>JAUKPS010087969.1:0-410871 GCA_032273165.1 Chlorellidium tetrabotrys | reverse complement strand
TGGTAAGGATTTCCGGATTCGTCGGTTTTCTTGTGTTTTTAGACTTTAGATGCTCTTCGGGGCTCTGTTCCACATGAAAGGTGAGCCATAATGACTCAGCGCCTCAACAGGTTAAAAATAGCAGAAATTTTGGCCTCCCCGAAGCTCGATTCAGAGACCGTAATCATGGGGTGGGTGAGAACCCGTCGGGAATCGAAAGCGGGCCTGGCCTTCGTCGAAATCAACGATGGTTCTTGCTTCGACAACCTGCAGGCGGTAGTGGCCCAAAGCTGGCCGAACTATGCCGACATCATCCCGCGTCTGTACGCCGGCACCTCGGTGTCGGTCCGGGGGCGGCTGGTGGCCTCGCAAGGGGGCAAGCAGGCCGTTGAACTCCAGGTGGAAGCGCTCGAGATTCTTGGGGAGTCCGACCCCGCCCGCTATCCCATCGGCAAGCAGAAAATGTCCTACGAGTACCTGCGCGACTTCAACCACCTGCGTCCCCGTACCAATACCTTCGGGGCCTTGGCCCGGGTTCGCGACGTCCTCGCTCAGGCCGTGCATGAGTTCTTCCACCAGCGCCAATTCATCTGGGTTCATACGCCGCTCATCACCGCCAACGATGCGGAAGGGGCAGGCAAGGCCTTCCAGGTTACAACCATCGATCTAGCAGCTCTGGCTGCATCCGGTCGTAAACCAGAATTCGAAAAAGACTTCTTCGGCAAGCCCGTGAACCTGACGGTCTCAGGACAGTTGGAAGGGGAGGCCTACGCTCTCAGCATGGGGGATGTGTACACCTTCGGCCCGACCTTTCGCGCGGAGAACTCGCATACCTCGCGGCACCTCGCCGAGTTCTGGATGATCGAGCCGGAAATGGCCTTTGCCGACCTCGAAGACGACATGGAGCTGGCCGAATCCTTCCTCAAATTTCTCTGCAGCGCGGTGCTCGAAAAGTGTCCGCGCGAGATGGAATTCTTCCGCGATCGCGTGGAACCCACGGTCTTCGAAAGACTGGAAGGGATTCTCGCAAAGCCCTTTATCCATTTGACTTATACTGAAGCTGTGGATCGACTGAAGACAGCGGTGGCCGGCGGTGAAACCTTTCAATACCCAGTCGAATGGGGCGTGGATTTGCAGTCGGAGCATGAGCGCTGGCTCACGGAAAAAGCCTTCGGAGGACCGGTGATCCTGACCGATTACCCCAAGGACATCAAGGCCTTTTACATGAAGGTGAACGAAGACGGCAAGACCGTGCGGGCGATGGACGTGTTGGTCCCGCACATCGGAGAAATTATTGGGGGGGCGCAGCGCGAGGATCGCATCGATGTACTCGAATCGCGCATGCGGGAGATGGGGCTGGACCCCGCGCACCTCGACTGGTATTTCGACCTCCGTCGCTTCGGCGGGGTCCCGCACGCGGGCTTCGGCCTCGGGTTCGAACGCCTCGTGCAATTCGTCTCCGGCATGGCCAACATCCGCGATGTCATTCCGTTTCCGCGAACCCCTGGAAGTATTGGAATCTGATATGAGACAGGTAATGATCTCCTCGGGATTTTTGGCCGCTCTGCTCATGATGGGCTGTATGACGGATCCACCCGACGGCGTCGAGAACGTCGGCGTTTCACCTGGCGTTGGCGAGGCAGAGGTGTATTGGCAACCAGTGTCCTCAGCCAAGAGCTATCAAGTATCTGTCCAGGAGGAAGGCGACAAAGGCTGCTCCACGACGGAGACCCAATGTACCGTGAAGGGGTTGACTCCTGGGTCCACCTACTCTTTTGTGGTCCGGGCCAAAAATTCCGGGGGCAAGGGCAAAGCTTCGGTCGCTGTCTATGCGACGCTGGATACCGCACCCGCAGCTCCCGGTGCGGTCAAGGCCGTCGGCGGAGTGAACAAGGTGACGGTTTCTTGGCAAACCCCGGAGGTGTACGGCGGTTTGACGGTTCGCGAGTATAAGGCCTGGGCCGTCGAAGACTCGACGAAGTCCTGCACGCTTTCGTACCCTGAGACGTTGGCGAAATCCTGCGTCGTGAATGGTCTCACGAATGAAACTTCTTACACCTTCCGCGTGCGAGCCACCAACGCTGTGGGACCCGGGGTCGCATCGGAGGCGACCTTGCCGGTAACGCCGACCGATGTTCCCGGCGTGAACTGGACCCCGGGTGACTCGATCCCTCATGGAGTCACCAGCGCGGTGATCTGGGCGGGGAATCAGATGGTGGCGGTCGGGACTACAACTCCTCCGGGCGGGCAGCAGGTTGGGACCGTGATAACCTCTCCGGATGGCAAAGTGTGGACGCTGAGGGCCTCTCAAGGCCTTTCCATGGGCGATGTGGCGTGGTCGGGTACACGGTATGTGGCGGTCGGCAGCCTGGGCAGCATTCTGTCTTCCATCGATGCGGTGACCTGGAGCTCCATAACCTTTCCCTTTCAAAGCGGATCGTTCTATGCCGTTGCCTGGTCGGGCACCCAGTTCGTGGCGGTCGGGTATCACGGCAACATCGCCTCCTCCGCCACCGGAACAAGCTGGACGGTGCGGGCCACGGACAATGCGAATTTACTTGGCCTGAACGGGGTTGTCTGGGCAGGCAGCAGGTTCGTGGCGGTCGGTGAGAATAACCAGGTCAGGACGTCTCCGGACGGAATCACCTGGACCTCGCAAGCGGCGGGCGGCCCCGTGGGAGCCGATCTCCATGCTGTGGCTTGGACGGGAAATCAGGTCGTGGCCGTCGGTGAAGGCGGTCTTATTAAGACCTCTCCAGATGGGATCACGTGGACCCTGCGAACTTCGGGAACGACGCAGCTTCTTACCAGTGTCATTTGGGCCGGCAATCAACTCGTTGCCGTGGGGGGCGCTTCGATCCTGACATCGCCCGACGGGATCACCTGGACAACACGCCTGTCCTACGCCGAGTACCTGAGCGCTGTGGTGTGGACGGGCGCCAAGCTGTTCGCCTTCGGCAACAAGGTGGTTTTCAGTTCACCTTGACGGTAAACGCTGCCCCTCCAGAGTGTAGCGCATCGCCCGGCCGTCCGCCGTCCTGCGCTCAAGCAATACGCGGCCTTTCGCGTCAAGTACCAAACGGACTCTCGAACCGGATTGCCGTGCTTCCGCGACGGCAGGATTCACCGAGACGGTAACCCCGTTCACCTTACGCTTTGAGAACAGCCAGTCCGTCAGCATCGGGTGGCGCCAGGCCGCGAACCAGCCTGCCTGATGCAAGGCGTTTCCCGTACCGGGCGCATTGCGGACTTCGGAATAAAGGAAGTTGAGACTATCCACGTAGACCGCCCTGCGCAGCGAGTCCACCGTAACGACACCGTGCAGGGAGTCGAAGGGAGCCGGGTTTTTCATGCCCGTATCACTGACGAAGCGTGGGATGGGTCTCCCGAGCGCCGCCTCCATTTTGGTCACAAGTGTGCGCGAACCACGCTCGACGTTCACCGTGGGGTCGGTAGCACTATGGAAAGCCCACATGGGTGTTTTGATCATCTGGGAGATCGCCGGGGCCGCGGTGTCTCCACCTCCCGCCGTCGGAACTGCCGCCGCGAAAAGATTGGGAGTCCATTTCATCAATTCGAAACTTGCGAACCCCCCCATGGAGAGGCCGACCACGTAAAACCGCGTGGTGTCAAGGGAGAACTCGCGCTTGAGCGAATCGAGGATTTGCACGATGCCGATATTGGGCAGGCTGCGGTTGCCGTCCCAGGTGGCAGAGGGCGACCACGCAAGATTGCTGGGGCATTGTGGGATCATCACGAAGTGCGGGTGTTTGGCCTGAACGCTGTCGCGCACCCAAGGCTGCGCCAACTCTTCGCGCGTAAGCTGGATGGAATTGTCGCTACCTCGTTCTCCGCCGCCATGCAAAGCCACGACGATCGGATATTTCTTTGTTGGGTCATAACCCACAGGTTTGAAAAGCCTATAGGCGATCGTCACTTCCGTAGAGGTGTGCGTACGTGCCATGAAATTAGTCGTCAGCCACGTCGAGGTTTTGGGCTGCGCTTCTGCGCCGCCCAATAACAGGGCGGACAACAGAACGCCGCGAAGAAGAATCACCGGGTCGCTCCGGCGGGAGATGTTTCAGAACCGAATCGCTTCCCTTCGAGCGTGTAGTAGGCCGAACCGTGTACGCTCGTTTTTTCCAGGAGCACGCGCCCGTTTGCGCCCATCACCATGCGCACATTGGGGTTCGAGGGCCTACCATTCGCGACAGTCGGTGCGATGGCCGTAACCCCCGCTATTTTTTGTTTTGAGAAAACCCAGTCGGTCAGCATGGGGTGACGCCACGCAGCGAACCAACCGGCCTGATGCAACGTGTTTCCGGACCCTGGGACGTTGCGCACTTCTGAATACATGAAATTCGCTTTATGAACGTATACGAGCTTTCGCAACGAGTCGATGGAAACGATACCATGCGTAGAATCAAAAGCAGCTACGTTCGTCATGCCGGTATCGCTGACAAAGCGCGGGATGGGCTTTCCGATGGCGGTTTCGATTTTAGTTGTGATCCAGCGCGACCCACGGGTAGCACTCACCGTCGGGTCCGTTAAACTGTGAAAGGCCCACATCGGCGTCTTGATCAACTGCGCGACCGCAGCTACTCCCGTATCCCCTCCGCCTGCCGTTGGCACCGCAGCGGCAAACAGGTTCGGGTTCCACTTCATCAATTCAATTGTCCCAAACCCTCCCATCGATAACCCGACCACATAAAACCTGGTGGTGTCCAGAGAGAACTCACGCTTTAATGAATCGAGGATTTGCACGATGGCGATATTGGGATTGCTGCGAGTACCATCCCAGGTATTGGACGGCCACCACAGCAGGTTGGTCGGGCACTGAGGAATCATCACGAAGTGGGGGTGCTTGGCCTGAACGCTATCGCGCACCCAAGGCTGAGCGAGTTCCTCATTTTGTAATTGGGCAGTATTGTTGTTGCCGCGTTCACCGATGCCATGCAGGGCTACGACGATGGGATACTTCTTGGTTGAGTCATAACCGACCGGCTTGTACAGACGGTAGGTCATACCTGTGACGTTTGCCGAGGTAAACGTGCGCGCCTGAAAATTCGTGGTTAGCCAAGTATTGGTTTTGTTCTGACTATGGGACACGACTGCGACGAATAACAGGAGGGCTGCGCTAAGGCGGGGGATCAGCATGGGATTGTCCTTTCGCGATGGGAGAAGGTTCCCATCCATCATGTATTCGAATATAACGGGAAGGGTTAAAAAAGCCTCTGGAAAGTTTGACAATCTGTATTTCTGATTCCATATTGTCCTCATGCTCCGCAAAATCCACGTCTCCAAAGCTGCCCGCAAAGTCTGGGCAATTATTCCCTCGATTATCGAGAATGGAAGACGGGGAGCGGCATAGCCTAGGCTAATGTTTAAGGTCTGAAAAGGCCCGCTCCCGCAACGGGGGCGGGCCTTTTTTTTTGGTGTTTTTTACTGGGGAGTTCGCATGCAAATGCAGGGAGAAAGACGGCGGAGGTTGATGATGGGCTATGGCGCGGCATTTTTGTCGGCCATGCTTTTTTCGATCAAGGGGATCTTTGCGAAAAAGGCGTATGAGGCGGGCGCTTCCGCCGAGGCGCTGCTGGCGCTCCGATTCGGGTTCGCCTTGCCGGTGTTCGTCTGGATCGCCCTGACCAGCCGCGCCGGCGTCGCGTGGTCGCGGCTGGACCGCCGCGACTGGGGAATGATCGCCGCCCTGTCCTTGCTAGGCTACGTACTCTCGAGTGCTCTCGACTTTCAGGGGTTGAGGTACCTGTCCGTGGGTATGGAGAGGTTGATCCTCTACATTCATCCGACCTTGGTTGTATTGCTATCGGCATGGATTCTGAAGCGGCCTTTAAAGCCGGCAACGGTTATGGCTCTCGTTTTATCCTATGCAGGACTGGCGCTTTGCTTCCAATCCGAAATCCGGATGGGCGATCCAAGGATCATGGTTCTGGGGGGCTCTTTCGTTTTTGCGGCGGCACTCCTTTACGCGCTGTTTCTTCTGGGGGCTGAACGCGCGGCGCCTCGTGTAGGCATGCACCGTTTAACGGCCATCGGTATGATCGTTAGCGCATTCGTTTTCGGGGGCCATTCTCTGATAGCGGAAGGGTCCGGACTTTTCCTGCTCCCGCATTCGGTTTATGTGTGGGCGTTTCTCATGGCGGGTTTAAGCACGGTTTTGCCGGTGTGGCTTTTTGGGATCGCCATAAGAATCTTGGGGGCTTCGCGACTCTCCGTCGCCAGTATGGCGGGCCCGGTGGCGGTGCTTCCGCTCGCCGCGCTTGTGCTCGGCGAACCTGCGGGGTTTGCCCAGTGGGGTGGGTTCGCTCTTACGTTGGCGGGCGGGATGATCCTGACGCGGGGAAAGCGGTAGCTCTACGGTAGAATCCGCAGGACGCGGCCTCGCGCGTCCCGGTATTCGATGCGTCCGTTCACACGGAACAAGAATACCGGGCCCTGCCCGTTGATGAACATCGGTTGCGTCCCCTCGGGACGCGCCCCATTCCCCTGTGCGCGAGAGGCGATCGCGGTCGGGTGGTCTCGCAGGTAATCCGCCGAACCCTTCAGGATCGCGCGACCCGTGCTGTAAAAATCTCCCGCGCCCGGACAGTTGGTGTCTTCATAGGTAAGGGCCATCACACCCTGCCCATAATTCGTCCACCAAAAGCTTTCGGGGTACTGCGACTTGAACCCGTCGTTCCAGGACACCACATAATTCCAGGGCTGAATGCCTTCCATGAAATACGAACGCACACCCGTGATGTATTCCTTTTCCAGCGCCGCGTACGGCGCCGACGTTCCCGCCGCGTCATGGTAGAAGAAAAAGCGGGTACAGTTGACTTGGTCGGAGTGCAAATTGAGCGCGATGCGGATCGGACGCGGCCCCCCCATCAACGCTTGAAAATGGGTTCGCAACGCCACTACTTCTGGCTGCGGAGAAGGGTTGTTCCAATTGCTTTCGATATCGACGTGATTTGCATTCTGGCGCGCATACCCGAGCTGCACTCCATCGGGATTGTACATCGGGATGAATTGAAAGATGTAGGTGCTACGCAGGTTGGCAGCATCAACCGTGGTGTCGAGCAAGTAGTCGATCATTTCGCGGGCAACGTAAAAAGCCTGGACTTCTGCGGGGTGCGTTCGCGCATGCACGAACACACGAGGGCGCGGAACGGTGGTATCGCCGATGGTGATGCGCCAAAGGGGGCGCCCCTGGACGGAAAGGCCGATGCTGTCCACATGGGCGAAAGGTTTTTGCCGCCACTGGTTCAAATTGACCAGAAGGGAGTCGTAGCTATAGCCCCAGGCATTGGTGGAATCCGGTTGGGCTTGGGACAGACCAACCCCGATACTCAAAATCAGCAAAAAATGGCGCATGCCATTAGTCTACAAGAATTTGGCCATTTGGGACCTACTCCTGTTACGAATAACGACCGGTTTTTATTCACAGGTCTGACACAAATGCGACAATACCTTTCAAGGATGGCGGTAGATTATTCAAAGCAACTCGAATTGAGTTTATCGCAACCCGGACGGTCGGCCCTTCCTCTACTTGAGGTTTGCGGGGCCAGGGCTGGTAACAGAGGTCACTGTGGTAAACTCTTCCCGGACTGCAGACCGGATTCGCTGTCGCTGAAAGGAGGCCGACTTCATAACATCACTCCCCACAAAGGTCGCGCCTTAGGCGACTGAAAGCAAAGTTCCTTATTATGAACAAAGGGCGGTTCTCAGCAATGAGACCGCCCTTTCTGTTTAGTAGGAATGTTTTTCGCCCGCTTGTTTTTTGATCGAATCGATTTCTGTATATTCCTGCCGTCACGGTTTTCATTTGAAGGAAAGAACGTCATGGACCTAATCAACCGCGGACTTTTTCCCTTGGTAGCCCTTCTTTCTGGAGCCGGGATTGCATGCGCGGAAGAATTCACCTGGACCCCGCGCAGTTCTGGAAGCGTCCAGTCTCTGAATGACATTCTTTGGATGGGAACCCTTCTGGTGGGGGTAGGGGACAGTGGTAAAGTCGTGACATCACCGGACGGGGTGTCTTGGACAGCGCGAACCCCAATAACGAATGTGCCACTTACCCGGATAGTCTGGACGGGCAGTAAATTCATCGTCGCAGGATTCCGTTTGAACCAGCCCCATGTCCCCATTGATCCTTACACCGTGACTTCCACCACGCTCGCTTCTGAGAATGCTTCTGTCTGGACCGCGACAACCGGGCCGGGCGCTGTATTGTCTTTGGCGATGGGAAGTGGCCTCATCGTCGGAGGAGGTTATTCCATGGTTTACAGCACCGGGAATTCACGGGAAATTCCGATGATTGTAAAATCCTCAGACGGGGGTGCTACTTGGTTGGCGAGTTATAGCGGTACTACAACGGGCAGGGTGAATGGGGTAATATGGATGGGTAGTCGCTTCGTTGCCGTAGGTTCGGGTGGCAGTGTCCTTACTTCACCGGACGCCATTACATGGACTCCCGAGGTATCGGGAACAACCACGGATTTATATGGAGTTGTGTGGACCGGGACTCAGTTGGTCGCGGTAGGGAAGAGTGGCACGGTCTTGACCTCGCTGAATGGAACTCAATGGGCAGCCCAAAGTTCTGGAAGTACGCTAAATCTGCGATCGATCACTTGGACAGGGACGAGGTTTGTCGCTACTGGACAACAGGGGGTCATCCTGACCTCGGTGGATGGAAATGCATGGACCCAAGAAGTTTCCGGAACGACGCAGGAACTTTATGCAGTAGCATGGACTGGAACCGGATTAGTGGCTGTAGGACGCGGAGGAACCATTTTAACATCCGGTGCCGCTCCGGTATCTGTGGCTCCACGAAGAACACTGAATTCTGGGGGAGGATTCGCCATCCATCAGGTTGGCTCGCACTTGAATGTGATGGTTCCAGCTTCGATGCGGGGACCGCTACGCGCCGCAGTATATGCGGTGGGGGGCCAGAAGCTTCAAGAGGTCAACGCCTTGGCTACCGATGGATCCTTCTCGACGGATGCCAGTCTCTTGGCACCGGGGATTTACACGCTGGAATTAAAGAGCTCAGGGAAAACTTCTCGCCAAACCTTCCAGATATCCCGGTAAAAGTGGATTTCCGGCATTATATCCCCTTGACTGAACTCCTTCCCCTTTTTATCCTTTGACCCCGCTGGAAAACGAAGGTTTTCTGGCGGTCTGCGGGTTTAGCTCAGTTGGTAGAGCATCTCCTTGCCAAGGAGAAGGTCGAGCGTTCGAGTCGCTTAACCCGCTCCAAAAAGCCTCTCGGTAATACCGGGGGGCTTTTTGGTTTTTAGGGCCCAAATGCTACCGCTACATACCTAACAGCGCCTTAACCTCGTCTTCCGTTCTCACCGGAATCCCGAGCTTTTCGGCCTTGGCAAGCTTGCTCCCGGCGGCCTCGCCGGCCAGTAATGCCGAGGTCTTTTTAGACACCGATTCGCTGACCTTCGCCCCCGCATTCTCGAGTAGTTCCCGCGCTTCGTCCCGACTCCAGGTGGGAAGCGTCCCGGTTATGACCCAGGTCTGCCCGGCGAGGGATTGATCGCCCTCAGGCGCATCATAATCCACCTTAAGTCCAAGCTTCTTGAGTTTATCCAAGACCTTTTGATTTAGAGGGTTATGGAAATAGTCAAACAGGCTTTCGGCCATGCGTCCGCCAATTTCATTCACCTTTTCAAGGTCCTCGGCAGAGGCACTTTCCAGAGCATCTAACGTTGTAAAATGGCGGGCCAAGACCTTCGCGCTGGTCTTGCCAATGAACCGGATCCCGAGCCCAAAGAGGAGGCGATCGAGGCCGCGGGATTTGCTCTCTTCGAGGGCGGCGACCACGTTTAGCGCAGACTTCTCCGCCATCCGTTCGAGCGTCTCCAGGTCCTCCTTTTTCAGGGTATAAAGGTCGGCCACATCGCGGACTTTTCCCGACTCGATCAAGGCATCCATCAAGGCCGGACCCAGGTTTTCGATGTTCATCGCGCCGCGACTGGCGAAGTGCAGAAGGGCGCGTTGGACTTGCGCGGGGCACTGCAGATTATCGCAGCGCCAGGCCACTTCCGCATCATCCTTCGAGAGCTCACTGCCGCAAACGGGGCACTCGACAGGAGGCAGGATGGGCTGGCTATTCTTGGGACGTTTGTCCGGAACCACGGCGGTAATCTTGGGGATGATCTCGCCGCCCTTTTCCACGAGGACGGTATCCGGGCATTGCAGCCCGAGACGTTCGATCTCATCGAAGTTGTGCAAGGTCGCGCGCTTCACCGTGGTGCCGCCCAGCTGAACGGCTTTGAGATTCGCGACGGGGGTGACGACGCCTGTGCGTCCCACCTGATAGGTCACCGACTCGAGCAAGGTCTCCGCAGCCTCGGTCTTGTACTTGTAGGCGATCACCCACTTCGGGTTCTTCGCCGTACGTCCGAGCGTAGCCTGTTGCTTGAGACTGTTGACCTTGATGACCACGCCGTCGATCAAATAGGGGAGGTCGTCGCGCACCTTTTCCCACTCGGCGCACACATCCATCACGGCACCCACGATATCATCCGATGCGGAAACTTTCTTGCGCAACGTGTTCACGGGGAATTTTGCTTTTGCCAAGCGCTCCAGATTATCCCAGTGTGACCCGTCTGTCTCATCGGTCAGAATCGCATAGGCGAAGAACGACAACGGCCGCTTGGCCGCCTCTTCGGGATCCTTGAGCTTCAGGCTTCCCGAAGCGGTGTTGCGGGGGTTTTGCAGTTCGCGATCGAACACCCGCATCGAGTATTCATTAAACGCCAGGAAGTCGGACTGGGTCATAAAGACCTCGCCACGTACCTCGATGCGGCCCGCCGGCCAATCCTTCGGCAACTTTTTCGGGATCGACGCAATTGTTCGAATATTGCGCGTCACATCATCGCCCTGAGTCCCGTCACCCCGCGTCACCGCCTGCGACAGAACATGGTCCTCATACACCAAACTCATCGCGACCCCGTCAATCTTGGGCTCGCACACATATTCGACATCAGCCTCCGGGATTTTGCCCGTCACCTGACGATGAAAGTCGCGCACTTCGGCATCCGAATACGTGTTCTGGATGCTGAGCATGGGGTATTTGTGAGTCGCCTTGCGAAAGCTTCCGCTGAGATCCGATCCCACGCGCAAGGTCGGGGAATTCGCGTCCGCGAATTCGGGATAGGCGGCTTCGAGCGCTTCGAGCTCCTTCAGCAGGGCGTCAAACGCCGCATCAGTCATGCGGGATGTGCCCTGACGGTAATAGGCGTCGTTCGCCTCGGTCAGGATTTGGACGAGTTCGAGCAGGCGAGGTGGGGCGCCAGTGGCAGGGACGGAAGATTTTTTGGAAGGGGACATGACAGGGGGAAAGATAGAGGATGGCGGGTGTCGGGTCGAGGGTAGAAAGAACAAAATGAGGCTTTAAAAGGTGTCTGTTCGCCGGATTTCTCCTTATTTTTCAGGGGAACACAAATTCTTTCTCCTTGAGGCTTTGATGACCCTTCTTGAACTCGTCGGCAACACCCCGCTGGTGGAGTTGAACCGCCTGAACCCCAACTCCAAGGTGAAGCTTTACGCAAAGCTGGAGGGCAACAATCCTGGTGGCTCGGTGAAGGATAGGCCCGCGAAGTCGATGATCCTGAAGGCGCAAGAGCGTGGAGTGCTGAAGCCGGGGATGAAGTTGGTGGAGCCGACCTCGGGGAACACGGGCATTGCGCTCGCGATGATTGCCGCCGTGGCGGGCTATGAAATGCATTTGGTAATGCCGGAGAGTGCAACTCCCGAGCGCGTGCGGACAATGCGCGCCTATGGGGCGGTCGTTCATCTAACCTCTGCTGAAAAAGGGATGGAAGGCACGATCGATTATGCGCGTGCAATGGTGGCAAAGGGTGGATATCTGATGCTCGACCAATTCTCCAACCCCGATAATCCGCTCTCGCACTACGAAACGACCGGCCCCGAAATCTGGCGTGACACTGATCAAAAAATCACTCACTTCGTTTCGAGCATGGGCACAACGGGAACCATCATGGGTTGCTCGCGTTATCTCAAGGAAGTGAACCCCGAAATCGAGATCGTAGGCGCCCACCCTGCCGATGGCTCCTGCATCCCGGGCATTCGCCGGTGGCCCAAGGAATATCTCCCAAAGATTTACGACGAGACACGCGTGGACCGCGTGCTTGAAGTCAATCAGTCGCAGGCCGAAAGCATGACACGCGCCTTGGCTTCACGTGAAGGAATCTTTGCGGGCATATCCTCAGGGGGCGCGGTGCACTGCGCCATTGAGGTCTGCAAGACGTTGAAAGAGGGAGTGGTCGTCGTCATCATCTGCGACCGCGGCGACCGATACCTGAGCGCGGGTGTGTTTGCCTAACGGAAGAACAGGTTTCGGAGCAGATCCCCGCCCATCGTTCCCATTAATTCGGCAAGGTCTACCGTGTATTTCTTGTTGATCGCATTCGTGACCTTGCGCGTTCCAAACCAGGTTTTCACAAACGCATCACCCGTGATGAGAACTTCGCTGGAACCGCCTCGTTGCATCTGCTTTAGCGCTTTGTTCCACGCCTTGGGTGGCATGATCAACCCCAATTCGATTTCGGTCGTGTCGCGCGATGCCAAGGCGATCGGAACATCGTTGCTGATTTTTCCGAGCGTGTCTCCCTCAAGCCGGGCCACCATTTGAAGTCCTTCGAGTTTCAGAATTTTTCGGGTGGGGTTGGCGGCGGCGATGACGATGCGCCACTCAGCCTGGTTTTCCCGCAATCCCACAAAACGCACGTCGGTGACGACAAAGCGGGCTTGCTTCCAATCCTTGGCGGTGGGCGGACAGCCGGTGAGAACGAACGCGGAGAAGAGGAGGGTGGCGAGGAGAACGGTTCGCGCGAAGACGCGCGCGGAAAAAATTCGAGTGAAAATTTGCATGAGAACCAAAGTATAAAAGTGGGGTTGGACAATTCTCGTGTCGATACTCAGTCGGATTTCGGGAAGGTTTCGCGCGAGTGGTTGTGCAACGCGGAATTCGATCTCACACTCGCGCACGGCGGCGGGAAGCTTCCGGAGAAAATCATGACGGCGGCGCGGGGAATGTCGTGGCATTTTTGGCCCGCACTCCCTGAGACCGACACGCTCCTTGTTCCCGCGCCGCCGTCCGCCGCCTTTCTGAAGTACCTCGCTTCGTGCGGGCTTCGCCCGCCACGCTTTGTGGTCGACACGTTTAATGCGTCCTCACAAAGCGGCCACCCAAAAAGTCACCCTTCGCATTTCACTCCCTTTGGTTGGAATGCCGAAGCGTATCGGCGAAACACCTTTTATCGCCATCCTTCACCTGCTCCGGCCCCCGCTGTAGTGGCGAAAGTCAACAGTCGAGCCTTCAGTGCCGTCAAAGAAAGAGAAATTTTTGGGCAAAAAGCCTGTCCTGCCGTTTTTTTTCACACCCCTCAAGCCCTTAAAAGTTGGCTGGAAACCGCAAAACCGGGTCAATATGTCGCTAAAGGCAACCACGGATTAGCCGGAATTGGCCAAATTCGCTTTAAAATCGAGGTCAAAAAAAAATCTGAACTGCCCTTTTTAAAGGTTTTAAGCCGGTTGTGTGCGCGCATGAATGGATTGGTCATCGAGGAGGAACAGTCCATTTTGGCCGAGTTCGGTGTGCTTTTTCGCCTGGGTCTTGATGGTAGTATTTCGACAATCCGGATTCACCATCTGTTGTCTGAAATTGATGGAAAATATGCGGGAGCGCTCGTGCTTCCCGAAGGGCATTCGGACCCGATACTCGATCCATGGCGTAAAAACATCGATGAAGCCGTTATTCGAATTGCGGCGGTGTTGTGTGAAGAAGGATATTTCGGAGCGGTCGGTATCGATATGTATGTGTTTGAAAAAGAGGGACGCGCATGCTTTCGCGCACTCGTTGATTTGAATGCGCGCTGTTCGATGGCGTGGCCGGTGCATGGTTTGGCCCAATGTTTTCAGGGGCGTGCGGTGATGATCAATCAGTACGCATCATCACAAATAAAAGTTCCGAACACGCTTGACGAGATGACAAGCATCTCGAATAAATTATTCTTTGATACAGATCGAAACACAGGATTCATTTGGTTGACTCCTTTGGACGGTTTAACGCGTCACTCTCTGGCCTTCGTGGGGAATGACGCAACGGACGTGATAAGCGTGCGCAACATGACACTCGAACTACTTGCCCTGAAGGGCTCGCTATGACGAACTGGCCTTGTATAGTGATCGCCGGACCTACTGCTTCCGGGAAAACTGCGCTTGCTGCTGAGCTGGCTCATCGGCTCGATAGTGAAATTTTTTCCATGGATTCCCGGCAGGTGTACCAAGGACTCGACTTGGGCTCCGGTAAGGACCTTGGAGAATACGCTCGATATTCCCCGCCCGTGCCCTATCATTTGATCGATATCGTCAATCCTGCTGAAATTTACAGCCTCTACCGTTTTCAGGTCGATTCGTATGTGGCGCTTGAGGAATTCCTCGGCCGTCGCGGCGATGATGTGCCCCCGGTGCTTGCCGGTGGTACCGGACTTTATCTCGAGGCCGTTTTAAAGCGCTACGCCATCGCGGAGGTTCCCGAGAACCCTGAGTTGCGCGCGGAGCTGATGACGCAGGATGCGGAGTCCCTGAAAAAGGAACTTCAGTATTTGAATGAGGATGTGTACAACCGTACCGACCTCACCAGCAAGAAACGTGTGGTGCGTGCGCTGGAGATCGCGCTATCGCCGCGCGGGACGGTGTTCCGCAACCGTCTGCCCGACTGGAATCTCAACCCCCTAATATTCGTGACCGTCTGTGAACGCAAGGTTCTACGTCGTCGTATTCAGGAGCGCCTAGAGGCGCGTCTGGACGAAGGACTTGTCGGTGAAGTGAAGGGTTTGCTCGAGCGCGGCATCACCTGGGAACGCCTTGCCTCCCTGGGCATGGAGTATCGTCAGGTAGCGAGTCACCTGCGTGGTGAAAAGAGCGTCGGAGAAATGGTGGAGGACCTTGGCCGCGAGATCCATATGCTCGCCAAGCGCCAGGAAACCTATTTCCGCGGCATGCAACGACGCGGCCTTCCGGTCAATTGGATCGGTACCGATGTGTCCGCCGAAGAGCTGGAACAGCGTTATATGGCTTGGAAACAAGTCGGTTACGCTCTCCCGGCCTGAGACGATCGGTCACTCCTGACCCCGCATGGGGGAGGCGATTGGTGATAGGCGATAGGTGGTCCGGGGCCTGCCGGATGGAAACTGAAGTTTCTTGTTTACCTATCCGCCTATCGCCTATCGCTTCATGAAGCCTCGCGATATCTTCCTTTCATTTGACATCCCTGCCGGTGTGACTTTTTCCAGAGCCTACTCCGTTAACCACCCCATTGTCCAAAGCCCCCATTTTTCGGATGCTGTTAAGTACCTCGGCCGTCGCGCTGGGGAAAAGGGGGAATCATGACTCACGTAGAAGACCTTAAGAACAAGGTGCAGGAAGTGGCCAATGAAGGCCGCGAGTATTTGTCCAACAAAGCCTCGGAGTTGATCGACGAAGGCGTGTCCGCGGTTGAAGGCGGTCTGGAGGACGCGGCGGACCAGTTCAAGGAAGAAGTCGAGGAAACCTTAAATCCGCCTCGCCGCATTCCGTGGCTGGGCATCGCAACGGGCATTGCCGTCGTCGCGGGAGTAATTTACCTCGCGCGTCATCGGGCCCAGCGTCAGTTACTTCAGAAGGGTGTGGTTAAGGGCATACAGGGCGGTGCTGTGCTGGCGATGATGCTCCCCGGCGGTGTGCGCAAGGCCCGTGAGTCCGCAGACCATGTGGTTCGCGAATCTGCACGGTTTCTGGAACGCGTAGGCGAAAAAATTCCCGTACGCGTGGTGATGAAGTAAAGAAAAGATGGAGGGTGGAAGGTAGAGGGTAGAAGAGCAAACGCGCAGATCCAGAAGTCATTTGCGAAATTCAGAAGTGGATTGTAGGCGCCCGCCCGCCGATGCTCTGAACTTCCAGCCTCTACCTTCTACCTTCTCTTAAATCCCGTACACCCGTTTCGCATTGGCCAGCAAGGCCCCGCTGACTTCTTCGACCGGGAGTTCTTTGATCTCGGCGAGCTTCGCGAGGATAAGCGGGATGTTTCCCGGATGCGCGGGTTTTCCGCGATGCGGAACCGGCGCAAGGTAAGGCCCGTCTGTTTCGACCAACATGCGTTCAAGAGGGACGAAGCGGGCAGTGGCTTGCAGGTCGTCCGAGTTTTTGAACGTCACGATTCCGGTGAACCCAATGTAAAGATTGGAGAAGTGAGCGAGGAGGGCCTCGGCGAGGCTGCGCGACGACGTGAAGCAGTGGACATGGATGGGCCAGTCCTGCGGAACGTGGTCGCGCATGATTTCCAGGGTGTCGTCTTCGGCTTCGCGAGTGTGGATGATCAGGGGTTTGCCGGCCGCGATGCCGATGCGCAGTTGGTGCACGAAGATTTCGCGCTGGAGGGCGCGGTCGGATAAATCGTAGTGGTAATCAAGCCCGATCTCGCCGTACGCTTTGCATTTCGGGTGCGCCAAGGCGGCGGCGAGCTGGCCCTCGAGCGCGGGCGTATAGTGCTTCGCATCATGCGGGTGGATCCCGAACGCTCCGTACACTCCCTCGTTTTCCATCAATGCCAGTGCGGGTTCGATCGATTCCGGGTCACACGAAATCGTGAGGCATGCCTCGAAGTCCGGACCCAAAAATCCTGACCGAAGTTCGGCGAAAGACTGTAGTTCCATCCGTTCAATGATTTGATCCAGATGGCAATGCGTATCGATGTACATGTGAGAATAATAGCAGGTGGGGGCGTTCTCGACCCGTCACCAGCCATCCTCGTCGCAGATTATATTCCACAGTATGGAGTTTGCCAAAAAATTACCCGCTCTTTTCATCGGTCATGGTTCGCCGATGAACGGTATTGAGACCAATGATTTCAGCCGGTCGTGGCAGGCGCTCGGCGCTGAACTTCCCGTGCCCAAAGCGGTTCTTTGTGTATCCGCGCATTGGCTCACGCGCGGGACATTCGTGACCGCGATGGAGAATCCTCGCACGATACATGACTTCGGCGGCTTCCCGCAGGCGTTGTTCGATGTTCAATACCCGGCACCCGGAAACCCTGAGTTCGCGCGCGAGACCAGCGCGTTCGCCCCTTCTGCCAAGATCGAGTTGGACCAGGAATGGGGCCTTGATCACGGGACCTGGACCGTGGTCCGCCATATTTACCCGAAGGCCAATATTCCGGTGCTGCAACTCAGTATCGACTATGCGCAACCGGGTCGTTTTCATTATGAACTGGGGAAAAAATTAGCAGGCTTGAGGCGGTTGGGGTATCTCGTCATCGCGAGCGGCAACATGGTTCATAATCTCCGCCGCGTGGATTTCAGCCACATCGACACGCCGGGCTTCGGGTTCGACTGGGCGCATGAAATCAATGCCGTGTTCAAGAACCTGATTCTCACACGCGACCATGCGCCGCTGATGGATTACGAATCACTCGGCCCTTCCGCCAAACTCGCGATCCCGACACCTGATCACTACTACCCGCTGCTCTATGCGCTCGGCATGCAGGAAGACGACGATACCGTGTCGATTTTCAATGATGTCGCCATTGGGGGATCGCTAACGATGACATCCGTGCGCATCGGGTAACTATCTAAACAGATTGTGCATGTGCCGCGCGTGCCGTAAATAGGCAGCTGTGCCCGGCACGAACACAGACTCTGAGCCGGAAAAACCGATCTACACTCCAGAATTTTTTGCGTTTTGAGTTACGCCGCCGAGAGACAATACTTCGAAAAAAATAGGGGGCGAGTTCCCGGACGCGCTGTTAGCGCGGTAGGGCATGTCTGAGCCCCCTTTTTTCGAAGTTTTCGTCTCGAGGTGGCGCTTAACGAGCAGAAGCGCCTGATGCCCGGGCGGCCGTGTGACCCAGGCGCCCAAACGGTCCTGAGGGACAGGCAAAAAAAAAGAGGCTGGAACTTGCGTTCCAACCTCTTTGAAGACCGATGGTGGAGAATAGCGGGGTCGAACCGCTGACCTCCTGCATGCCATGCAGGCGCTCTACCAACTGAGCTAATTCCCCGACATCGGGCCTAGTGAGGTGGCAAAGTTAGTACAACCGCTATTTCCCTACAAGGCTATCCGGGGAAACCGGCGGCCAAAGCGCGTCTTTTTCGATCACGTCGATGTGGAGGCGCGTCAAATCGCGAATAAAGGCCCCCAAGGAGTCGCGTAATCCGGGCTGGGCAGGCATGAGATTGTGCTGCTCGAGGCGGTCGTCAATCAGGTTGAAAAGCTCCTCGCCCTGCACGCGGGGTGTTGCGCCCCAAGCACCGTGCCAACGGTAGTTCCCGCGCTCGACCATGGCCTGCTCGCCGCGCATGCTGAAGCTCAATTGACGCACCGTGGGAGCGGGGTGCACAAGGCTGTGGCCTGCAAAAGCATTGGGGTCGCGAATACCCGCCAGGTCGAGGAAGGTGGGGGCAAGGTCGATTCCCGAGGCGAGGCCGAGATGGGCTCCGCGCTTCAGCGCGGGATGATTTCCAACCATCACGAAGGGCATCCACACGCTCTCGGTGTAAAGACCAAAACCGATTTGCGAGGACCCATGTTCGGACATCGGGAATCCGTGATCGGCCATGATGATGAACACGGTGTGGTTGAACCATGGTTCGTGGCGCACGCTGCGGAAGAAGTCGCGCAGACCGTTGTCCGCGTAGTTCATGGTCGCGTCCATCCGCTCCAACAGCGGCGCCCCGCTGCGCACGATCCGAACCCCGGGTTCGGGGTTGAAGGGGTAGTGGTTGGTCTTGGTCATCGCTGTGATGAAAAAAGGTTTGCCTTTGCCGACGCGCGGAAGATCCTTCTTCATCCAGTTCCCCAGACGCTTGAACATCCCGGCATCATGTTCCTGAAGTCGGTCGTAGGAGAAGTCGCCGTACCACTGCCGCAGCCACGGAGTTTTGTTGTCCCACGACGGGTCCGAAGTTGAAACGTATTGAGTCACGTAACCATGCTTGGCGAAAATCTGCGGGAAGCTTTCATTGCGCAGCGTGGTGAACTCACTAGCGAGGTAACGCGTTGGATGCTGCGGCACTGAGAGGTGTAAAGACATCCAGGAGTTGATAGTGGGGATGCCGGTGGCCACCATACGCGTCCAGAAGGCCCCGCTACGGGCCAGCGTGTCGAGATAGGGGGATGAGGAGTGGGTCGAACCGTAAGGCGCCAGATGGCCCACGTTGAGCGCGCGGTGGGACTCCATCAGGATGAGCACGAAGTTCCAGGGTTTGGCGTCGACCCCGTCACAGTTTTCGTCCACACCGTTTCCGGGGACATCGTACGCACCCGGCCGAACCATGGGGTCGGAGTCGAGACAATCAAGGGACTTCGGGAAGTCGTCGCCGTCCGCATCCTCGGCGCATACCTGAGGCGTGAGCGAGGCGAGCGCGAGCACGGCGGAGTCTTTACCCGAGCGGGCGCAGCGGTACTCCACAGGCTCGCGGTAGTAGGGGTAGGCGGCGAGAGGAAAGACCCAGCCCGTGTCGCCACTGGCGTCTCGCCAGTGGGCCTGATAGCGACCCGCGAGCAAGGCAAGGCTGTCGGCGGAGAGGGCCGGCTGGCCGGGTTTTAACAGTGAGAGGTAGGCGGTCTGCACGACGGGGCGAAGCAAGCGCATGCGGTTGCCCCCGGTCCAGATGTGATAGACGTATACATAGCCGACTAGGCCGGCCACGAAGACCCAGGCGACGGGGCGTAGGCTCCACTCGGGCGAGCGGGCCCAAAGGGTGCGGCGGAAGCGAAAGAACAAATAGGCCGCGAAGGGGACACAGCCGAGAAGAAGCACGAAGGGAAGGCCGGGGATGGAAGCATCGGAAAGGATGAACTTCGAAGCATCCTGGCCGGCGGCTGTGTTCCCGTAGGTCCGCATCATCCCCGGATCGAAGTGCATGCCCATGAAACGAAGTGTCTCATGATCGATCACGGTGAGAACAAGAATTACGGAATGAATGACCGCAAGCAAAATGAGCAATACAACGCGGATTTGGGTGTTGCGAACAAGTGCGATTAACAGGACGATGGGGAAGGAGGCGAGGAAGATCCAATGCAGGTCGATGAACACCGCATGGAAGATGTACCAGTCGGCCTTGCCGACGAGGGGAAAGCCAAATCCGTCTTTGCGGAACAATACGGCCATCCGCAAGATCGCGTGGGTGGCCCACACCGCCAGCCCCAAGGCCATCGCTTGATTCAGCCAATACCCGGCAGGTCCCGCCAGTTTTTTCAGGAAATTACCGAGGGCATTCATGGGGGGTAAAGATAGGCATCAAACTTGCTATTCCTATTGCACGGGATTGCATTCGCTTTCAATTGGAACAGAATTAGAACAGAGGTGTAAAATGGCAGAAAAAAAGGCCGACAAATTTCTCGACTTCATTGCCTCACAAGAGGGTCCGGTATTGGCCGATTTCTGGGCGGCATGGTGTGGACCCTGTCGCATGATGGAACCCGTTTTGAAGGAGTTGGCGCAGGAATGGAAGGGCCGCGCGAGTGTGGTCAAAATCAATACTGACGAGCAGCCCGGTTTGGCACAACGATTTGATATCACCGCGATGCCGACGATGGTTTTATTCGATAAAGGGCGTGAAGTTCATCGTGTTCGCGGGGCGCAGCCACTAGCGTCTTTAAAGGCTGAATTCGCACAATGGGTGAAGTAGGGGAGCCGCGAAATCGCAGTGTCTCAACGCGATAATGGTTGACGAAAGAGGGGGGAGAAATTACCTTTGTCTTCATCGTTGCGGGGTGGAGCAGCCCGGTAGCTCGTTGGGCTCATAACCCAAAGGTCCCTGGTTCAAATCCAGGCCCCGCTACCAACAACGTCAAAGGGATACCGGTAACGGTGTCCCTTTTTCTTTGCCTTTTTTTGCCTGATTTTATCCTTTTTGCCACAAAAAAAGCCCCCCATATCGGGAGGCCTGTTTTACGGGATCCGGGTTCACCCCAAATCCATTGGGTGATCCACGGCCGATGGGTGTTAGAGGTGTGTGATCACCGTGTGATAGACACCGGGGGCCAACAGCGCACCGTTGCTGGTGATTCCGTTCCACACGAAATGATCCATGCCAGCCGAAGCGGTCAAGCTTTTGGACCACAGTTTACGTCCCCATACATCGACAACCGAAATGCGATTCACGGATCCGGCGATGAGAGGGAAGGAAAGTTTCGCACCCGGCATGTTTACCAGTAGGCTGCGAACATCTTTTGAAGATGACCGAAGTGCGCTGCGTGAAACCGAGACGGGCGTATTGGGCTGCGTGATGCTGTTCGCATCCAAGGTCACCGCGGTCTTGGTCAAGAAGCGCGAGTTGGCGCTGGCACCTGTGTTGAGAGCAATGGCGGTTTGCGCGAGGATGATGCCCTCAAAGTGTGATGTTGTACCGAGGCTTACAGCGCCGGCAACTTGCCAGTAAATGTTCTTCGCCAAGGCGCCGCCTTGCAGGAAAATGTTCACGGCTGAACTGGCCGACAGGTTGCCGGCGATCTGGAAAATCCAGACGTCATTTGCGCCACCTGACAGGGTGACGTTTGTAGGGATGGTCACATTACCGCTCCATCGGTACACGGCCGGGGCCATGGTCATCCCGCCGATATTCCCGCTACCCAGTTCTGTGTAGTCCATCGGACGTGAGGCCGCATCGGTATAGGCGGTACCCATATCCAAAATGGCCACTGTCAGTGTGGAAGGAGTGGGAGAGTCATAGTCTGCGGCGTAAATCTTGCCGGTAACCTTGGCCGATGTGGTATAGGTCGTCGGCGGGGCAAGCATTGAGAAACCCGTGATCGCCGATCCGGCGGCGGGGCTGATGCCGAGGTCACCAGTGATGGCGGTTGTACCTGTGGTCGAGATTCCGGTCTTCGCGAGAATCACATAATTGGCTGAGGTTCCCATGGTGACAGGCGAAGGGCCTTTACCCAATCCGGAAACGCCCGTGCCAGCGCCTGGGTTCGTTTGGGCGGTGCCCGCCGTCACTGCGGCGAGGATAATGGCTAGGATCAGTTTTGAATGCGACATGTGAACTCCTTGGTTGCTGCAAACATGGCTGAATACCTTGGGGCAGGCCATGGGGTGTAACCCTCACCTAGAGCAGGTTTGTTCTCATGCCCTTCGTATCTTTCCATTTATGCTGCCAATCCCTGAAAATCGCACATCGGAGTACCCGATTGACCCGTTATTCCTCCATCGCTGGTCGCCACGTGCAATGACCGGTGTCGAGATGCCTGTCGAGGATTTGTTGACTCTTTTTGAAGCGGCGCGTTGGGCCCCTTCCAGTGGAAATGGCCAGCCGTGGCGCTTTCTGTATGCGCGACGCAATACGCCCGCTTGGGAAACTTTCTTTGGTTTGCTTACGCCCGGAAACAAAATCTGGGCGCACAAAGCCTCGGCACTTGTCTTGATCGTTTCTCGCACGACCAATGAACACAATGGGAAACCCGCCGTGACGCATAGTTTTGACGCGGGCGCATCCTGGATGAGTCTCGCCTTGCAGGCCAGTTTAAGAGGGTTAGTGGCACATGGCATGGCGGGCTACGACCGCACCCTGGCTGCGGAGGAGCTCAAACTGCCTGTGGAGTTTACTCCCGAAGCGATGGTGGCGATCGGGTATTATGGAAATCCCGAGGATCTCCCTGAGGAAAAACGCGCGGGTGATGCGAATCCCAGCCAACGCAAGCCGCTGGCGGAAATCGTTTTCGAGGGCTTCTGGAGGGGCTAGGCCCGGCTTGGGCACAGATCAGGGCTTTTCAATTTTCACGCTCAGAATCCCGGCGGCCTCCAGATGGGACTTGACCATCGGAAGGTTTTTCGAGGCGAACTCTTTAACCTCGGCATCAGTTCCCGATTTCGCCTGTTTCATCAAGAGGCGTTGAACGTTTTCTCGGTCCTTTAACACCTGATTGAGATATTTGCGGTCGAATGTTTTGTCTTTGACTTTTAATTTCGAAAGACGATACAGCACGGCTTCTTGCTTCGGGGTGATCTCATCCGGGAGACCCACGCGTTTTTTGTCCGCCAAGACCCGGAGTTGTTTTTGAAGGCGCTTATGGTCCTCGAGTAGGATGCGCGTGAATTTCAGAATATCGGGATTTGCGGACATCTTCAAGGCAAGTTGCGCCTGATTGATTTCTCCCAGTACCGACTGGGTAGCCCTTTGCAGAAAAACCCGGCTATCGTCCTTGGATAGCGCCGGTGTTGTTAACAGCGCTATCCCAAGAACGACAGAGGATATTGCGGTTTTGAAAATCATGATGACCTCCCTCATCGATTTGATTTACCAAAACCCCCGTTGCGGGGGGAAGTAGGTTTTACCCTACCCCCACACGTTATTCTTCGCTTTTAGTGGACAAGCGACTGTTTATGGCGGTCGCCATGTCGAGGTGTTTCTTTAGCTTGGGCAATGTTTCTGCGGCGAAGGCCCGGACATCTGCATCGGTCCCGTGCTCGGATTGTTTCTCGAAAGATTTGATGGCGGCTTGATGGTCCTTGATGGTGACCTTCAGGTATTCGCGGTCGAACTTGCGGTTACGGTCGTTCAACTTTGAAAGGCGTTTTAGGGTGGCCTTCTGTTTGGGCGTGACATCCGTGTAGAGAGTGACTTTCTTGTTCTTGGCCAATGTCGCCACGCCGGCATTGGCGCCCGTGTGATCCTCGACGATCATTTTGGCCAAGGCCTGAATGTCGGGGTTGTGGGCCATCTGCAGGGCAAGCTGCGCCTCATTGACTTCGGCCGTACCATTTCGCGCGGCATGCTTTAAAAAGTTGGAGCTGTTATCCGTGGCGAAGGCCGCGGCTGAAAGCAGAACGACTCCGAACAGGGCTGTGGTGAATGTGGATTTGTTGATCATAATGAACCTCCTTGGTTGCAATTGATAAACAAGGGTCCATTAAGGAAGTCAAGAAACTCGAAGAAACTCCCGAAAAGAAACGGTTTTCATGGGGCGATCACCGTATTGAACGGAGTATTAAAACGAAAATCTGTTACGGATTGTTTCTTTGGATTCGAAATCAGATTTTAAAAAGTGCGACTTCCTCGGAGGTCAAATACCGCCATTCACCCTCGGGTAAATCGCCGAGATTCAAGGGCCCGATTGCGCTGCGGTGAATCGATTCAACCCGGTTGCCCGCAGCCGCCACCATGCGTTTGATTTGGTGGTATCGACCTTCGGTGATGATGATATCCGCTTCGCGTTCCCCTAAGCGGTGAACGGTGGCGGGCAAGGTCGGGGTCGGGTCGTCGCGAAGAATGACCCCTTGTTCAAGCGCAGAGATTTGGTCCGGAGTCAACGGGTGCTTGACGCCAACCCGATAGGTTTTGGGTTGCTTGCGGCGCGGGGAGATGACGTCGTGGTTGAACACGCCGTCGTCTGTCAGGAGGAGCAGCCCGGTAGTGTCTGCATCGAGACGTCCCACGGGCTGCACACCGCGCACCATGTAGGACCCCGGGAAGAAGTCAAAAAGCGAGATATGAGAAGCCGGGTTGTGACTGCACTCTACGTTGGCGGGCTTGTTAAACGCGATGTAGACCTTGTCCATGTAGGGCAGGTCTTCGCCCGCCACGCGAAGCCATAGATCCTTCGTTTCGAGAATTTCAAGTGGATCTTCTGCCGTCTTCCATTCGATTTTGCCGCAGGATTCCGGATAGCCCCACTCCACCTTGCCCGAAAAAATCAATCCCAGGCATTCGCGTCTTCCGCCGTACTCCTGCGAACGCATCAGGTCGAACAAGCGTCCGGAGGTTTTGGGCGCGGCGGTTTTTTTCACGCGTCCCGGTTTTGGGGCAGAGGTCATGCGATCCGTTCGAAGATGACAAGCGCGCGGTCCAAGGTGGTCTTGGGTATACGATAGCGTTCGTCTTTGATGAGTTTGTAGTTGGAGGGCAGCTTGGCCGACAATTCTTCGTCGACGCCTGGTCCCTTCATGAAAATGGCGAGACCCCCGACCGCGAGGGATTTTTCCAAACGCGGCAGCGTTTTTTCAATGGGCTCAAAGGCCCGTGAAATGGCCCCGCGAAGCGGTTGGCTGAACGATTTGGAAGTGAACTTGTGCCCGAACACCTCGATGTCCTTGAGGCCGAGTTCCTTGATTGTGTTGTTTAAAAAATCCACGCGCACGTTGCGCGGTTCCGACAGGATCAATTTCGTGGAAGGTGAAACCATCTTGATCATCAGGCCGGGAAAGCCTGCACCGGTGCCAATGTCCACCATCGGAGAAGGCCACTTGCCGTTCATCAATTTGTGCAAGATGAGACAATCCGCATAATGTCTCTGCACGATCGTCTCGAACCCGATCAGGCGCGTGAGGTCGAGGTCGCCGTTATTCTTGCGAAGGATCGCATGGTACTGCCAAACCTTGTCGAGTACGGTTCCCGGTACGTTGACTCCATAAGAGATCAACAGCTCTTCAAGGCGAGAGCGGGACGGAGGAACGGTGTGTCCGTAAACGGCGCGGGTGACTTGCTGGGAGCGCGCCTGTGAATGAGGCACGGCGGGTGGGCGAGGGCCCTTTTTTTTCGCCGCCCAGGTTGAACCGCGATCGAAAGAATTTGCACCGCCTTGCTCGCGCGAAGCGAAGGTACCACGACCTCCAGGGCCGGCCACCGGTTTTGGGGGTCTTGCCGGTTTCGTCCCGTCCTTGCGAGGGCCCTTTCCCGATTCCCAGCCGGAGGCAGGGGCCGGACGTTCGCGGGAAGGGGTACCGGCCTGAGGGTTGCTCCAGGCGGTTTTAGGGGTGTGTTTAGACGGTTTTCGGGGCTTCGGAGGCATTCGGTAACGGTAGAATTTGCCGAGCTGTTAGTGGTCAAAAAGCTCGGCAGAAACAGGCTGTAAACTCAACACGTGTTTACGGTATTGTTCGAGGAATTGGAGGCGGGCTGGCTGGCCCACACGGTCCTCAAAGCCCATTTGGCGGGCCAGCCGGTCGAGCTCGACGGGCAAGGTTGGCAGCGCATGGCGCTGCTGTAATCCCTGCAGTTGCAGTCGATGCTCGACACGACGGAGAAAGACGTAGGCTTCCGTGAGCAGTGCGTAGCGCCCGGCGGGAAGCAGGCCGTAGCGATTGAGCCTGCCCAAGGCCTCCAAGGTGTTCCCCGTCAACAGGGCAGGGGTGGTCGCCGCATTTTTGATTTGCAAAGCCTGCGTGAAAAACTCCACGGTGCGGAGCCCGCCTGGCCCGAGCTTGACTTCACCCGCGAGCCTATCGGAGCTCACCTGACCTCGCGCGCTTCCATTATCCAAGCCCTTGTGGAGTTTGTCGAGTCCCAGCAGGCGCACCTTGCGCATGCTGGCCACCACCCGCTCCGCATTTTCCGGCGCGCACGCCTGCGCTTGCGCTTCGGATATTACTTCGTTGCCGATACCTGCATTCTTCCCGGAGGGAGCCCGAACGCTGCGCGCCTTGATCCACGCCTGAAGTTCCCAACCGTCGGCTTGGGTTTCACCGGTGGCCTGAGAGCAGAAATACTCCCTGTACTGCGACACCGAGCCCACAAGCGGGCCTTGTCCACCCCAAGGGCGCAGGTTCATATCCACACGGAAGAGTCGCCCTTCCGGCGTGTCGCGCGTGAGGAGCCCGATAAACTTGCGGGCGACCTGTTCGGCATCACCACGCCGGCCCCCCAAAATCCCCTCATGAGAGGCTGCTTCGTCGCTCAGGACAAAAACCAAATCGATATCGGAGGAATAGTTGAGTTCGAGTCCGCCGAGTTTCCCGAGTGCCAGGACGCAAAAATGTTCCGCAAGATCCGGATGACCCGCATCGTTGCAGGCGCGCAGGAAAACGGTTTCGACCAGTGCATCGGTGAGTCCGGAAATCTCGTAGGTGATTTCGCGCAAAGGAATATTGAGATGCAAATCACGAATTGCAATCCGCAGGTATTCACGGTTGCGTAGACGCACCAGCCGTGAATCAGGGTCGGCACCACAATGGGCATCGTCCTGAGCCGCCATGGCGCGCTGCAGGAATTCGGCGGGAAGTCTCGGCTTTTCAAGCGAGGCCGGGTCAATCAAATCTTTGAAGCCATCCCCTTCACGCACGGTGAGATCGGAGAGAGGGTCACTATTGGCGAAGACCAAGAGCAACATTTCCAGGAGCGGGGGATGATGCAAAGCCTGACGTATGAATACGTCGGGGTGGGGAAGGGCTTGCAGAAAACGCAAGAGATGGCGAAGGACAGCCTCAGGGTCGGGGCTGCGGCGGAAATGTCCTTCAAAGGTAAGCAGGAGCGCAGCGGCCAATCGCTTTTCAATGAGCAGGTCGAAGAGATCCGCAAACAGGCGCTGCGCGAGAGGCAGGTCCGTCATACCTAGTCGCTCCAAAGCGGGCGTGGCTTCTTCCAACGTTGCCGCGGGATCCATCAAGGTCTCTGCGAGTGAATCGTACAGCCATTCCGGACGCGGGCCGTCCATAAAACGGTAGCGGAAAAAACTGGCCACTACGTTTTGGGTGCGCTTGAGGTCGCGATCCAATTTTGCGTCTGTGGTGTAATGAAGTCGCTTGGCGAGAAAAGAAAATTCTGCCGAAGAGGTCGGTGGGCAATACAGATCGCGCGCCTGCCCGCGAACCAGACGCAGGGCGTTGATCAGGCGACGCAGAAAAAGGTTCGCGCCATAGAGGTGTTCGAATTCGGCGAGGCTGAGTACCCCGGCTTCCAGCAAAGCATCGAGAGCCCGCGTCCATTGGTGTTGACGCACACCCGGGTGCATGGCCCCGTGTCGCAATTGCAGGAACTGAATGCCATACTCGAGTTCTCCCAAACCACCCCGTCCGTATTTTGCATTCCACGTACCGGGCTTTTCTTTCGCTGCAGCCTGCTTGGCGAATAGCGCACGCGTTTCGTCGATGGGTAGAGGAGTACCCGTGTACAGGATCGTATCCCGTATGGCCAGAAGGGAAATCGCCAACGGGTTGATTTCGTCCGAACCGAATGCAGGCCAGGCGCGCATGCGGATTAAAGCCTGACGTTCATAGTCCAGGGCCGCGCTGGTGTTTCCCTTTTCACGCCCGTAATAGTTTTCCCATGCGTGACGACTCGAGGCCAATGGGCCGCTTTCGCCGTGCGGGCGCAAGCGCAAGTCCAAGGCAAACGTTTCTCCCTGCGGTACGGCCCAGAATCGAATCAGGTCACGCATGAGGCGATCGTAGTATTCTCCGTTGCTTCCCTCTCCGGAATAGACGAGAACGACCTCTAGATCGGATCCGGAACCCAGTTCTTCGCCCCCGAATTTCCCGAGAGCAACCAACGCGTACTCACTGGTTTTTTCAGGTTGGGAGTCGAGACCTTTTCTTACGGTTTCCAAAGCGAAAAGCAACGTGGCTTCAGCAAGGGCGGTAAGACGCTCCGCGAAGCCGTTCCAGTCGCGTGCAGGAGTGAGGAGCAAATCCAGTTCGGACTTTAGAATCTCGCGATCGCGGTAGGCGTGGAATTCCTTTGTGATGTCGGAGGTTTGCGGGAGAAGCCGCAGTGCGGCTTCGTGCGCGGCCCGGTCGGGCGGGGTGACCTCGCGCGAAAGGTCAGCCAGGAGCTCACGAAACGCGCGCGGGCCGCGCCGATCAACGGCCTCCCAGAGATAGGTCCCCGCCGTGAGCACGCGCGAGAGGGCGGGGAGGACATTGAGAGTTTCACGCGCGCCCAGTTCGGTGGACTCCTCGAGCCAATCGGCTACGAGCGCCTGAAGTCCCTCGGCCGCGGCTTGCAAATTAACGGCGGAGGGAAGACTTTGCAGAAGCCTTTCCATCAAGGCGATGCCGGTACGGATTTTTTCCAGCTCGCGCGCGTCGCGGATCGGCTGTCCACCGGGCCCTGTGACCGTGAGACTGTTCTCGAAGAATCCATCGTCGTGCGCCGCCGTGACGAGGCTTACGAGGGATAATCCCTGCAGGCTTAGCGCGCCGGAGATGCAGAACAACATGCCTTCTTTATCGCGGGCGCGGATCGTGAGGCGCGTGGCGTTGTTGACCACGTGCGTGGTGATTTCGAGGGGCGCGGCCGCCGCGGCCAAGCCGTTGCGTGCCTCAAGGCGCGCGCCGATGCGGCGGTAGAGTTCGACGCGGATGGCTGCGCTTTCACCCGCGCCAAACCTACGGAAGAGATCTTCCATCTCCGCGCGCAGCCGTGCACGCTCTTCCTCCGTGTCCCGCGCCGGGTCGTCGTGTCTCAGCACCAGAAAGTCGATCAGGCCCCCGCGCGGAAGCGCGGCAAGACGTCCGTCGGAGATGCCCGCGGGGAACGTGAACGCCTTGCCCACACGCACATCATACCCTGCGCTCGCCAAAAATCCGGAAACGGCCGCGAAGAAGCCCTGAAAATCTCCCCCGATCAAGGTCAAACCTGTCAAGCCCTCGTCAATCCGGTCCACCTGAACATACCAAGGAGATTCGGATTTCAGTGCGGCCAAGGCGGTAATATGCGCGGCGATCGACTCCGCCTGAAATTCATTCCAATAGTCTGAATCCATGCGCGTGAAATGTTGTTCCACAGAGCCCTGAGGCAAGCCGGGATTACTGAGCAACTGGCTTTTTTTATCGGCTGCGGACATGGAGGGAAAGTAGGAAGGTGTAGGGTAAGGAGTGGAGGGTAGGTAGAACAAAGCCTCAATAAACGGGTCGAATCTTCTCCTTCTTTCCGGCTCCAGACTTCAATCTCTTTCAGACGAACAGAATACAGAGTTTGTTGCTTGGCCCAGCGTTTGCAATGTATGGAGTTGCCTGCAGGAGAAATCCCGCGGGTCCGGCGAGAAACTTTCACAATTCCGTGCCGCCGGTAGACTCATAGAAGAAGACAAGGAGGACATTATGTCCGTTAACGGTATCGAAATCACAGAGATCCAGGTTCACTCTCTCAAAAAGAAGGAGCCCGGAAGTCACTTGGAGGCGTTTGCACGCGTGATTCTCAACGGCCAGCTGTGCATCAACGGCATTCGGATCGTACGGGGAAAATTTGGCCCGTTCATTTCCTTTCCGCGCGAGTTCAATCGCAAGGAAGGGAAGGGGTACAACCTGTGCTACCCGATCACAAAGCCTTTGCAGAGTCATCTCTCGGAGCAAATCCTCAGCCAGTGGCAGACCGTCGCGGCTTGATGCAGGCATCGGAAAGGCCCTGGTTTGACTTCCAGTTCAAACAGGGATCTTTTTGAAATCCGGACGGGGTTAGCAGCAAGGTGAAGTCCTTTTGGACCAAACTTTGAGGCCTGACCCTTGTCCGGACGCTGCAGTCGTTGCATTCCCCCTCACCCTCATACCATGCTTTCTGTTCTTCGAAGCGGCGCCCTTCTGGGCATCGAAGCCGTACCCATTACCGTCGAGGTCGACATTAGTTTCGGTCTCCCGGGATTCAGTATGGTTGGCCTTCCGGACTCGGCTGTGAAAGAGGCGCGAGAGCGTGTGTTCTCGGCCCTGAAAAATGCAGGCTTCTTTGTACCCAGTCGTCGCATCACCATCAACCTTGCCCCGGCGGATTTGCGCAAAGAAGGTTCGGCTTTGGATTTGCCGATGGCCCTCGGGATTCTTGCGGCTTCGGAACAAATGGAAGCGGGGTTGCTGGAGGGTGTGATGGTGCTGGGCGAGCTTTCGCTCGACGGCGGGCTGCGGCCCGCACGCGGGATATTGTCGATGGCGCTGATGGCGCGTCAACAAGGTTGGTCCAAAGTACTCTTGCCGGCCGCCAACTACCGGGAAGCCGCACTCGTGCCGGGGATTCACTTGCTGGCGGCCGACAGCCTGCAACGCGCGATTGAAAACTTAAGGGTGGGCGCGGGGATCGAAGTTCCGGATACTGCGGAGATTCCCCCGATGCCCTCGGAACTTATGCTGGACTACGGGGAGATCAAGGGGCAAGCGCAGGCGAAGCGGGCGTTGGAGGTGGCGGCCTCCGGGGGCCACAACTTCCTGATGGCCGGGAGCCCGGGCTGCGGGAAAACTTTGATGGCGCGGCGCCTACCGTCGATCCTGCCGCCGCTGTCGGATGAGGAGGGGCTGGAGGCCACCCGAATCTACAGCGTTGCGGGTCTCCTCCAGCCCGGTCACGGAATCATGCGGCAGCGGCCGTTTCGCGCGCCACACCATTCCATCAGCGACCAGGCATTGGTGGGTGGCGGCAGAATTCCGCGCCCGGGCGAGGTGAGTCTGGCGCATTTGGGTGTTTTGTTCCTGGATGAACTTCCCGAGTTTCGAAAGTCTACTCTGGAGACCTTGCGTCAGCCCCTGGAGGATGGCCATGTCACCATCGCCCGTACGGCGCATACGGTGGCCTACCCCTCAAGATGCATGCTGGGCGCCGCGATGAATCCTTGTTTTTGTGGCATGCTTTTTGATACAAAAAATCGGTGTACATGTAGTCCGGAGATGCTGCGAAGATATCGCGCACGAATTTCAGGTCCATTACTGGATCGAATCGATTTGCATCTCGAAGTTCCATCGCTTGGAGTCGATGAAATTATTGCCGACAAGTTTGAAGAGTCTTCAGACTTAATTCGTGATCGCGTATGTGTAGCGCGTGCTATTCAACAGGAAAGATTCCGCGGAATTGTAGGAGTTTATTGCAACGCGCAAATGGCGACGAGAGAAATCAGAAATTATTGTTCTTTGTCGGATTCGTGCGCGAATCTATTGCGGGGTGCAGTTGAATCACTAGGGCTATCGGCTCGGGCCTATGACCGCATTCTCAAGGTGGCGAGAACGTTGGCGGATCTGGATGGTGTGGATTCCCTGAAGGAGCGTCACGTGGCTGAGGCAATTCATTATCGAAGTTTTGATCGAAAGGTGGCTTGAAGAGCGAGAGATTTTACCGACAATCCGAGACCTGCAAAACTTGGATGCTTACAATGAAAATGGGTTAGAAAAGCGACCGCCAAATCATGGGAAAGTCAGGCTTCCCAAAACACCGGAACAAAAAAAGGGGCGGCTATAGGAGCCGCCCCGATGCCAAAGTCCGGTGATCGTCGCAAAAGACGACGCTTGGGTTTCCACTATTTCGTATTGCAGCCGCCCTGACCTTTGCAGGAATTCTGACCTTTGCAAGAATGCTTGCAGCTGTCCATCATGGATTTGCCACCCATCATGGAAGAATCGTGCATCATCATGGTGTTGCACCCGCCCATGCCTTTGCACGAGTTTTGGCCTTTGCAGCTGTGCGACGGACCGAGGTGATCACAACAGGCGCCCATTTTTTTCGCGGCCGCTTTTTGGTCCGCAACGGACATCCTGCAACCACCCTGACCCTTACAAGAGTTTTGGCCGCGGCAACCGTGCTTGTAATTATTCATCATGGAATTACTTCCCGCCGTGGAGGAATCAGCGGGCTCATTCTTAGCCGTTTTCGCCGAAGCAGCACAGGCCAGGCCCGAAATAATTCCCGCAAGGGCCAGTTGGGAGAGCATTGAAGTCTTTTTCATCGGAGTATCCTTTCGTGTTTTTTCCCTTTCGAAAGGGAGCGTGGCTTAGCAAGGGTAAAACAAGAATCTAGCATGATGTTTCGTCCGGCGGCAGGTAATTTAGAACCCGAGTTCAAAGGAATTCCAAAATGGCCGTATTTGAGGTCATTGTTACAAGATTTGAGGGTTTGGCTGGTTTCGTAGCACCGGTTTATGTCCCCAAGCCTTTGCGCGGCAGTTTGGCTAACATCGGGCTGCAATAGAACCTTTTAGTCGCGATTTAATGCTCGTTCGAAAGGCGGTGTATAGACTACGCGCATCCGCCGAGTACCTCCGTCGGGAGAAAGGTCTCCGGATCGTAATGAGTTCACGAACGCGAAAGCGCCAAAATTTTTCGCGAACCATTGGCGACGATCAGAAAGATAAAACCTCCAACTATAAGGTCTGGCACCCGTGAATGGAGGAGGTGGACAAGAATACCCGAAGCGATCACGAGAATGTTGACAAGCACATCGTTAGAGGTGAAAATTCTGCTTGCCATCATGTGGGCGTCCTGACTTTTGTTTTTACGCAAGATGTAGAGCGTCAAGGCGTTTCCCACCAAGGCCAGCAAAGAAACCAGAATCATGCTCCGGTACTCGGGCATGGCTTCGCTCAGGAAGAATCGGCGCAAGACTTCAACGAGTCCCAGTAGCGCAAGGAGTAGTTGGAAATAGCCGCTCAGTTTAGCGACTTGTCTTTTTTTTGTGAGCGCGCCTCCGACAGCGACCAAGCTGAGACCATATACGATAGCGTCTGCTAGCATGTCAAGTGAATCGGCTAGAAGGCCCATGGAATGGGAAAGAAAACCCGCCAGGAGTTCTCCCCCAAAAAAAGAGAAATTGATAATGAGTGCCACTACGAGAATTTTTTTCTCGGTGTTGTTTTCGATGTCCAAAGTCACGGTATCCTCTGATTCATCTTCATGAGAGACGTATGATACCCCCAAGTGAAGTTCCGCCAAAACCTTCTCCACGGAATCGGGAGTGTCGTCGTGATGGACGACGAGATTCCGTTTTACGAGGTCGAATACAAGCCCCTTAATGGTATGCATACCTTGAAGCCGCATTCGTACCAATCGTTCTTCGGTCGGGCAGTCCATTTTGGCGATGTGGAAGATGGTCTTTTTCATGCAGCTTCCCTTTTAATTCCTCAGTATACCTAGGATTTCCTGCGAGTTAAAATAATCGCCGAAAGCAAAAGCACCACCGCTTGCCCAGCCAAGGTCTCATAGGTCGGGAAAAGCCCGAGTAGGTCAAAGCGCGGGCCGCCCGAGATGCCGTGTTCCCAGAATATATTGGCCTCTTGCAAGGAACGGATGCCCTTTCCAATAAGAATGACTGCAAGCAATGACATCACGAATGAGGACACGGAAAAGAATATCCGGATTGGAATTTGGCGGCTGAATTTAAGGCATATCCAGGCGGTCAAAATCGTTAGGGTAAGCGAGAAAATGACGCCCAACAAAATGGGTTTTCCTCCGCCATCCACGCCCAGCGCAGACAGAAACAAGACGGTCTCAAATGCTTCGCGGAACACGACCAGGAACGAAAATGCACCAAGGCCCAGCCGCCCACGGCCATTCATGACCGTCTGTAGCTTTTCGCGCACGAAGGAATTCCATTTTTTGATTTCGGATTTCCCATGCATCCAAAATCCCATGTACAACAAAACCGCGACCGCGATGAGAGAGGAGAGTCCTTCGGTTAGCTCTCTTTGGGCGCCGCCCAGTCGTGCTATCCACCCGGACAGGAACCATGCAGCAACCCCCGCAAGAAGCGCCAGTACCCAACCCCCATGCACGTAGCGGGTGATCTTGGGCACCTTGGCAGTGTTCACCACCCCTAGAATCGCTATGATGACAAGGACGGCCTCAAAGCCTTCTCGAAGAAGTATTCCAACGGTGAGGAGGAAGATTTGCCATGGGGGCAGGTCTTGACTGTTCAGGATGTCGTTTGCTCTTAGCAGTAATTCATTTGTCGCTTGAATGTTGGCGCTGACTTGGAAGACAGGTTTTTGCGACTGCATGGAATTTCGCACGCTAGCCATGCCCATTTCCAATCGGACAACAAACTTCGGATCAACGGCCTTGAGTCGCAGTTCAAGCGGTTCCACCCCTTCAAGGTATGCGAGCAGGGCTGCATCTCGGGCACTATCCGCCTTGCCCCGTTTGTATAGAGTCAGGGCATTGTCCAAGCCCTTTGCGGCGATGTCGAGGAAATGCGAAGTCGTTTGGGCTTGCTCCTCCGTCTGTAAACGCCATGCGGCAAGGATATCGTGAGTATCGGAATCCGGCAGCGAGGCGCTTAGTTCCTTGTCGGAAGAGAGCGACAGGCGCTGTAAGCCGGGTGACGCCCTTCCTGCCGAAAGAGTCCGGATGCGGGCTGAATCGCCTTGGTATCTAAGCGAGGCGATATAGAACGCCAAATCCCACACATCTTTTTCCGACAGTTGCGCAAAAGGGAGCATGGCGGTTCCATCGACGCCGAGCCGTATGGTATTGAACATCTGAAAGGGCGATAGTTGCGACATGCGTTCAACGTCATGGAAGTTGGCGGGAGGGGGTGTCAAATTCTCCCCGGCTGAGCCGTCGCCCTGCCCATTCGGCCCGTGGCAAAGGACGCAGTTCTGGACGAACAACTCCCTACCATGTTTGATGCTGGGCCATTCAAGCGGAGCCGTGCCGATTCCCGTGGCGGAAATGATTTCGAGCTTGAGGCTGCGCGTCAATTCCGCGACGGAATCGGAAGACCCCTTGGAGTAAATCAGACGTTTCAGGCGAGACATTCCCGCCGATGTTTTTTCGCGGATGAGCGGGTCGGAAAGTTGCGCGTGGGTTCTCCAGGCTTTGTCCACAAAATCCTGCTGCTCGGCATACTCGGGAGCGCTGATGACTTTTCCATTCTGGACCGCCCCGTGATAATCCCGACCCAAATAGTCGAGTAGATGGATGAGGGTGCGCGCCGAGTTTGAATCATCTGCCTTTGCCTTGCTTGGGATGTAGCACAGGAGGAGCAGGGTCAGGGTAAGGAAGTGACGCATGGCGGTTAATATCCCGGCAAAAAGGCAAACAACTGAAACGACAGAGTGGTAAAAGTATTAAGACTTAGTCTCAATTATTCTAAAAGGTTAATCTTGGGCGGTTTTCAAAAACCGCTCTAAAGGCTCCGCGTGGCCAAACCGTGCAGAGGGCACGGAGTGGCCCCGTTCCCAGGCCATCCAAGTCCGCTCGTTGACCCTATAGGTCCTTGCGGCCTCATTCTGACCCCAGCCCATGGCCCGGCGCTTGGCAAGCATCCGCTCGGGAAGGGTCGTCAGGGGCGGCGGGTACGGGTCGTATCCGAGGAACCGGAAGATGGCCGGGAAGTTCTGAATCAGGGGGTCGGACTCCCCGGCTTCTAGGTACCCGAAGGCTCTCAGGGATATCCCGAGTTCGAGGGCGGCGACCTCCTTGGTGAGTTTCCGGATAAGGCGCTGTCGACGGAGGTGGTCGCCAAGGTGGCGAGGTTCAAAAGCCGGAAGTCGCGATTTTGACGATTTTAGGGTAACTGGGACCAAAAACAAAAGAGCAACGCAATCATGCTTCTGCGGTATGTTGTTTGACTCGCACGGCCGTTGCTCGTGCAGCCCCGATATGCTGCAGAGATACCGTGCGCGAATTTCCGGGCCGTTGCTGGACCGGATCGACTTGCACCTCGAAGTTCCGTCCCTTGGTGTGGAAGAAATCATTGCCGACAAATTTGAGGAGTCCTCGGAATCGATTCGTACACGTGTGATCCGAGCACGGGCGATTCAGCAGGACCGGTTCCGCGAGAATGCGGGAATACATTGCAACGCGCACATGGTAACGCGTGATATCAGGCGATACTGCGAACTCTCGACTTCGTGTTTGTCTCTGCTGCGCGCTGCTGTAGAATCACTCGGTCTTTCGGCGCGTGCCTACGACCGCATACTCAAGGTGGCTCGAACGCTGGCCGATCTGGATGGAACGGAATCACTTGCGGAACGTCATATCGCCGAGGCGATTCACTACCGCAGTTTTGACAGGAAAGGAGACGGGATGATATAACTCCAGCTCATCGAACAATTTTCATTGTCTGATGAATGTTTCCGGCCTTGAAGTCGACGATAAAGATTGAGCCTCGAGAACCGCTTGGCAGGGGTACAGAGTAAGAGCCGGCATTAACGGTCCTATCGACCAATTTCGAAATCATCCGACCTTCAAAATTGAAGAGCCGAATAACCACGCGCGATTTTTGGGGAACCCCATACTGCAACGTTTGACGCTTACCATTGGTGGAGCGTTCAAGCGCGTATCCTGTGATTGCGGGGCCTTTCGAAACAGCGGTCGAATTTCCATACCCCGGACGATTGAGCGCGTAAAGGACGCCATTGAGGAGGAGGGTGTTCCAGTTCGAGTTGGTAGCGGTCCAAGTGGCGGCGTTGTGGCCAGGAGCCAAATGGAACATCCGGGCTCCCTGGTAGTTGTGCCTATACACAAACGGATAAAAAGGCATCCAGGGCACAACGGTGGTATTGTTCGACCACGGTTTGAGGATAGGGTTGGCAGTGGTGTTGTATTTGACATAGTCGTTAATATCACCTCGAACCAAAACCTTGTAACTGGTATCAGATTCGGAGAAAAACAAGCTGTCGACCCGGATCTGCTCGCTAGCGGTAAAGCTCGCAGGCATGCCTTGGGTCAAAACATCATTTGGGTCTGTGACAAGGTAGGTGCTGCTTACGGGTCCGACGTCGCCAACGTAGGTCGAACCGACGAAGGTTTTATACCACCATTCCCAATTGGGGTTTTGTCGGGTGTCGCAGTGAATTCCGACATATCCCTTTCCCGTGAGAACCCAGCTTTTGAATGCCGAATCCTGTTCCGCAGACATTGTATCGCTGATTCCCGTCCCCGGATTCGCTTTGGTCGCTCTTTCAGGGTACATAAAGATCACAGCATCATACTGCGCTAGGTTCGCGGTATTGAATGAAGTAAAGGTTGTCGTGGTATCGATTGTAAATGCGTTCGTCGATTGCCATCCCCTTAACTTTGCCATGGCTGCATTAATGCCGGCCGTGTGCCCGTTATAGGAAAGGGAGTCTTTGAACACCAATATTTTTTCCCCGGAAGCGGAAGCAGGGGTGGGCGTCAACGATGCAATTATCGAAAATAAAATTGCGCTGCTTAAAATAATGCTCTTCATAAGACCGCCTCCTGATTGTCGGGCACCGAAACCATCCCCTCTAATCTAGGTCGTCGGCATGTTTTGGGGTTTCGGTATTCTTCTAATAATGGATAATCCGGTCTATTGACTTAAAACGCCTGTTTTCTGTTAGATATCGCCGTGTGCTTTTTAGGCATAGGCTTGTATGCTGATTCTGGCAGGGGTGGCCCCCCGTTACAAAGGAGCATCCAATGTCCAGAATCCATACCATTTTCCATGCCACTTTGATCTTCGGAATCGGAGCGAGCGCCCCATTGATATTCGCCGATGATCCAAACCCTGAGCCGGAGTACAAAACCTCCACTGGGCGCGAATTAAACGGTCCAGGTACCCATCACTCGGAATACGGTGCCTCGCCTTACGATACTTCGAACCCACGATTTGATTCTGCGCAGGCACTTGAGAAAGGGCTCAAGGAGATTGAGAAGCCCAATCCTTCCAATAAACGAAAAAAGGGTGCAGGATCACCTGTGCCTGGTGTCGACGATAAATCTTCAACCCGTCCGGGGGAATAGTCGTGGTTATATTGTCCGTCACACATCCCTGAAGAGGTCTCTACCATGAATCGAATCCAGAACATTTCGACAGCCTTGTTGCTCAGTGTCGCAGCGTCGGCCATGGGACAAAACCTGATCACGAATCCCGGATTCGAAAGCTCCGGGACCGGCTGGACTCTGTTTACTCAAGGCGGAAGCGTGGCGGTTGCCGCCGTTACGTATCCCACCACCGGAGCGCATGCTGGGACACGGTATGCACGGGTCGCGGTCACCACACCGGCGGCTTCGGCTTCGGAAAACTGGCACATTCAGTTTCAGCCTCCCACGGGCTGGTCGGCGGGAGTCGGGTATTCGTATGAACTCAAGTTCTGGGCCAAGTGCGACACAGCCGCAAACATTCATGTCTCCGTTCAGGGCAGCGACTACGCCTACTTGACCGGCACCAGTTTTGGTCTCACCACCGATTGGACGGAGTATACTGCCAGCTATGTTTCGGAAGCGGAGGGGACGAACGCCGTGCGCTTCCATGTTTATGTGGCCGAATCCAAGGGTGTCTATAGCTTTGACGACTTTACCCTGACTGGAACACCTCCCGCAGGAATCCGCAATGGCGTGAACGCGGTGCAAGGTCTCAAGGTTCAACAGGGACGGGATAACCTTGTCCTAACATTGGGCGGTAACGTCTCCGAGAACTGGAAGGCCGAACTGTTCGACCTTCGTGGGATGAGCATCGCTTCGGCTACGCGACGCACCGACGGTTCGCTCAAAATGGCGCTTCCCAACAAAAGCGGGACCTATTTCGTTCGTGCGAAAACATCCACCCAATCTTGGGTGCGAAAAGTATTGATTCCTTAGGCCATAGCAGCCTCGCACCAAATTGCCTTATTAGTGGATTCATCTCGAATCCACTGAAAGCCCCCCAATGAAATCCTTGAGTGTTTATGGGATTTTAATCCTGTTGACTTTTCTGTCCGTTCATTCCGCGTTTGCTTCCGGGACTGAAAACATGAAGGTCTTGGCTGTCAATCCCTTGGAGATCTTGAATGCCGCGGATACAACCCGTTCTGGAAAAAGTATCGGCAGATTGATGATAAGTCATCGAGGCGCATATAGCTGGAGTGAATCCAACTTGGTGAATTATCTAGGCGTGATGTACGCGCATGAAGATCAATACTCGGGTTACACGGCCATTAACCCGTTGTCCTATACCCTCAACGAGGCTCTGAAACCACGAGCCGCGTAGTACGACTCAGCGCCGTTGTGGTACAAGAAAACCGTGTCATACCGTCGGTCACAAAACAGTGCCCCATCAAGTTTACGGATCGCGGGAGGAGTCTTCACCCAGCTTGAAGACTTCAAATCAAACTCACCCAAAGTTTGCAAAGTGCGGTACTCTTCCTCGGTAAGCAAATCAACACCCATCGCCGTAGCCATATCGATCGCACTGTCCTTGGGTTTGAATTCTTTTCTCGAATTTAAAGCCGCACGGTCATAACAAACGCTGCGGCGTCCCTTGGGGCTTTCGGCGGAACAATCAAAAAAAACATATTCACCGGATTTTTTATCGAGCGCCACGACATCGGGTTCGCCGCCAGATTCTTCCATGCCTTCAAGCGTGGTCAGCTTTTTGGGATTGGCTTCAAGCTTGGCTTGTATTTTCGTCCATTCCAAACCTTTGTGACGACCCATGTTTTTTTCAAAACGCGTCTTCAGGGTTTTCAAGAATTCCGTACTTTTCGCGGGGCTCTTCGGTTTGGCATTCATGGCTTTATAATATTTCCGGCCTGTCGCCGTGTCAACCTGATGGGGAAGGGGACAGGCGTCAGGACAAATAGCCGGTCAGGATCGCATCGCCACGCTTAACCTGCTCAACGGTTTTCTGGCTGATTTTCCTGTTGTTCTTTTCAATCAATTCAACCAGGCGAGGAATACGCGCGGCTTCGGACTCCGGGTCATATTTCGCGCTCCAGAGCACAATTTCAAATACTACCGGGATCAGGTCCAAGCCCTTACGGGTCAACGAATAGAGGGCTTTTCGTCCGTCCGTCTCATCTCCGTCGCGCTGTAGAATCCCGTTTTCCATCAAGTGGTCAAGACGTGAAGCAAGAATGTTGGTCGCGAAACCTTCTTCAGATTTTAGGAACTCTCCATAGGTTCGCTTCCCCCTGAAGACGATATCCCGTAAAATCAGTAAAGCCCAGCGGTCGCCAAAGGCCTCCAGTCCAAAATTGACCGGACAATGGGAACGTACAGGTTTCTGCGCCTTGTTCATCCCTGAAAGTTAATTGATCCCCTAAATACTTGCAAATTACAAGCGTTATCCCTACAATTCAGTTTTAACCCTGGAGTCCCACATGCCCGATATCATTCATCGGATTGGCATAAAATCCCCGCTTTCAAAAGTCCATCAGGCAATTTCAACCATCGAAGGTTTGGCGCATTGGTGGACCGAAGAAACATCAGGCGATGCCGACGTAGGGGGGAAGATCACGTTTACCTTCCGCTCGCCCGCCGGCGATCTCGTGGGGCAAATGGTGATGGAGGTGGTTGAGAGCGCCGCCCCCCATTCCGTAAAATGGATTTGCCTCGATGGCCCGCCGGATTGGATCGGGACGAAGTTCACCTTTGACTTGTCTGAGCAGGATGGACAGGCCATTTTGATTTTTGGTCATCGGGGTTGGGCCGAGGCTTCAGAGTCAATGGCGCATTGTAGCATGAAGTGGGCTGTATTTATGCTGAGCCTGAAGGATTACGTACAAACGCAAAAAGGCCGCCCGTCACCGGGCGACCTTAAAATCGATAACTGGAATTAGTCGCGTTTAGCGGTTGTATTCCTGGAGTGCGTCCTTGTTGAGAACCTGCAGCTCGGTGCGACGGTTAAGCGTCTTGCCAGCGGCGGTTGAGTTGCTCGCCTTGGGGGAGGACATTCCATAGCCACGGGCGCTCAGGTGTCCATTGAGCTCAGGAGCGACCATGACCATGTAGTCACGCACTGCCTGTGAACGTCCCTGGCTGAGGGTCTGGTTGTAGGAAGCGCCGCCCACGTTGTCGGTGTGACCCGAAACTTCGATGTTCAACTTCGGGTATTTGACCAGCATCTTGGCGATGATGTTCAAGTACGGCTTGGAGTTGATCGAGATATCGGTTTTGCCGGTTTCGAAATAGACGGCATCCATCAAGAGGAGACCCGTCGAGAGAAGCTGCTTCTCCGCATCGCTGCGTTTGGCTTTTTCTTCGGCAAGCTTTTTGGCGGCGTCTGCGAGAGCGAGTGAATCCTGCTTGGCTTTGTTGGCCATCGAGGCGGAATCCTGCTTGGACTTGTTCGTCAAAGCAGCGAGCGAATCGGCCGATGCCTTCTGACGAGCCAAGGCTGCAGCTGCGGCGGCTTGACTTGCGGCGGCTTCACGAGAGAGGCCCTGGTTGTTGCGGCGTAACTGCGCGGCTTCTGCGGCTTTTCTACGCTCTTCGTCCTTGATGGCCTGGCGCTTTGCGGCTTGGGTGTCAAAGGAGAAGTTTACGCCCATGAAAACACGGTAGGGCTCAAGGGCGCGCGGTGCATTTGCATCGGAGCGTTCCTGTGAAAGCGAGACGTCTGCACCAAGGGTGGCATTGACGGCATAGGCGCTGCGGAATTGAATCGAGGGTGTGATCCACAGGGGATCGGTGCTCATTTCAATGTCCTTCAGGGATGTGCGTGAGTTCAGTTCAAGACCCAGAGATACGACGGGCATATTGAACTGCAGGCCTGTGGAGAGCACCATCAAAGGGTCTTGACCTTCGGTGGAGGTGATCACGCCTTCATTGAAGTGCGCCTTGAATGCGCCGTCTTCTTTGCCGAACACCAAGGTTTGCAGGGCTTTCACCTCGAAGTTAAGTCCGTCGCGTGTTTCGAGATACTGGTATCCATCTGCGCGATAGGTGTTGAGGGTATTGTTGGCCATTCCCTGAATCAATATGGCCTGAACGGCCATGCGCATGGGCACGGTGGGGTTGAAGGGGAGCGTACCCTGAATACCGCCGCTCAACGAACCGAGACCGGAGCCGGTATTGGCTGTTGCGGCAGGCGGGGTATAATTTTGGGTTCCATACATGGAGATCGACGCAAAAGCGTCAATATACGGGCTTACGCCGAATGAGGCAGAACCGATGCCGGTGAATATGTTTGCGCCTGCCTGAGGATTGTTGGGGGCCGCAAGTCTCGGTGATTGGTCTTGCTGATACCAGCTTCCCGTAATACCGAAGACGAGGCGACCTTCACCGAGGGCTTCTGCCGAGCCGACCTGTGAAAGACCGCGAGTGCCGTAGAATGTGTTTGTGGGGGACAAGACGGAGATGTCTGTGTTGGGGCCGATTTCTTCAGCCTTCGGGGGATCGACATCGGTTTGTGCGTACACACCGATCGGCAACGTGGTGCCGGCCAGCAGCATTAGTGCGGGTAAAAGTTTTGAGAGTTTAGCCGGTAGCGTTTTCATGAGAGGCCTTTCGATCGGTGATTTGCGGATGTGCCCTGGGCTGTCCATGCGCCTAGATGTAATGGGGATTTGGGGGGTACCCTATGGGGTCTTCGCCCCACCCGAAACAAAAAACACCCGGCGTAAACCGGGTGTTTCATTGAAATAGCGAAATTGAGTTGAAAATCGTTACACGATAGTAAGCTGTACACTGCTTTCAATGATGCCCGCTGAAATTGCGTGGCGGGTAAGACCCGCAGTATCATGGATATTCAATTTTTCCATCAGGTGCTGACGATGTTTTTCGACCGTCTTAATGCTGATGTTCAGAGTGCCCGCGATTTGCTTGTTGGCCTGACCCTCGGCCACCAGCTGTAAAACTTCGGTTTCACGGGAGGTAAGGTGCGCGATTTTTTTCTTAAGCAATTCTTCGCGAATCGGCAGGCGCTGCCCGGGGTTCACCAGATGCTTGGCCACATCGGGACTGAAAAACACGCGCCCACGGTGCACTTCGCGAATCACCTTCGCAATGGCGTCCAAGGAAGTCTGTTTGATGAGATAACCCACGGCACCCAACGCCGTTGCTTGCTCAATATAGGCATCGTCCTTGTACGCGGATAACAGGATGATTTTGATGGCCGGGTAAAGCTTCAGGATTTGACGGGTGGCTTCGAGACCGTTCAGCTGCGGCATGGCGATGTCCATGAGGATTACCTCGGGACGCAGGGTGTGGGCCAATTCCACGGCCATACGTCCGTTTTCTGCTTCGCCAATGACTTTAATGTCTCCTTCGCCTTCGAGCAGTGCTTTCAGGCCCTGTCGAACCACCATATGGTCTTCGGCGATCAAAACTTGAATGGCCCGTGTAAAGGCCGGTAACGCCGGAACGGTAGGGGGAGTGGTTGGATTCTTGGCCATGATTAGTCCTTGGTTTTGTCCTGAGGAATGAAACCACGTATGGTGGTGCCTTTCCCGGACATGGATTCGATTTCGAGGGTACCGCCGAACATCTCGATGCGTTCGCGCATACTGAGAAGTCCGAGACGGTTAAAGCGTTTGGAGTTCAGAACACGGTCGACCTGAAAGGATTTCCCGTTGTCTTTGACTTCCAAGCGGATACCCTCCGGCTGTTTTTCGATCTTTACTGTAACATTACTCGCTTCAGCGTGCCGAACCACATTGGTCAACGCTCCCTGGACCACACGATAGAGGGCTGTGCGTTTCGCATTGCTGAGTTTTTCGACGTCTGCAAATGCCGTGAACTTGATATGTAAACCGGAATTTTTGGTAATGGTTTTCATGTAGGTATGCAGGGCGGGTATCAGGCCAAGGTCATCCAGGAGCACTGGTCGAAGCTCTCTCGCGAACTTATGGACGATCGAAACTGAATTTTCAACAAGCTTGCGGGTTGTGGCAATGGTTTTTTCGAAACTTTTGGTATCAGAACCGTTCAGTTTTGTAAGCGCTATCAACCGTACGTTGATACCGGTCAGTATTTGACTGACCTCGTCGTGCAGGGCGCGGCTGATTTGACGGCGCTCTTCTTCTTGGTCCAGTATCACACTGCGCGCCAAAAGTCGTTTTTGCTCCTCGGCCACTTTTGACTTTTCAAGCAGCTTCCCATAATGTGCTTTACTCGCCTTTAATGAAGATTCTGCAGCCTCTCGACGTTTAGTCTCCCGCTCGAGCCGTTTTTCTAAAACGGCTTTGTTCGAACGTTTTGGAGGGGGAGTAAGTTTATCGTGGTGAGGAGTCATGGTGCAGGGAACGTAGCTTTCTGGCCCATAATATCACCATGACAAAGGTACCGGTGAATGGGGTAAAACCCGCCGTAGTTCAGTTTTAATGAAATCGGCAAATTTTTGCGAAGGTAGGGTTTTACCCCATCATCCCGAGTATAATCCTCTTGTAAGGTTACTCCTTAACTTGAGAGAATGGAGACTAATATGAAAACAATGAAAATGATGACAATGGTGTTTGCAATGACGGTGGGAAGCCTCATTGGGATTTCAAAGGCGGCCCCCCCGGCCAGTACCGATGTGGGCATCGGGTTCATCCTCGGAAACCCTTCTGGACTTTCCTTAAAACTACCAGCTGGCGCGCACGCATTTCAGTTTTTATTGGCCTTTGACAACTCTCGCGACAATTGGAACAACAATGGCTGGGGCGATGGCAACTGCGATTATGTAGGCCCGGGAAATCGGTATGATTGCCATAACCGGCTTTATTTGGGTGCCGATTACCTATGGTATAACTACAACGCCATTCCGGTAAATCAGGGACGGCTTCCGTTCTATTACGGGCCAGGTTTGTGGGTCACCGCCGCGGACAATTCGGCGGTCGGCATGCGGTTCGTATTGGGTCTGGAGTATCAATTCGCGACGGCGCCGTTCGATATCTTCTTTGAAATCGCCCCCGGCATTCGCGTGATCCCCAACACCGATGGGTTTGTTTCCGCCGGTTTGGGAGCCCGCTTCTTCTTCTAGTAGAATTCAACCCAAATACGAACGTATTCTCAAAAAAAGGAGCCGTAAATCGGTTCCTTTTTTTGTTTCCATGGCTCAAGTGAGGATATCTTAAGCAAAATTGGTCGAATGACATTAGATACTGTCACGAATGGTGGCTACTCACAAGCCTGAGGGAATAAAGTGCAAGAAAGCGATATCCTGCTTAAAGCCATTATGGATGGTGGCAAGCACAGCATTATCGTCACCCACCCAAGTGGCATAGTCAAGGTCATAAATCGCGCTGCCGAGCGCCTTTACGGCTACCCTGCATCCCATTTCGTGGGGAGACACATCTCTAATTTCCGCAAGGAAGTTTATGCCCCTTTCGAACTACAAGCCGAGGCCGAAAGGCTGAGTCGAGAGGTCGGGGAACCGATCGCCATCGAAGACTCTTTCATGCTCGCACTTCATAAATACGGGATTTACGAAAAGGAGTGGACCGCCACCCGCAAGGATGGAACCAAGGTCCCCGTTCTCGTGTCGGTCACGATTATGAAAGGCAACGAGGGAGAGACCGCGGGGTTCCTCAGTATTTCCCAAGACATTTCCGAGCGCAAAAAACTGGAACGCATGAAAAGCGAGTTCATCTCGACGGTTAGTCATGAATTACGCACGCCCTTGACCTCCATACGCGGGGCATTGGGATTGATGGTTGGAGGCGCCGCGGGTGTTTTGCCAAAAACCGCTTCGGACATGGCACTGTTGGCCTACCGCAATAGCGAAAGACTCGTGCGTATCATCAATGACATTCTCGATATGGAAAAAGTGGATTCCGGGAAGTTCGTCTTTGACAACCGTTATTTTGATGTGGCCGAAAGCCTAAAGCAAAGTATGGAGGAGAACCGTGCCTATGGAGAAAAATACGGGGTGCGTTTCGAGTTGAAGAGCGTTCCCAAAGGGATTCGAGCGTATGCAGACCCGGATCGGTTCTTGCAGGTGATGGCGAACCTTCTCTCAAACGCTGCCAAGTTTTCTCCACGAGGGGCCGAAGTTTGGATCAACGTAATAGACCTGGAAAATTATGTTCGTTTCACCGTTCAGGATTTTGGACAGGGTATCCCCGAGGATTTTCGCTCCCGTGTTTTCGAGAAGTTTTCCCAAAGCGAGAGTAGCGATAATCACCGCAATGAGGGAACCGGGCTGGGCTTGAGCATAACCCAGAAAATGGTTGAGGCAATGGGTGGTGAAATAGGTTTTGATTCAGAAACCGGGAAGGGAACCATCTTCTCGTTTTCGCTTCCCAAGGCCATGGATATGGCTGAGTCATCACCCCCGCCAAAAATCGAACCCCAAAACGATTCCGGGTCCAGAATCTTGATTTGTGAAGATGATTCCGACATTGCCACCTTGCTTAAGGTGCTGTTGGAAAAGGCGGGTTTTACCGCGGATATTACGCATAGCTTGACTGAGGCGCGCAGGAAACTACACGAACATACCTATGCAGCGATCACGTTGGATTTAATACTGCCGGATGGTGACGGTTTAGAACTCCTGACAGAATTACGCGCCGATCCAAAATGGAAAAACCTGCCGGTGGTGGTAATTTCCGCCAAGGCTGAGGAAGGCCGGCGCGAAATGACCGGCGATCCCGTTCACCTGGTGGATTGGGTCAGCAAGCCGCTGGATGAGGACGCATTGGTGCGTTCCCTGGGGTGGGCAACTCAAAAAATTCAAAACAAAAATCCCCGCATTTTACATGTGGAGGATAACGAGGATTTGCGGAAAATTCTCGCAGGCATTTTTCAGGGCCAGGTCGAATGGGTCGGCGCCGCCACTTTGAAGGAAGCCAGGGCACTGATCAAAAAGGAGCCCTTTGATCTGATGGTGCTGGATGTAGCGCTACCAGACGGCAATGGACTGGAGTTATTGGAAGAGTTGAACACCTTTACGGGGAAACCGCTTCCAGTGATGATTCTTTCCGCGAGCGAAATGAATGACGAAAGCATTCGTAAGCGTGTCGCGGCCGTCCTCCTCAAATCACGCGTGTCCGAAGAGCGTGTTGTTCAGACGGTTCTGGCCTTGGTTCAGAAAAAGCCCGCCCTGAACGATTGAGCCGCTAATACCCGAGGGTCTGGTAAAAGATCACCGTTAGCGACCAACCGGCGGGGGCGCTACGTCCGGCCAATGTTGCCGCACCCGCTATGTCCACCAAGAGGTTTTCGGTTATGTCCCCGCGGAATCCTGGCGTCAGCGTTAGTAGATAGGGATCCTTATTAATTGATTTGAGGTAGCTCAATGTTGAATAGGTGCTGAGATGATCGGTCCACAAAATTTCCGGTTTTAATGAGACCTTTAAAATGTCGCTTGTTTCAAAAACTTCTGTAAAACTGGCTATTCCGGTGAAGCGGAAATAGGTGAGCTTCTGGCGTACGATTCCACCGAATTCCAAATAGGTTCTCAAATTACCGTTATCGAGATTCCCCGTGGCGACAGGCGCAGTGAGATTGCCGTACGCTCCGAAAACGGGACCTGAATACTTGATTCCCAACTTGGGCTGGCTCATTCCGCTCAAACTTCCGGCGTCTTTGTTTGAGAACACCGCATCCCAGTCGAACTTCACGTCAAAGCCCCCGCCTAGACCATATTTAGCACGCATGGGTATGCCGAATAGCGACGGGCTATAGCTGGTATCCTTGCCGTAAATTTTATCCCAGTCGGAGAATTTTCCGGAAGCATCGTAGTAGCCTGGTATCTGGGCATAGCCGTACCCAATCCCCAGTTCAACAGAGGATTTTTTAACGGGCTGTGTCGCATCTTTACCGAAGGCAGCGACGCTGATCAGTATGCAGAATAAACCAAAACGTTGGTTCATGCATTTCCTTTGTGAAGAAAAAAACGCCGAGCAAACGATGTTGGATAATGAATTATCGAAGCGGGAATTTAATTGAAGGATTGAATTTGAAAAAGTGAAATACGAGTAACAAATGGTAACTCACCCGTTAAAACGGGCTTATTACAGGCTTAGGTTCGCCCCTATTTCAGTAGGGGGGAGACACGTTCCCCGATGAGTTCTATGGACCTCATCAGGGTATCATGGGGCAAGGAGCCGGTGTCCTGCTGGAAGGTGACGCGGGATATCCCGCCCAAGGCTTCAGCATGGCGCATGATTTTCTCCGCCACTTCTTCGGGATTGCCCACCAGCAGGGCACCCAGAGGGCCTAGCTGGGCTTTGAACCGGTCTGGTGTCATGGCAGGCCAACCCCGCTCTTTTCCCACCTTGGTCATCGTTTCTGCGTAACCGGGGTAGAAATCCGTAATGGCCTTTTCGGTCGTTTCACCGACAAAACCCAACGAGTGCAACCCGACCTTTAACTGGTCGGGTGCGAAGCCTGCTTTTTGCCCGGCCTCCCGGTACAAATTGATCAAGGGTCGAAAGCGATGAGTTTCACCCCCAATGATGGCCACCATAAGCGGTAGCCCCAGCGTACCGGCGCGCACGAACGATCCCGGTGTTCCGCCTACTCCAAGCCAAATGGGAAGGGGGGTTTGGACGGGTCTGGGATACACAGGTTGATTCACGAGCGCAGGTCGGTACTTGCCGGACCAGGTGATGACTTCGTCTTTTCGCAGGGCGAGGAGCAGGTCCAGCTTTTCGGCGAATAACTTATCGTAATCGTTCAGGTCGAATCCGAAAAGTGGAAAGGCCTCGACAGAAGAGCCGCGTCCCACGACCATCTCCGCACGACCGTTGGAGATAAGATCAAGGGTCGCATAGCTTTGGAACACCCTGACCGGATCGGCCGCGCTAAGCACCGTGACGGCGCTGCTGAGGCGAATACGTTTCGTGCGGGCCGCAGCGGCGGCGAGAATGACGGCAGGAGCAGAGTCCAAAAATTCTTTACGGTGGTGCTCCCCAATCCCAAAAACATCCAGCCCTACTTTGTCGGCAAATTCGATGCGCTCCAATAACTGGGCCATATTTGTGGCGTTGTCCGACACCTTATTATTGCCAACCGTAAAGTGTGCGGCAAAACTGTCAATCCCTACTTCCATTTGGACCCCAATAATTGCATGCCCTGCAAGGAGGGGCCATACCCGGGCATTAGCGTCAATGCTTTGCGCAAGTAAAATATTCCGAGTGCTGTATCGCCCAGGATCACGCCACGATACCAGCCCTGGTTATGAAACGCGCGGCCATATTCTAACCGAACCCAATCCTTATACCGACTCCGGCCTTCGATGGGATTGAATTGAATATCGAGGGGGGGCTTCGGCGTTGGAATGCTGTCCACGTTTCGATACAAGCGCCAGGCTAACCCCTCGGGAACCTTTTTAATGCCCGGCTGAAGCTTGGTAGCCTGGGTCGCGAACATGGGGCGAGCGGCCGCCCGTGCGCCATTCAACGCATCGGGTGCCCATACCTCGATAAAATGGTGGTACCACGGCATGCTGAGCCACAAACCGTTCAACACCACTACGTCGGGACGAACGTTTTCAACGACTTGCAGGTAGAGTGCAGGAAACAGAAAGACTTGCTCTTCTTGAGAGAAAAGAATGCCGTTTGGTTCTACCGAAGCCAGCATGTTCCGCGCAAATTCATCAGCCGTTCTATCCTGGCTAAGATCCATGTCGCGGTAGTTCAGCACTAGTGGAAAAAGTGCAATGCATAGGATTACGACTAAAGTCGGGACGAAGAATCGGCGGCGTGCAGACGCCTCCAATAGCCCCTTGATGCCCCAGGAAATCAGTATGGCTGTTGCCACATACGCATTCAGGTAAAAGTTCGGATCCTCAAAATCATAGTTGATCGAGTAAAAGAGGCAGCCGATAAATATCAGCAGGGCAAAGGTTAAAAGTCTGCGGTTTTGGATCCAGAGGAAAAAAATTCCGGCAGGGATTAGAATCAATGGCGCGTAGGCAAATTGCCCCGGGAAGTCCCCAAAGAACTCCCCGATTTTGCGTAGGGGCACATCCGTGGACGCAAACATTTGCGCATGGTACTGTAGTCCCGTGACATGCGACCACAAATTGCCCAAGGTGGAGGGTTCACCCCAGTTCATCAGGGGGCTTTGTGCCGACCGGAGGTACAAATAGAGGTAGGGGAGTAGGCCCAAGGCAAAGAATGGGATCGCTTGGAGGATTTTTTTCCAGGCATGCCGAGTTAAACCATTGACCTGGAAAAAGAGCACGATATAAGCGGGTGCAAATAGCACCGTCATCATGTGGTTGGTAAAGCTCAAGCCGAGTGTGAAGGCGAACAAGGCCCAGTCTCTAGCGCGCGCGGGAGTTTGATCGGCTTCGGAGAGAAGTGCTTTAAGAAACAGATTGGTGACGATTGAAATCAACAAAAGATGAAAGGCATATACCTCAAGAGAAACGCCCTCTGACCAAAAAGTTCTTGAGAAGGCCAAGGTTAATGCCGCAAGGCCCGCAGCCCAAATGTTCAGGGACGGGTATGAGGAAGTGCTCTCTTTTTGCCCCACTTTAAGACGGACAGGGACAAAAAGTCTTTTGGCTTTTTCGGATAACAGAAACGAGAAGAGTTTGAAAAAGAAAAACACCGAAGCCGATGTTAGTATGGCGACTAGTAGGTTGAGCCGCCAAATGACTGTTCCGCCGAGCGGCAGGTGGGAGAATGCCCAACCCAACATTGTAAAAGTAGGGTACCCTGTGGGGTGAAGGATTCCCAGAGTGTAAATGGATGTGGCAATTTCGCCGCTATCTTCCCAGCCTATTGTACGGGAAAGTGTGATGCAATAAACACCGAAGGCCAGCAGGGCCAGTAGCAATCCCACTACTAATTCCAGGCGAGTCGAAAGCCAGCGTTTCATAATGTTCGGAAATTTAGGCATTCATCATGGGTTCGCGGTTTGTATAGTATTCATGGGTATATACGCCTCTGGAGATGCCAAATGAATTTATTCCTTCGTTCTGCGCTAGTCCTGGCGACTCTTGGGACCATTCCCCTGATGGCCGCGGATAAAACGGATAGCGAAAGTTCCGCCATGCCCGTCCTGTTTAGCGAGGGTGTCGTGCACGGATTTGTTGTGCTCTCAACGTTGGACGGTGTCCCTGTCGCTCACGGGGAATTGCTTCAGTCCGCACGCGGCGGAGAAGTGAAGGGACGGATGATTTTCAAATTCAAAGATGGCTCGCTTAGCGATGAAACAACGGAGTTTTCCCAGAGCGAGGTTTTTTCTTTGAAAAGTTACCACCAGATTCAGCGCGGGCCTTCTTTTCCAAAAGATGTCGATTACAAGATCGAGCGTTTATCTGCCAAGGAGGGGCGGTACAAGGTCCGGACAAAGGATCATAAGAACGGAGAGGTATATGAGGACGAGGACAAGTTCGAAATGCCCGCCGACTTGTATAATGGACTTGTGATCGCAATAGCAAAGAACATTAAGGCGGGGAATAGCCGTAAAATTCACATGTTGGCGATGACCCCCAAACCGCGTTTGATCGAAGTCAATATTCACCCGGTAGGTCCGGTGAAAATCATGCATGGTGGGAGAGGGGAAACAGCCACTCACTACGCATTGGATCCCGATCTGGGATTCTGGCTCGGCACCGCAGCCAAGGTAATCGGAAAGGATCCCCCGGATCAGCATCTTTGGATGGCCACGACGACTGCGCCGGGCTTCGTGAAATTCGAGGGGCCGATGTTTCAAGGCGGACCCGTATGGAGAATTTCACTTGGGGCGCCTTGCTTTCCAACGAAGGCGGATAAATGCAACTAGCAGCCTTTCGGGTGAACCCTGGGAAAAAAGCGGATCTGCTTCGGCGGCCAACGGCAGTGCCTCATTTGTTCGATTCCAAGGAAGACTATCACGAGAAATTGTCTGCTCAGTCCGACGAAATGGATTCCTTGCAGCGTCTGCTGTACGCCTCGAATACCTATGCACTTCTCTTGATTTTTCAGGGAATGGATGCGGCGGGCAAGGATGGCATCATCAGGACGGTCATGGCAGGAGTGGATCCTCAAGGGTGCCAGGTTTTCAGTTTCAAACAACCAACCGCAGAAGAACTCGATCATGATTTTTTGTGGCGTGCGGCGAAATCATTACCTGAACGTGGGCGTATCGGCATCTTTAACCGGTCGTATTACGAAGACGTGATTATCGTACGCGTTCATCCCGAGCTGCCCGGCGTGCAGGGTCTACCGGAAGAATTGCGATCCGGCAAAACCCTTTGGAAAAACCGGTTTCGTTCCATCAATAATTTCGAAGAGCATCTCCATGCCAATGGGACCCGGGTGCTGAAGTTTTTTCTGCATATGTCCAAGAAGGAACAGCGTAAGCGTTTTCTGGCTCGCATCGACGAGCCCGAGAAAAACTGGAAGTTCAGTCTGGCGGATGTTGAAGAACGAAAGTCTTGGGATGATTACCGCAGGGCCTTTGAAGACGCCCTGACTTCAACAAGTACGGAGATCGCTCCGTGGTACGTGATACCCGCAGACGAAAAGAAAAACGCACGACTGATAGTTTCCCAAATCATCGTTGAGGCGATGAATGGGCTCAAGATGGCGAATCCGGGTGTAACACCACGTCGTAAACGTGAATTAACCCAGATTCGTAAAATCCTCTAATAGATTCTACCCATCAGGCGAGTCTTGTACCCGTGAAGGTAGGGGTAGCCGGTAAGGGCATCCCGTCTTTTTTGTACTTGGCTGTCAGAACTTTCTTCTCGTTCGCCAAACGCTTTCCAAGCGCTTGCATGTCGAGGCCCGATTTCTTCGCCTGGGCGAACATCCCTCCTCGCTCCTCTTCTTCCTCGACATGGTGCTTGATCATTTCGGAAAGCACGATGACCTTGGCCTCATAGAACTCATCGCCGAAGTGATCCCGCCGGATTTCGGCGATTAACACCTTGGCGCCGTCGTGCTCGACATGGGCTTCATGCCAAAGGTCGTCCTTGATATTGCCCTTGCAGGCCGGGTAGAAGATATCCTCCTCGATTTTGGTATGGATAATGAGCTCCATGCAGATTTTCAGCGCCAATTCTTTTTTCTTTGGAACCGACTTCGCGCTTTCGAATTTCTCGAAGAGTCCCGCAACCTTTTCATGGTCAGCTTTTAAGAGGGCAATGGCATCGGGGGTGGATTTTGGCATGGGATATTCCTTCGTTAAGGTGACAGGTTGGAGAACCACTTAAGAGGATACTGGGACTCTGTATGAAAGTCCAGTGGAGCCGTCAAAGCCTGCCAATCTTTGCTTTATTTCCGATCATGAGAGCTTCTCCAGCCTGGCGGTTCATTTTTTTTATTGGCTTGGTGAGTCTGTTCGCGGATATCACCTATGAGGGGGGGCGCGGCCTCTCCGGACCCTTCTTGTTTTCCTTGGGCGCTTCCGCTACCGCTATCGGGTTCATTTCCGGCCTTGGCGAGATGGTGGGATATGGCTTCCGCCTTTTGTCAGGATGGGTGAGCGATAAAACCGGACGCTATTGGGCCGTGACCATTGTAGGCTTCGCGGTGAATCTCGCCGCAATCCCTCTTTTGGCCTTCGCGGGAACCTGGCCCGTGGCCGCCGGGTTGCTTATCGCCGAACGTCTCGGAAAATCGATTCGTGCGCCGGCCAAAGACACGCTTATTTCTCATGCCGGTTCGGCCGTGGGTTTTGGTCGTGGATTCGGGTTTCAAAAGGCCATGGACCAACTAGGAGCGGTGGTGGGTCCCTTTATCGGTGTGTTCACCTTGGCGGCTTGGGGTTATCGGGGGGCCTTCGGCATTTTGATCATTCCGGCCGTCATCGCGATGGTTCTGCTCATAATCGCCCACAGGGTCTTTCCCGATCCTGCGCGGTTTGAAACCGACGAGGCACACTCTACCCTTACCGGTGACGGGAAATTTCCGCGCGCATACTGGATTTACCTGATCGGGGCGGGCTTCCTGGCGCTGGGATACGCTGACTTCACTCTGTTGGCATTCCACTATATGAAAAACGGCATCATGACCAGTGCGCAGGTTCCACTTGGTTATGCCGCGGCGATGGCCATCGATGCCTTCGCGGCACTAGGATTTGGTCTGCTCTTCGATCGCTATGGATTCAAGTCGCTGCCCCCAGTGGCCCTTATGGCGGCGATCGGGATTCCCCTGGCTTTCTCGGACAATATTTTCGTGGTCTGGATCGGTATTGCTCTATGGGCAGCTACGCTGGGAGCGCAGGATTCCAGCCTCAAAGCCGGCATTGCGCGGCTGGTGCGCAAGGAGAACAGAGCCAGTGCTTACGGCGTTTTCCATGCAGTCTTCGGTGTTTCATGGTTCGTCGGGAGCGCGGCGATGGGTTGGCTTTACGATCATGACTTGCGCGGGGTGATCGCCTTGGCGATCTCGGCGCAAGTTCTTTCCCTCATTGCTTTTGTGGTCGCGGGATATTCTTATCGCCGAGCCCAACTGCGGGTGACATAGAATCTTTCGTCACGAAGACGGCCATGTAGGCCAAACGTCGTCTATACAGGCCTAAAATGATATAGTTGGCGGACTTCGAATTTTCTAATTTGAGTATTCGATAGTTCGTGATCCGGGGGCGTAAAGGTTTCGACGGGATCGGGCGAGTCGAAAGTTGCATGCCGAGGATCTCTAGTTGGCCTCGTTAATCACTCTAGGGAAAAAACAAATGCAGAAGAATCCAATTCTTATGCAATGGCTGCCTAACTAAACACTAGGCGCCTCGGGTTCCGCGGATGGCGTCTCAGCTCCGCGGAGTCTGGCATAACCCTGAGGCTGGATCCCGCAAGTTGCCTGCGGTGCGGGGTCGAGATCAGTGGGCTGGTTTTCGGGAGAGCCGATCCTTAGGGCGACTCCGGAGACGAGATCAAATCAAGGGAAACGCATGTAGGAGCGATCGGTGAGTTCATTTCGGACGCGGGTTCGATTCCCGCCGCCTCCACCACGCAAGTGGTGCGAGTGGATCAACGAGTAGACAAAGAAGGCGGCCCTTTCCGTATGGAGGGGTCGCTTTTTTTTGGGTACTTTTTAGACCCTATGGAATCCTCGGCCGATATCCCTGCATTCGCCTCCAACCCGCCAGTCACTGCTCCAAATCCGACCCGGTTCAAGGTTCTGGGAGCGATCAGCTTTTCGCACTTCCTGAATGACATGATTCAGTCGCTGATTCTGGCGATCTACCCAATGTTGAAAGGCACTTTCAACCTCACCTTTGCAAAAATCGGTTTGATTACCCTCGTCTATCAGGTGACGGCTTCTTTGCTCCAACCGCTGATAGGGATGTATACCGACAAACACCCGAAGCCCTATTCGTTGGCCATCGGGATGGGGTTCACGCTCTCCGGTTTGGTTCTGCTCGCCTTTGCTCCGACTTATGGAATTCTACTGGTCGCCGCGGCACTCGTGGGGACAGGGTCGTCGGTTTTTCATCCGGAATCTTCGCGTGTGGCGCGTATGGCTTCTGGTGGGCGGCATGGATTTGCGCAGTCGATCTTTCAGGTGGGCGGGAATACAGGAAGCGCCGTAGGCCCCCTTTTGGCCGCCCTGATCGTGATCCCGCACGGCCAGCGTAGCGTAGCCTGGTTTTCGGTGGCCGCACTCATCGCGATCGCTATCTTGTCGCAGGTGGGCGGCTGGTACAAGCGCGAGCAGGCGCGTCGGGTGCAACGCGTGGTGTCCCATGCCGTCTCTCCCGTCTCACGCCGCCGTGCCTACTGGGCCCTCGCCGTGCTGATGGGTCTCGTGTTCGCGAAGTACGTCTACCTCACAAGCCTCAGTAGCTACTACACATTCTATCTGATCGAAAAGTTCGGTGTCTCCGTTCGTTCGGCCCAGTTGCATCTCTTTGTGTTCCTCGGCGCGGTTGCACTGGGAACATTGCTCGGTGGACCAATCGGAGACAGAATCGGCCGCAAGAAAGTCATCTGGTTTTCGATCCTCGGAGTAGCCCCGTTCGCCCTGATACTTCCCTATGCGTCGCTTGCCTGGACAGGGCCCTTATCCTTCGTGATCGGTTTTATCCTGGCATCCGCATTTTCGGCCATCCTTGTATTCGCCCAAGAACTAGCCCCTCAACGTACCGGTGCGATCTCGGGCTTGTTTTTCGGTTTCGCCTTCGGGATCGGTGGCCTCGGGGCCGCTGTCCTGGGGAAGGTGGCCGATGTCAATGGAATCGAATTCGTCTATCAAGTATGCTCGTTTATGCCCCTACTGGGAATTCTCGCGATCTTTTTGCCCAATCTCCGCGATAAAAAAGCGTCCGCCAAACCGGGTTAACCCGGGTTTACACAGCATCGAATTTCAATCCCGAACACCTACGAAGGATTCGGTTTGTGCTTACATTAACACTATGATCAAATCTTGTTTAAGGCTCGCCTTTATTGGCCTTGCCGCGTTTTCAAGCAGTTTGCTTTTCTCCTGCACGGGAGATTCGGGGGATGACTGCCTTCCGGTGACGGCAGATTCTGTAGTGACCGTGAACAATGGCGCTTGGCTACCCATTGCAGCGACATCATCCTTGCGCAAAACCGGTACGATCCAATTTGTGAATGATCAGACAGGCTTTACCTTGGGTATCAACTCCCTGAGAACCAGTACCATCGCCTTGTCCAATGAGGTGGAATCCTCCCTTCAGAAAACAACCGATGGGGGCGCAACCTGGTTTCCATTTCAAGCCCCCTTGACCTCCGTCCATTTCATCGATGTCTCCACGGGCCTAGCTGTGGGAGGTGACGGGATCATCCTCAAAACCAGCAATGGCGGGGCCGTGTGGACCGTTCAATCAAGCGGAGTTAGAAAGAACCTCACCTCCGTACACATGGTGAGCACGACCATGGGGTACGCAGCGGGTGATTCCGGCATCATCCTGAAGACCACAAACGGCGGTACGAGTTGGGTGCCGCAAAAGAGCGGAACCGCGAACTATCTCAGCAAACTCCAATTCATGAATGCTAATGTGGGCATAGCCATAGGGGATGATGGAATCATTGTGCTGACCTCCAATGGAGGCGCTAGTTGGAAGAAGCCTGTAAGTCCCACCAAGGGGGATTTGAATGCGGTCCATTTTCGTGACGCCAGTAACGGGTGGATCTTGGGGCAGGGAACGGGTGGTCGCGATGCGACCCTTTTGAAAAGTTCTGACGGTGGAAAATCCTGGAAGGAATATGCGACGACGATACCTTCCTCACAAAACTTGGGTCGTATCTCGGCAGTGCAAACCACAGGCCCGAACACCGGGTGGGCCTTGGTCGATAATGCCCAAAGCGGGGGCTATGTAAGCACACTTTTGAAAACGACCAACGCCGGAGCGACCTGGCAAGTGAGCCGGCAAATTCCGGAAGCCTATGCCTATGAAGGCCAGCCGGGATCCATTTTCTTCAGCGACTCCAATAATGGTTGGTACTCGAGCGGTGGCACAATTCTTATCACGCATAATGCGGGTCAGAGTTGGAGTTCATTTTCAGGTAGCGCAATCGCAGGGGATGGTGGCTTTCGTCCCGCGGCGGTATTTTTCGCAAACTCCACTACGGGGTATGTTGTTGGCGCGGGCGGCACGATTTATAAAAGCATAAACGGGGGCGAAGGGTGGACCCGCCAGCGAGGTGGGCTCCCGCTCGATACTCGACACTTTTACTTCAGCGATCCCACAACCGGGTGGGCAGTCGGGGGGTACGGCACCCTCGCCAAAACCACGGACGGAGGTAACCTCTGGATTTCGCAATTCAGTGGCGTGACCCAGACCTTGCTGGCAACCCACTTCGTAAATTCGCAGGAAGGCTATGTTGTGGGCGCTTCAGGCGTGGTTCTGAAAACTGAAAATGGCGGAGCGACGTGGGTGCAAAAAGCCAGTGGCACGTACCAAACCCTTCGCTCGGTCCGGTTTACGGAAGCAAGTCAAGGATACGCTGTAGGCGAGGTTGGGACCATCATCAAAACGACGGACTGGGGTGAAACCTGGGCTACTCAAAGCAGCAGGACGAACAAGAACCTGACGTCCATTTATTTCACCGACGCCATTAATGGCTGGGCCGTGGGGGGCGGGACCGGTTCCGAGCCCTACGGGGACGTTTATGATGCGAACCCGTATTGGTCCCGTGGGATTATCCTCAAAACCAGCAATGGGGGCGACTCCTGGGCTGTAGAAGACACTACCCCATTAAAGTTGTATTCGGTTTCGTTCCTAAACCCTTCTACAGGGTATGCGGTGGGCGGTGGCCCGACGTACGTTTCATTCCCGACTATAACCGGCAATTACCAATCCTATTGCAAGGACTTTGAGGCTGGCTATTACAGTCAGATTTTAAAGACCACCAATGGCGGTGCCACATGGGTACCCGAACTCATCGGGCTCCAATCCGACCTGACCTCACCCACCTACCTCAAGGCCGGTATCCCGTTCTTCTCGGTATCCTGCGGTCCTGGCGGCAAGTGCGCCACCGTTAGCGCTGAAGGGGTCTGGCGGAGGCCTTAGGCTATTGCCCATTTTGTATGTTATGCCCCTTGATTTTTGGGGGCTTGCGGGCATGATTCAGGTAGCAGGTTTATCGAAACGATACGGCTCCAATATGGCCGTTAACGACGTTTCATTTGAGGTTGGCAAGGGCGAGGTGGTAGGGCTGTTAGGGCCTAATGGCGCGGGCAAGTCCACGACCATGAAGATCCTGACCTGCTACATCTCCGCCACTGCGGGTCGGGTCTCGATTAACGGTTTCGACACCTTCGACGAACCTCTGAAGGTGCGGCAGCAGATCGGCTACCTTCCGGAGAACTGCCCCCTCTATCCTGACATGGATGTGACGAGTTTTCTGGAATTCTGTGGCGAGGCGCGCGGCATGAAAGGCGCGACGCGCACCGCCGCCCTGAACCGTGTGCTCGCGGAGTGCGATTTGGGTGCTGTGCGGCGCAAGCGCATTGGGCACCTGTCGAAGGGCTATCGTCAACGCGTGGGGCTTGCCCAAGCACTCATCCACAACCCACCCGTGCTGATCCTTGACGAACCCACCTCTGGTCTCGACCCCAATCAGATCCGCGACATTCTTTCGCTCATCACCAACCTAGGCCAAGAGCGCACGGTGATCCATTCAACACACATTCTTTCTGAAGTAGAGGCCACGAGTGGCCGAGTGCTAATCATCAATCAGGGACGCATCGTAGCGCAGGGGTCCCCCCGGGAACTTATTGCACGCGGCTCACGTGTCACCGTACACCTCACCGTCAAGGGTGCAGACTGCCAGCGGGAAGTGATGGCCATGGGATTTACGGCTATATCCAGCGCCTCTCCGCAAAATCCGGAATTCACACGCCTGTCCATTCAAGCTTCTGATGGTCGCGATATTTCGAAGGAACTTTACCGCCTCGCCGTGGAAAAGGGCTGGGAGATTTCTGAGCTGCGCGCCGAGTCGGCCAAGCTAGAAGACGTTTTCGCCAATCTGACCCGGATCGCCTCATGAAGCTCACTAGCATTTCCGTGGTTTTCAGGAAAGAACTGGGAGCCTACTTCGCCTCACCCATCGGGTATGTGTTTATCCTGTTCTATTTGCTGGTCTCAAACGGTTTCTTTTTTTTCATCCACGACTTTTTCCGCATGGGTCAGGCTTCGATGCGCGGCTACTTCATGGTGGTGCCGTGGATGTTCCTTTTCTTTGTCCCCGCTATCACCATGCGTCTGTGGGCTGAAGAAAGAAAATCGGGGACGTTGGAATTATTGCTGACGTTGCCGTTACGCGAGACGGAAGTTGTGCTGGGAAAATTTTTGGCGGGCCTCGCCTTTCTGACGCTGACCCTGCTGTTTAGTCTGACCGTTCCGATATCGATTAGTCTCGTGGGACGCCCCGATTGGGGCGTCATCATAGCCTCCTACGTGGGCGCCTTGTTTTTGGGATCAGCTTACCTCGCCATAGGTTTATGGATCAGCTCCCTGACCGAAAATCAGGTTGTGGCCTTTATTGTTTCGGTCACGGCGATTTTCACCTTGCTCATGGTGGGCGTTATCCCAGTATATCTGGAGAGCTTGGGGGCGCTGGTTGCAGTGTGTCATTACCTCAGTTTGCTTGACCATTTCCAGAGCGTTGTCCGCGGCGTGCTCGATACACGAGACGTGGTCTACTATGTATCGATTGTGGTTTTGTTTCTCTACCTGAATGTGAAAAACCTCGAATCCCGGAAATGGAAGTAGTCGGTGGCCTCCAGGAAAATTACCTCCCGCACACGCGCCTATTTGGTCGTCGCTACCTTGGCGGTTCTTTTTGCCGTCGTGGGACTCGTAAGTGGCCTCTTCCTGCATGGCCGCATCGACCTTACTCGGGACCACCAGTTCACCCTTAGTGAAGCCACGTTGGCGACGTTGAACAAACTGCCTGATATCGTCACCATCAAAGCCGTGATGTCAAAGGACTTGCCCACGCAATTCCAACAGCGGCGTACGGAATTAGCCGACATTCTTGAAGAATTCGAGGCGCGTTCCGGCGGCAAAATCAAGGTGAGCTTCGAAGATCCGGGTGACGACGGTTTGCGTCGCGCTGCGGCGGAAGGTTTGGGAATTCAGGAAGTAACGCTTCGTTCTCAGAATCTTCAGGATATTGAGGTCAAGAAGGGTTACTTCGGCCTCGCATTGCAGTATGGGGACAAGAAAGAAGTTTTCCCGGTCATCGGCCCTCCCGAAACCTTTGAATATGATCTCGTTGTGAAGATCAAACGTCTGACGGGAAACACCCGTACTATCGGGGTTGTAGAGGGCATGCCCGAAAGCCGCATGGTGCTTGTTCTCCCCGGTGAAGGACAGCCAACAACCGTGGGCTTCGAGCAAAACTTCCGAACGTTGAAGGGCCTCATGGAGGAAGTCTTCGAAGTCCAGCAGTTGGACGTTTCTTACGCTCCGATCGATACAAGCATTGACATGCTGGTAATAGCAGCTCCTACTCGCCTTGAAGAAATAGAGAAATACAACATCGACCAATTCTTGATGCTCGGTAAACCCGTGATTTTTATCACGCCAGGAATGAATGTGAATCTGGTGGATGCATTAACCGGAAGCCCCGCGAACAATAATTATGAGGACATGCTTTCCTCTTATGGAGTGGGAGTGGCCAAGAACGTTATCCTGGAGCCGCGTTCTTGGGAGGAAATCGCTACGGGGCCGAAGGGTACAACCCGTATGCCGTATCCTTACTGGATGCGGGAGACCTACCTCACGCTGAATATGGAAAACCCCATTACTTCGACATTGCAGGCGTTGAGTTTTCCGTGGACTTCCTCGCTCCTCTTGAATCCGGTTGTACAAGATTCGATGCGCACCGAAGTGCTTGCACGCACATCCGCTGAATCCTGGCAGGAAGCCGGGGAACTCTTTTTGGGTGCGCGCGATTTGCTGGAATTCACGCCCAGTGACGATCCCCAGTCGTTTCCTCTGGTTGTGCTTTCACGGGGCCGACTCAAGTCCTTCTACCGTGACTTTGCACCGTCTGAAATTCCGCCGGATCAGGCCGCTGCCCGGCTTCGCTTTTCCCAAGGCGAAGCACGCATACTGGTCCTTCCCAGTTCCATCTTCGCAACGGATTTTTATCTGTCCTACACGCGATCGGTGGAAAATCTCCATATGTTGCTGAACGCGATGGACCTGATGGTGCTGGACCCGGGGCTGATCAATATTCGTAGCCGTCAAGTTCGGGTGGCGCCCCTCGACGAGGGCGAAGTCACTTCCATGAAAACTCTTATTCTATTCGCCAACCTGGCGATTGGACCCCTATTGCTGCTGCTGTTATGGATTTTTAGGTCCGTTAGAAGAAGGAAGTTGGAGAAACAAACGTGAAAAAAACGATTTTGATGTTGTCTGCAGCGGTATTGCTGTTAATCGTGGTTCTGGGGATTTATAAAATCCGGGAGCTCATGGCTGACCGGACCGGGTATGTCTTTGATGGCGACCGCATTCCTGAAATCGAGAGCCTGCGCGTCATGTACCAGGGGGACACGGTGGATATGGTTCGCAAGGGTCCCAAGTGGGTGATGGCCAGGGATGGGTTTCCTGTGGATCCAAAACGTATTGCCAATGCCCTTCACAACTTGATGAGCATACGTTCGAATGAAAAAGTCTCCGAGTCCGGGGATGAGACCCGCCTTGCTGAATTTGGTTTGAATGCACTTGAGGCAAAACGGGTAGAATGGACACTAAGCTCCGGAGAAAAAGAGCATGTCCTTCTTGGGAAAACATCCGGGGCGGACAACAGTTCGACTTATTGGAAATGGGATGGCAAGCCAGGGGTTTACCGCACTCTGGGGAATTTCAATTTTGATCTCGCCTCAATCGAGGATGAATGGAAAGACCATCATTTCCTGCCGGACTTTCTCTATGAAAACGTTCAAACCATAGCGGCCGACTGGCGCGATTCTTTAGGGGTCATGCAGCATTATAAAATGGAGCGCACGAGTGATACTTCGGTAAAGCTCATTGAACCCTTCGTTGCCCCGGTGCCTCGCACCACTGCCGGCGCGATATTCGAGCAGGCGCCCCAGTTTACAATTGACGCCTTTGTGGCTCCGGGCGACCTTAACGTTCATGATGTGCGACTCGATGCGCCCTACGTGCTGCTTCAAATCGGCATGAAGGACGGAAAAACTTACGAGGTCCGTTCGGGAGGCGAGTTCGACGGTTTCCATTATGTTCGTCATCCCTCTTTTGACGGGATCGTACGCATAGCCAAATGGCGTTTTGATTTCTTCCGAAAGACAGCGGCAGACATTGTCAATCCCGCTTTGGCGCCTAAAGGACGCTTGCAAGCGGAGGAATAGGGATCGCGTGTTTTCCCGAAAGTTGGGCGCGCGCGGCAGTAGTTATGTTGAAATCGTAACGATTTTAGTGTTCGCTGTGGCTGCCGCGCTCGCGGGTGCGTTGTGGAATGCCCGTTGGGATTTGACTCGCGATAGGCATTTCACCCTCGCGCCTGCGACTCTTCGAACTCTCGAAGGACTTCCTGGTAACGTCACGGTTCGAGTCGTGATGTCGAAGGACCTCCCTACGAGCTTCTCTTCGGCCCGCGACCGGGTCACCGATTTTCTCCATGAGTTCGAGGCTCGATCGGGAGGGCGGCTCAATCTCGTTTTCGATAACCCCGATCACGATTCCATTGCGCGCGTCTCGGCCCTGTCTCTGGGTATTGAGGAAGTCGCTCTACAGGAGCAAACCCGGCGCGGGTTTCAAGCGCGCAAAGGATTTTTTGGGCTGGCCTTGATTTATGGGGATCGTAAGGAATATTTCCCGCGGATCGCAAGCATCGAGACGTTCGAGTATGACTTGACCGTGCGGTTGATGCGGCTTGTCGCGCCTGCTAAAACCATCGGCGTCGTAGAAGGCTCTGAAGGGAGTCGTTTCACCATGCTCCCCTCCGGCGATGAGCCTGCACACGCTCCTGGCTTCGCCGCCAATTTTTCCTTGCTGAAGGAAAAAATTGATCCTCTGTATCGTCTCGAACCGCAACCTATGTCGGACTCGAGTGCCATCAATCCTGTGGACTTGTTGTTGGTGGCGGCGCCCTCCAATTTGAATGCAATGGAAAAGTATCGCATTGATCAATTCCTGATGTCCGGAAAGCCCGTGATATTTCTTGCGCCAGGTATAAGAATCGATCTCACAGCGGGCATTGAAACTCGTGAAATGGACCATGGATACGGAGAGTTCCTGAAACATTATGGCGTGGGGGTGGGGAACCACCTCGTCCTGGAACCCCGCAACTGGGAGCGCGTGCGTTTCGGCACTTCGGAAACCGCAGACCCTTATCCGTATTGGCTTTTGATACCCTCTACCGGTCTAAGTGCCGACAATCCGGTTACGGCTTCCTTGCATACCCTCAGTTTCCCTTGGACGACATCCCTTGAGCTTGATCCCGGTGTACAGCCTGAAGCGCAGTACGAAGTATTGGTATCCACCTCAGCGCAGGCCTGGCAGGATACCGGAATATCCTCATTGTACACACGGAATCTGCGTGAATACATCCCGATTTCACCTCGAGCATTTCCTCTCGCCGTGCAGGCTCGGGGACCGATGTCCTCCTTTTTCAAATCTCCACTTCCCGGAATTCCTCCTGAGGAATCACGTGCCTTTCGCGCCCATTCAAAGGGAGAGGTTAGCCTGCTGGTCATTTCCAACGCCTTGTTCGCAAGCGATTTTTATGCAGGGTATATCGAAGCCCCCGGCAATCTGGATTTTATTCTGAATGCACTGGACCAACTGGTGCTTGATCCAGAGTTGATTCGGGTTCGAAGCCGCCAGTTAGACGCGGCACCATTGAACGAGGAATTAGCTGCCCGTTTGAAATTGCCGATACTTGGGGCGAATATGCTTCTGGGCCCATTTTTGGTACTCGCGTTGTGGCTAATGGTATCTCTGCGTCGCCGAAAAGCGGAACGGGTCGTACGATGAAAAAAAGTTTGTTCGTTCTTGGTCTGGCCGTCTTGATTTTGATGGGTGTCCTTTGGGTCAAGAATTATCGTGCTGCGGCCCCGCGCCGGGATGGATTTGTTTTTGACACTACCAGTGACGGTGAAATACGCAGCTTACGCGTTGCGTATTTGTGGGACAGTATGGAACTCATCACCGTGGACCATCGTTGGCTGACCTCAGGGGATAGTTTCCCCGTAGATACCACGCGTATACGGAAAGTACTGGGGGCGCTGGTGCGCCTGAAAATGCAAGAAAAAGTGTCGGACTCGGCAGACGTAGAAAGTTTGTGGGAATATGGATTGAACCCTGAAAACGGGAAACGCGTGCGGTGGGTAAACGGAGCCGGAGACACTGTGCGAGTTTTGCTGGGGAAAACCTCCACGCTGGACTTCAGCTTTACGTATTGGAAGTGGCAGACGAAGCCTCAAGTCTATCGTACACCCGGTAATTTCATTTGGGATGTGAGTCCCCGAAAGGATGACTGGAGAGAAAAGAAATTGTGGCCTGCGTTTACATCTGCAGATGTGCAGGCGATTTCAGTGGAATGGCGCGACTCCTCGAACTCCGTTCAGCACTACAAGGTGGAAAGAGTCGGCGATACCTTGTTCAACATCACCAAGCCCGTTGCGGCTCCCGCCAGTCGTGCCGCGGTGGAGAAACTGTTTGAAAAGGCGCCACAGTTTGCAGCTGATGACTTCAGTTTGGAGTTGGACCCCAACATCGAAAAATCCATTCAGGATTTAAGGGCGAAGCCATCCATAATTGTTCGCATTGTTCTCAAAAATGGAACGACGCACACTTTGAAGGCTGGCGGGCATTTCGACGGGTATCAGTACACCCAACACCCCAGTCACCCTAATTTTATCTGGGTGTTTAAATGGCGCTACGATTACTTCAAAAAAACCGTTGAGGAATTATCCCAGTAACGCCATGAATTCCGGGTGCGCAGCCTCTTGGGCAAGTATATCCCGAACTGATTGCGGCGTGAGGCCCTTCGCAAGGCTGGACAGATTCGTGACAAAATCCGCATGACTGCGTTGACCACGATATTCCGGTTCGCGACTGGGATGGCGCAGGTACCGATCGAGCCGGTCGAGTCGCGCATCGACCAGTATCGAGGCGAGATAAACAGCCCATTCACGGGGCATGTAGAGCGACGAGCCCGACACCTTGCGTTCTTCCCACCGTCCATGGCGTTCCTCGACAAACGCAAGGTCTGAAATTCCGCGTTGCGCGAGGTGGATTCCATGTGCGCGAGCCAGCGCTGATTGGATAAGTCCGTTGCCCGCCGCGAAGTAGTCGGCAATGGCCCATTCGGAATTGCGACGAAAGCGCAGTGCCACGCACACGCAGCCGTTCGTCAGGTACACGGCCCCGCCGCCGCCTTTGCGTTGGTAAACGGGGACTCCGTCTACATCTGCGGATTCAAGATCAACTTCGACTTCGGGAGTTTGGGAGTTCCCCAGAACCAAAATTCCGGTGGGGGACGATTCCGGGATCCATATCCGAACCGGGGGTGCGCCGGAATCGAGAATATCCTCGCCGGTAGGGTAGGGGCGAGGAGAGGCTGACGGATCGAAACGAAGAGGGGTCATGAACCTTGGAATCGCTTAACTTGAAAGATTAAAGATGAAAAAAGAAAAAGGCAAGAAAGGTTTCCCTGACTTGCCTTTGTTGATTTTCTGTTTTCCGGTTGGTCTTCCGGATTAGACTAAATGTGCGGTGAAATTCCCTGGCTGTCCATCGCAGATTCCATCACGGCTTCCGACAAGGTCGGGTGGGCGTGAACGGTATGCGCGATTTCTTCCCAGGTGGCTTCGAGCTTCATGGCGAGGCCGAGCTCGGCCAATAGTTCCGTCGCTTCGGAGCCCAGGATGTGCGCGCCGAGGAGTTCACCGTGTTTGGCGCCGAAGATCAGTTTGACCAGACCTTCGGTGTGACCAATGGCGCGCGCCTTCCCGCTGGCGGCGAAGGGGAAGCGGCCGATCTTGACCTCGATGCCCTTGTCCTTGCAGGCCTTCTCGGTGAGGCCAATGGAGGCCACCTGCGGCTGGCAGTAGGTGCAGCCGGGGATCTGGGAGTAGTCCACGCCTTCGCCCTTGTGGCCCAATATGGAGGCCACAGCGGCTTCGGCTTCGGCGGATGCCTTGTGGGCCAACAGCTGCTTGCCGGACACGTCGCCGATGGCGTAAACGCCTTTCAGTGAGGTCTCTTGGTGGTTGTCGACCTGGATGAAGCCGCGCGCGTCAGTTTTGACGCCGGCGGCTTCTAGGCCCAGATCGTGCGAGTTCGGGACCATGCCGACCGCGACCAAGACCTGATCCACGGTCAGCGGGGTTTCCGATTTGTCGGCGGCGATGATTTTGACCTCGACTTCGCCCGACTTCGTTTTCTTGGTCTCGACCGAGCAGCCCAGATGAACGGCAATGCCTTGCTTCTTGAACGCTCCGAGCAATCCCTTCGAGATTTCTTCGTCTTCGATGGGGAGAAGCTGTGGCAGCATTTCCACAACCGTGACTTCGCTACCGAGCGAACGGAAGAAGTAGGCGAACTCAACGCCGATGGCACCGGCACCGACCACGAGCAAACGCTTGGGCTGAGTCGTCAGCGCGAGCGTGTGGCGGTAGGTGAGGAAGCTTGTCCCGTCGATCGGGTACTGCGGGAACTGGCGCGGTGACGCGCCCGTAGCGAGGATGATGGCCTCGGCCTTGACCGATTTCTTTTCGCCCTCGGGAGTTGTCAGTTCGATCAGACCCTTCGCAAGCAAACGACCCTGGCCCTTGAGGACCTCGACCTTATACTTCTTCATCAAGAACTGGATACCATTGGAATTCTGACGCGCGACACTGCGTGAACGGGACATGACTTTTTCAAAGTCCACCTTAGGCGCGGCGGCTTCGATGCCGAACTCGCCTGCGTGCGCGACGGTGTTGAACACTTCGGCGGATTTGAGCAGCGCCTTGGTGGGGATGCAACCCCAGTTCAGGCAGATGCCGCCGAGTTCGGCCTTTTCGATCAGCGCGACCTTCTTGCCGGCCTGCGCGCCCTTGATGGCGGCCACGTAGCCGCCCGGGCCGGACCCGATTACAACGATATCGTATGCGTTTTCCATGTGTCTCCGGCTCCTTAGAGCATCAACCAAACAGGGTTTTCGAGCAAGGATTTCAGGCCTGACAGGAACTGTGCAGCCATCGCGCCGTCGACCACGCGATGATCCGCGCTAATTGTCAGCTTCATCACCTGGCGCTCCTTGGGGACGCCGTCTTTATCGAGGTAGAGTTCAGCGCTCGTACCACCCACAGCCAAAATGGCGGCCTGCGGGGGATTTATGATGGCCGTGAATTCATCCACGCCGAACATCCCAAGATTCGAAATCGTGAAAGTTCCGCCCTGGAATTCTTCCGGCGCGAGCTTGCCGGTTTTTGCCTTGCCCACTAGAACCTTGATCTCTTGCGAAATGGCACCAATGCCCTTGATGTCCGCGTTCTTAACGATGGGCGTGATGAGTCCATCGGGAATCGCAACGGCTACGCAGATGTCGATGTTCGCGTTCTCGCGGATGAACTCGCCATGGAACGAGCTATTCACGGCCGGGTATTGGCGCAGAGCGAATGCCGTAGCCTTGACGATCAAATCATTGAGGGAAACCTTGTAGCCAGCCGCGCGATTGAGTTCAGCGCGCAGCTTGTTGAGTGCATCGACCTCGATTTTCGAGGTGACGTAGAACATGGGAGTGCCCTGCGTGGTGCTAAGCAAGCGCTTCCCGATGACGGAGCGCATTTTCGTGAGTGGCACATCGCGGGTTTCACCCACAGGTGCGAGCGAACCGAACAAAGGACGCTGCACGGGAGCATCGGATTTGGGAGTTGCGGACAGGGGGACGCCTGCGGGAGCAGTCGTCGCAGCGGCCGCACGGGGAGCGGACTTCGCAGCCTCGACATCCCGAGTAATGATGCGGCCGCCAGGACCGGAGGCGGTGACGCTGGAAAGCGGCACGCCAGCTTCGGCGGCCACCTTGCGGGCCAGCGGAGAAGCCTTCACGCGGCCGTCTTCGGAAGTCGCTGCCGGAGCGGCAGCGGGCGCGGCCGTGACAGGGGCAGCAGGGGCCGGAGCTGCGGCAGCAGCAGGTGCGGCTGCGGGTGCCGGCGCAGGAGCGGCTGGGGCCGGGGCGGCCGTGGTTGCCGAGCCGCCCGTAACTTTCGCGCTCTTTTCGATTTCCTTGGCCAGGAAGGCGCTGATGTCCTCGTCCTTCTCGTCGGAGAGGATCGCGATGAGTTGGTTCACCTTGGCGTTGCCGGAGGGGACGATGATTTTGCGAAGGTAGCCTTCGTCCATGCTCTCGTAATCGACAGTGGTTTTGTCGGTTTCGACACTGCAAAGCATCGTGCCGGGTTTGATGAGATCGCCCTCTTTGACCAACCAAGAGGCGATGACGCCTTCTTCCATAGTGGGGCTGAGGCTGGGCATGAGGATACTGGTGGGCATGGGAGTCCTTTCCATTCGCGCGCGCTTGAAAAATTGCGATCGCGGGGTGGGGGGGTACACCCCCCGGCAGGGTCTAAAGTTAGCTCAATTTTCAAAAAATCAACCTTTCGAATGTATTGAAAGGCCGATTCTAGCTCCCAAATTTAACTGAATTGATGGGTTGGTGAGGATGTTGTTTAATTGAATCTATGAGACGCATAATTGTCCCCGTAAACCCCGCCAGCATGCTGACCCTTCTGGGGTTGGCGCTGGACCTTGGTGCGTTTTTTCTACTACTCGAAAGTCCCTTTTCCGCTACTGCTAATTCAGGGTTTTTCCTGGCGGTTTCACTCATGTATTTGGGGATGTTGGCGGATGCTTTCGACGGGGTCATCGCGCGCCGATTTCATTGGGAAAGCGAATTCGGCCGTTACCTCGATGGTTTTGTGGATGTGTTCAATTATCTGGTATTGCCCGCGATGGTTTTGTGGCGGTTGGGGTTTGCGGGGTGGTTCGCCGCCATTGTGCTGTCAATTCTGGTTGCTTCGGGACTGTTGCGTCTTTCGAAGTTCAACCAAATCGGAAACATCACGGAGGGAGGGGACGCGAAATATCTGGGGCTCCCGGTTTTTTGGACCCAGCTGGCTTTAGTACCTCTGTACCTGATTTATTCTCTGTCATCCTTTGAGATATTTTACGGCGCAACTGCAATCCTGCTTCTGGGCTTCTCGGTAGCCTTTATTTACAACCGGACCTTTTTCAAACCCAAAAATCCCTACGTGATGGCGGGTATCCTGCTCGCGCTGAGCGCGATTTCGCTGACGATGTACTTGCTGGGTACATCCATGGGCGCGATTCCTTGAAAACATTTTTTCTGTACAATCCGAGGGCCGGACGTGCCCCCGCACAAGGTGCGGCCTCCCTGTTAGAGGGACGTTCGCATTGGGGCGAGGTAAGGTGCCGCGCGCTTACAGCTAGGTCGTGTGCAGAGGAATTTGAAGAGGGAGATCGAGTCCTGGTGATGGGCGGTGACGGAAGTGTAAACGGTATCCTGCCTCATCTGATGGGCCGTAACATTGAACTGAACTTTTTACCTGCGGGGAGCGCCAATGACTTGGGCGCCGCCCTCGGCCTCCGCGGGAATGCACGGGAGATTTTGGAATCGCTGGAAGGAGGGCGGACGGTGCCCTACGATGTGATCACGGTGAACGGACGTCCTGTGATCACAGGCGGGGGCTTCGGATTGGGGTGCCTCGCGGCAGAGTCTGCAAACACGCTTCGTACAGGCGCGCGGAGGTTTCTGTTCCGCCCCCTGCGCGGTGGGATTTACTTGTTGACCTTGGGGTGGCACGGTCTCTTTTCTCCTCCGCCGCGAATGGGGTATCGCCTCAGCGCCGATGGATTTCTTTCAACCGGCACCACGCAGTCCCTACTGTTTTGCAATCAGGCCGTGATGGGGAAGAACGTTGTGGTGGCTCCCGGTACGGTGGGGGACGATGGGCGCTTTCAGTTCGTTCGCTTTTTGAATGGAAACTCTCAGGGAATTCTCCGCACCTTGTTGCAGCTCAGGGCGGGGTCACTGCGCGCAGGCAAGATGCTGGACCGCGCCGAGGTGCGACGCGTAGAGATCGAATTCGACCAACCCGTATCCGCCTACGGTGACGGTGAAATATTCGCGGCGCAGGCACGGTGGGAGTTGGAGTGTCTTCCCGGAGCGATCCAATTGCGGGTTCCGGCAGGGTTTGGAACAGTCCGAGGTATTGTCGCATGAGCGAGGGAGTCGTCTTCGTCATCCTGATGGGATTTTACGGTGTCACCCTCGTCACAGGTTTTCTACTGCGACGCTTGCGTCCCTCGCGGGATGGAAGGGTGAAAGGCGGCCCCGGCATTCGGGAAAAGTTTGCCGTGTTTTTTCTGTTTCAATTAGCCCTGATGTCCTTCGCTTTTTGGTGGCCCTCCGTGCTGGGAATTTTTCTTGTGCTTCTGTTGGCCCTTTCAGCACGAGAAGTCCACGCACTTCGTAGCCACCCCGCTAGTTTGTTAGCCTGGGGACTCATTTTTTTGTTTGCCGTCTCGGTATTCCTTATGGTCCGAGTGGCCACAACGGAGCGCCATTTTTTAGCCCTCACATTTCTTTTGGTCGCGGTGTTTGACGGGTATTCGCAGATATCCGGCGAGGTTTTGGGAGGCCGGAAACTGGTTCCGCGCCTGAGTCCCGGAAAAACCTGGAGTGGTTTGGCCGGGGGATTGTGGTTTGTCGCTGTTGTCTCGGTTATCGCCCATATCTTGCTGTTTCCCGCCAAGAGTCTTCTTGAAGCTGCGGTATTCGGGATGGGAGTGGGGCTGACTGCGCTGGCCGGGGATCTTTCAGCCTCCTTCGTGAAGCGGAGTATGGGAATCAAAGATTTCTCCAACATTTTGGGACCGCAAGGCGGCATATTGGATCGGGCGGACAGCCTGATCTGGCTGGGTCCCGCGCTATGGGCGGGTCATATTTTCTTTCGCTGATGTTTACCTGGGATAAGATTCCGGATGACAGCCAGGGCTAGAAATTGAGACCTTTCAAGGCGAGCGCGGGGACGTTCAAAAACGAAAGAACATAAATGTCCACTAGTAGTGATTTCATCAAACAAGTCCGCAACAAATATTTGCGCGATGCGACGATGCCCGAGCTGGTCGCGCGACTGGACTCGCGCCCGCTAACAGATCATCCCCTGCAAGCGGATTTTCCCTCGGTCAAGGAGTTGGTTCGTGGCGGCACGGGCGCGCTTCATGCCTCCCTGAAGTCTCAAGGATTCAACCTCCCCCGCGTAAAGGGCGAAGTCCCTCCGGTATTGGAGCCTTCGGTCTATGAGCGGAACATCGAAAACTTTGTAGGCCTCTGCAGCATGCCCGTCGGTCTCGCCGGGCCCCTGCGACTCAATGGACTCAACGCCTCGGGAGATTTTCTGGTTCCCTTGGCGACAACCGAGGCCGCTCTGGTGGCGTCGTACCATCGCGGTTGCCGTGCAGTGACCCTTGCAGGGGGCGTCTCCACGGCTTGCGTCGTTGAAAAGATCGGCCGCGCACCCGTGTTTACCTTCAGCCGCCTTGCTGAAGCGCTTTCATTCTGCGGATGGCTGGCGAGCCAGGAAAATGAGATTCGCGCGGTGGCCGAAAGCACCAGTCGTTTTGCGAAACTGATTGATTCCAAAATGTCTCTCAATGGGCGCGACGTAGTTCTATTTCTGGAATTCTCCACAGGGGATGCCTCCGGCCAAAACATGGTCACGATCGCGACCGATGCCGTCTGCCGGGCTCTCGCCGAAACCTCCCCGGTTCCCATGCGGCGCTGGTATATCGAGTCGAACATGTCAGGCGATAAAAAAGCCACCGCGCTTTCCTTCATCTCCACGCGCGGCAAGCGCGTCACCGCCGAAGCGAAATTGTCTCCTGAAATTTGTCGGGAAATCCTTTTGACTTCACCGCAGGATATTTACGATGCGTGGAAAGTCTCCATGGTGTCGAGCCTTCAATGCGGCGCTCTCGGCAGCCAAGGTCATTACGCCAATGGACTCACGGCGCTTTTCATCGCCACAGGTCAAGACGTAGCCTGTATTGCTGAAGCGGCCGTGGGCATCACGGAATTTGCCGTTGAAGAAGATGGCTCACTCTTGGTCACCGTTTGTTTACCAAGCCTTGTGGTCGGCACCGTCGGGGGAGGAACAAGCCTGCCCACCCAACGCGAGTGTCTCGAATTGATGGACTGCTATGGAGAGGGTAAGGCTTCGAAGTTCGCGGAGATTTGTGCGGGCATCACGCTTGCTGGTGAATTGTCCATCATTTCCGCCATCGCTTCGGGACATTTCGCCAAAGCCCATCGTTCGCTGGCACGCGGCAAGAAAAAATGAGTGAGATCGTGAGCGATGCTCGCTTGAAGGTATTGTCCCAAGGCGAATTCACCGCCGCGGGGCAGTACTTACTAGAGGAACTTTGGGAATCCGGTGATGCGGATTATGAAGCCCATTGGCTGGGACCCAAGTCTCCTCAAAGGAATCGGGGAGAGATTTTCTTATTGAGCTGGACTGCAGGCGCGGAAGTGCTCGCGCGGCTCGCACTGTGGAAGCCTCTGGACCCTCAAGGGCAATGTCTTTTCTTTCTCTATGCCCGCAAACGGGATTTGACCTCATCCGCCATAACCGATTTCCTGATGGCTGCACAGGCCTTCGGCCGCGAGCAGGGCATGTCTGCCTGGACGGGACCTATGGCTTTTTCCACCTGGCACCCGTATCGGTTCATTCAACGCCAGGGGGACGCGGAATTTTTTCCTGGCGAACAAAAAATGCCCGAGGCTTGGCATCTCGATTTCGAACGCGTCGGATTTCAACCCATCGCGGAATACCAAACGGTCTGGGTTGAAGACCTGGCAGGCTCTTTGGATGTGGGTCTTAGGCTCGGCGTAGATCGCGGATTGGCGCAAGTCCGCATCGAATATGTCGACGCGGCAACGCTTCCCCAACGGCTTCCCGAACTTTATAAACTCGCGTGTGAAATATTCAGCGAGAACTTCTCCTACTCGCCGTTAGAGTTTTCGGATTTCATCGCACTCGCAGGCTCCGGTAAGGGGAAGGAGTCGGCCTTGCTGCTGGCTCACATAGGCGAACGATTGGCTGGATTTGCCTTTAGTTACGGTATCGGATCCTATCGTGCGGAAGGTCTGCATTCTCCCGCGCGCGAAACGGCCGTGTTAAAAACGCTGGGTGTTCATCCCGATTTCCGGGCGCGTGGGCTTCGCAGCCTGGGACTTGGGTATGGCCTGAGTTACCTGACTCACAAATATTGGTTGGAAAAAGGCTGCGTTTCCATCCTGCATGCCTACATGAAATCCGACAATCGTTCGCGATCCATGTCGGGCCGGTTCGGTAAGCCGATCCGCGACTATGTGCTTTTGCAGGGAACCCTTTAGCCATGTCGACCGCTCTTTCGAATACCGTGCTATGGGTCGAAGAGCGTATCCGCCTGCACCCGGAAAAGACGGCACTAGCCGAATGGGATCGACACGGACAGGAACAAAAAATTTCCTTCGCCGAGCTTGGTGTGCGCACAGCCGCACTAGCCTCTGCGCTTGCGCGTGAAGGGGTGAAACACGGGGATCGGGTCTTGGTGCTGGTTCCGATGAGTATCGACCTTTACATTTCCATTCTGGGTATTTTTCGGATCGGCGCCGTGTGCGCCTTCGTGGACCCAGCCATGGGCGCTCGCCTCTTCGACTCTTGCTGCGCGACGGTCAAGCCTGCGGCATTTATCGGGGCACCCAAGGCGCATATTTTCCGGTTGTTGTCCCCGAGCGTACGCCGCGTTCCTTTAATGTTTTGCACAGGGAGTTTTCCCATTTGGGGTGCGCGGCGACTTGCGAAGTTGTTTCGCGCCGAAGCGGCCCGAAAGGATTATTCTCCGGCCCCCGTAGCCCGCATGACACCGGATGAGACGGTGCTAATCAGCTTTACCACCGGGAGCTCAGGTCGTCCCAAAGGAAGTCGCAGGACGCAGGGTTTTTTGCTTGCCCAACTGGATGTTTTGAACGTGCTGGAAAAAGCGGACTGTGATAGTGATTTCCCTGGCTTTCCGATTTTACCCCTCGAAAACCTTGCGCGTGGGCGTACGACCTATCTCCCGCAACTTCCGGCGGGAAAGGTCCGTCAAGTGAGCCCGGGTGTGATCTGGTCGCAGCTGCATCAGTGGAAGCCACAAATGATGTCGGGATCACCCGCATATTTGGAGGCGCTTGCCGACGCGGCCGTGGCGCGTGGAATCCAGGCGGATTTCGTGCGGGTGTTATACACGGGTGGAGCACCGGTCACCGTGCAGGCCTTAGAAAAGTTTCTTCTGGTTTGGCCCAATGCGCGGGTGCAGGTTGTCTATGGATCCACAGAAGCGGAACCTGTCACGGTCATTGATGCGGCCGAGCTCCTGACCGAGAGCATCCGGATGCGGGTGGCACAAGGCCTCGGCTGTTGCGTGGGCAAACCTGTCTCTGCCATTGAGGTACGCATCCTGTCCCTCGATCGTAAGGACTCGGAGGCCTCGGACATCAATGCGCTTTGCGTGGCCGTTGGCGAGGTGGGTGAGGTAACCGTTCGGGGCGCGCACGTGAACGAAACGTATTGGGAGGATCCGGAGGCTGAACGCGCCAACAAAATCCGGACCCCCGAAGGTGTCTGGCATCGCATGGGGGATGCGGGCTATCTGGATGAAGAGGGTAGGTTGTGGCTCACTGGCCGTGTGCACACCGCAATGCGCAATCCCAATCAAATACACGGCGCACCGGCCCCTGCGGGGTGGTCGCGGATCTTCCCCTATCAGGCCGAGCTTGTGGCCGACACCTTCCCGGAAGTTCGTAAGTCCGCGCTTTTACAGTACCGGGATGCGTTTTATCTGGTGGTGGAACCAAAGTTTGAAGTAAAGGGAGAAGGAGATCGCGAGACTCTCAAAGTCGATCTCCACACTTCCCTAAATTTCTTGCCATTGCAGGATGTGTTGTTTCACACAGTTCCGGTAGACGCACGCCACAATTCCAAGGTCGAATATGGCCAGCTAAAAACCTGGCTCTTGAACACTTTAGGGGAGAAGCAGTCCGCATGAGCACTACTCCTTTCTCTTCGCGTGTCTACTTCGAATATTTGCAGGAACGCTTTCCTCCGGCCCAAAATGCGCTCGCGCTGTTTCTGCTGTATACTTGCACGATGTTAGCAGCCGTAACCCTACGGGACTATGCGGCTCCGTCCCTTGAGACCTTTGCCTTGGGATATCTTTGGACCATCGGGGTGTTTTACCACCTGAGGGTGCTGGATGACTTAAAGGATCGGACGGCGGATATCGCCGCCTATCCCGAGCGCGTACTTTCGCGCGGAGCCTTGACCTATCGCCATTTGGCCATCACCGGAATCCTCACCGTTGCAATTGAAACCGGGATTGCTTTGTATTTGGGGCCAAAAATTCTGGCCTTGCATGCTGCCACCCTCGCGTATTCGCTCCTCATGTACCGCGAGTTTTTCATACGCACATGGTTGCGAGCTCATCTGTTCTGGTATGGGCTCGTGCATATGCTGGTGCTCTCATTTATTGACTTCACGATTCTGCAAATGGCCGATGCGCGTGGCCCCGTTGCCCATGATCCCGGTTATTTCCTGTTTGCCTTTTTGAGCTTCTTCATGACTTTTTCTTTGGAAGTCGCCCGCAAAATTCGTGTGCCCGAGGCAGAGCGCCCTGAAGTCGACACCTATTCTCAAGCCGTGGGAGTAGGGGGGGCGATGATGCTTTCCTCCCTGTTCCAGGCGGCCGTTCTCATCATCGCGTGGGCGTTGAGGGATTCTCTGAATCTTCCTCTTTGGTTCTTCGCCCTATCGGGAGTCGCCTGGGTTGTCGTGGCTTCGTTTTACCTCGTGTGGCGCCCGAGGTTGACCCCCGCCCGGAGCCTGCAGCTGGACAAGGTCGCCAGCATTTTCTTCTTGGCGTTCTACCTTGGTTTGTTGGGATCCTTGGCATGGCGCTTGTTTTAAAGCGGTGAATGATGAAGGATAAAAGAGGAAGAATGATGGCTAGTGTAAACGAGTCCCTGATCGGCGGAAAAGCCGCCAACCTCCGACGCCTCGCGGCCGTTCCCGGCATTACCGTGCCTCCTTTCCGCGTGATCGATGCGTCGTGGTTTGACGCGTACTCAAGCTTCACCGATTCAAGCCCGGCCTTCATAGATCACCTCAAACAAGAACTGCAGGCACTTCGGGTCTTTCCCTTCTTGGCTATCCGTTCTTCGGCGTTAGGTGAGGACTCCGCCGATGCTTCCTTCGCCGGTCAGTTCGACACGATTCTCAATGTTCCCTCGGCGAGTTTCGAGGAGGTATTACGCGCCGTCCAACAATGTTGGGCCTCGGCAAACAGTGATCGTTCCACCTCTTATCGCCAGCGATTGGGGCTTCCTTCACCCCGCATGGCCGTTGTACTTCAGGCCATGATCCCTGGGGACGTCTCGGGCGTAAGTTTCACGGCGAATCCCGTGACGGGAGATATTGGTGAGTGGGTCGTTTCGGCCACTTGGGGTTTAGGTGAGGGCTTGGTCTCGGGACGTTACACCGGGGACCTTTTCACCCTTTCCAGAGTGGGTGAGTTCTTCACGGAGCAAACGGCCCCCAAGCCCTTGCGCCTATCCGCTCTGCCCGGCGGAGGTACGGAAGAGCAGGAAGTGCCAGAGGCATTGCGCGATACTGCCTGTCTCGACGTCCGAGCGCTCACCTTGCTGCGCAAGGCCTTGCGTTCTCTCGATGAGGCCTGGCAATGCCCCCTGGATATCGAGTTCACCTTCAATCAGGGGAACCTTTATCTTCTGCAAGTGCGTCCCATAGTTTTGGCGAACGCCGCCGATCGCGCCGGCTGGGGCGAAAAGATTTTGTGGGACAATTCGAACATTGTGGAAAGTTATTCCGGGCTTACTTCCCCGCTCACCTTTTCATTCATCAGCCTGGCCTATCAGGAAGTGTACGAGCAATTCGGTCGGATGCTCGGCGTGTCCCGGCGCATACACGAACAGAACCAGCGTATCATGCGCACCTACCTCGGGTTGATCCGCGGACGCGTGTATTACAACCTTTTCACATGGTACGCTTCGCTCGCCCAGCTACCCTTTTTTCGTTATACCAGTTCGGCCATGGAAGCCATGATGGGGGTTCGGCAAGGGATCGAGATCAAACGTCTGGGGGATGGGGGAGGCTTTCGGCCCGCGCGCGCGTTGGCCTTGGTGAACTCCGTGGGTCGCATCCTGTGGCATGCCCTGCGCGCGCAGGCCACGGTGCGCGCTTTTCAGAAACGCTTTGCCTATCACTACGCGCGCTACGACGCCCTCGCCTGGGATCGACTTCCCCCGCAGCGACTGATGGCGCTTTATGAAGAGATGACCCTGGTGCTGTTGAAGCGCTGGCAGGCGCCCATTCTGGCCGATACGCTGGCGATGGTGTTTTACAAGGCTCTGGCCGCGCTTTGCGCGAAGTGGATCGCGCCCGAGGATCCGGGATTTCAGAACGGTCTTCTCGCGGGCCAGGGTGAAATGGAAAGCACCGAACCCGCGCGGAATCTCGTGGCATGCTTCGACCGGATGCGCCACGATCCCTTTCTCATGGCATTGTTTCGCGATCGTGACGCGGTGGAAATCCGTGCTGTTCTTTCCACATCCAAAGAACCGGGCGCCGTTCAATTCCGTGCCTGGATGGAGGACTACCTCGAACGCTACGGCAGTCGTTCGATGAACGAGCTTAAACTCGAAACGCCGACATTGCGTGAGGACCCTTCCTTTTTGTTTGTGACGCTTCAGAATTATTTCCGTGCACCCGAGGCGGCGCTCGCCTCGATGAAGCCGGTCACGGTTTTGCGTGATGAGGCGAATCTCCGTGTGGACAGCGCGCTGCGCGGCCATCCCCTGCGACGCTGGTTGTTCTCCTGGGTCCTTAAGCAAACCGCGCGTCACATCCGCAACCGCGAAGCCATGCGCTTCGCCCGTTCTCGAGTCTATGGGCTCGTACGCCGGCTCGTCCTTTCTTACGGCTCCGCTTTGGAGGCCGCCGGGCTACTCGAGCGGCGCGACGACGTGTTTTTCCTCACGATCCCCGAGCTGCAGGCTTATGCCGAAGGGCGCGCCGTGACGCTCGACCTCAAGGGGCTTGTCACCATTCGTCGTGGGGAATACGCCGAGTTCGAAAAGTCCGAGCCCGCCGATCGTTTTCACACCGTGGGCCTCCCTCACTATCGGCAAACGCATGCCGCCGAAGCCGCTTTGGGAAATGTGGATGGGGATGTGCTTCGCGGAACCTGTTGCTGTGCGGGCAATCTTACCGGCAAGGTCCGCGTCATTCGTTCGCCCAATGATGACTTGCGGCTCGGCGGTGAAATCCTCGTCGCGCCGCGCACCGATCCCGGTTGGATTCCCTTGTACCCCTCCATAAGCGCCCTGTTGATTGAGAAGGGTTCGATCTTGTCCCACTCCGCCATCGTGGCCCGTGAGATGGGCATCCCCACCATCGTGGGCATCGACAATTTGCTCAACCGTTTGAACGATGGCGACGAGGTGGAAGTCCATGCTGCGGCGGGCGAGGTTCGCATACTTTCGACTTCGAAGGTTTCCCCGGAAGCCTCTTCGGAGGGTAAGGTATGACTTTGGACAATCTGGATGTCCTGAATCGCAAAGCCCGCGATCAGTCCTATGGTCTGGAAGATCTCGATTGGACCTTGGTTGTGGACCGCAAACGTTTGTGGGCACCTGAAGAGATTGCGCCCCTGTATTATCTGCCTTCGTACGCGTTGTTAAACGAGATTCAGAAAACCCGGTACAACCAGCTTTTTGCGATGGGGGTTTGCGAACAGTTCATCTGGCTGGAAGAACACATTCTAGTGAACACTCTTGGGAAGGTTTTGGCGGATGTGAAGGCGCCGCCGTCCCTGCGTGAAGCCCTGGGCCACTTCATCGAAGAAGAACAAAAACATACGGCCATGTTCTGGAGGACTTTGGAAAAGTCCGAACCAGGATGGTACGCCGGGAGCAAAGCCCGGAAATTCCGCCTCTTTAATATTTCCTCTTTGCAACAGTTCTTGCTGGATCAAGTACTCCGGCATCCGCGCACGTTTCTGGTTTGGGTATGGGCTGCCGTGTTCTTTGAGGAACGCACTGTGGACTATTGCCGTCACTATCGTCGTGCCGTCCGCGAAAATCCCGCACGCATGGACGAGTTGTACGCGCAGTTACACGAATATCATTTCAAGGATGAGGTGCGCCATTACCAATTGGACCAGCATCTGCTGTCGTGGTTGTACGATCCGCAGCCCCGTTGGAAGAAATGGCTTTGCGGGCGCATGTTTCAATCCTTGATGCGTGGATACGTCTTCCCCAAACGCACGTCACGCCGTATTCTGGATGTGATGGGCGGGGAGTTTCCGGAATTGAAGAAGGATGTGCTGCCCAAACTCAAGGCGGAGATCGCGGGCATTGGATATTCGTTGGAATTCCACCGCATGGCCTTTAGCCATGCAGCGGTACCCAAGACTTTGGCGTTGTTCGCGACCTACCCTGAACTGGATGGGCTGTGGAAACTCTTCCTTGCAGCTCGCAAGGAAGAGTTCACGAAGTAAGGACCCAACGTCGAATCCCGATGCTATCGGGATTAATTCTTGTAGCTAACCTGATTTACAGCCTGAATGATCTTGGCGACCGAGGGCATCGTGGCTGCTTCGAGATTCGCTGCGTACGGCATCGGGTTCTCGCTTTGAGCCACACGCACGATCGGCGCGTCCAGGTAGTCGAACAGGTTCGTATAAATGCTTTCGGCGATCTGCGTGCCGAGTCCGCAGAAGAAGTGACCTTCTTCGACGATCACGACGCGGCCGGTCTTTTTGACGGACTCGGCGATCAGCGGCATGTCCAGGGGCTTTAGGCTACGCGGGTCGAGGAGCTCCACTTCGATGCCCTGCTTGGCCAATTCCTCGGCGGCAATGTGGGCGAGACCCATCATGCGGGCCCAAGCGATGATCGTCACGTGGTTGCCCGCGCGCTTGATATCGCCCTTGCCGATCGGGATGATATAATCGCCATCGAGAACTTCGCCCTTGGCCGAATAGTTGAGTTCGTTCTCAAGGAAAATCACCGGGTCGTTGCAGCGGATCGCGGCCTTGAGCATGCCCTTGGCGTCGGCCGGGTTGGACGGTGACAATACATGGATGCCCGGAAAGTGCGCGTAGATGGACTCCATGTTATGGGAGTGCTGCGAACTCACGCGCGGGCCCGCGCCGTTCGGGCCGCGGAACACGATCGGGATGTTGAACAAGCCGCCGGACATGTAGAGCATCTTCGAAGCGTTCGAGATGATCTGGTCGATGGCAACGAGGGAGAAGTTGAAGCTCATGAATTCCACCACGGGGCGCAGGCCCATCATGGCGGCGCCCACGCCGAGGCCCGCAAAACCGGACTCCGAAATGGGGGTATCGATCACGCGCTTGGGGCCGAAATGGTCGAGCAGGCCCTTGGTCACCTTGTAGGCGCCGTTATATTCGGCGACTTCTTCACCCAGGATGAAAACAGATTCGTCGCGGGTCATCTCTTCTTTGAGGGCCTGATTGAGCGCGTCGCGCAGGTCGAGGACGGCCATTACTTTGCTCCTCCGATGTTGCCGGGATTGTACATGTTTTCCACTTCGTCGCGGAAGACGTGACGCGTCAATTCTTCCAGCGGGGGTTCGGGGCTTTCATCGGCGAAGTCGACGGCGTCCTGAATGCGAGCCTTGACCGACTTCTGAAGGGCCTTGACTTCTTCTTCGCTCATCCACTTATTGGCGTTCAGCTCTGCGATGGCGACGCCGATCGGGTCCTGCTCCTTGTAGGAATCGACTTCCTCCTTGGAACGGTACAAGCCGGCATCCGAAACGGAGTGGCCGAAGAAGCGGTAGGTCTTCATGTGGACCAAGGCCGGGCGGCGCTTGGTACGGGTCTCATGCACAACGTGCTTCATGACTTCGTTCACCTCGGCGAGGTTCATCCCGTCGATGGTGTAACCCTTGATCCCGTAGGCCGCAGCCTTGGAGGCGATGTCGGTATTGGCGATCGCGCGGCTGTTGGCCGTGCCCATGCCGTACTGGTTGTCTTCGCAAATGAAAATCGCGGGGAGGTCCCAAAGGGCGGCGAGGTTCATGCATTCGTGGAAGGTCCCCTGGGGGGTGGCGCCGTCGCCGAAGAAGATGAAGCTGACGGCGTTCTCTTCGTTATAGTTCGACTTGAAGGCGGCGCCGATGCCGATTCCGAACTGGCCGCCGACGATGCCATGGCCGCCGAGATAGTTCAGTTCCTTGGAGAAGAAGTGCATCGAGCCACCCTTGCCGCGGGCGCAACCGGTGACCTTGCCGAAGAGTTCGGCCATGCCTTCACGGATCCCGCCGCCAAGCGCCAGGTAGAGGCCGTGGCAGCGGTAGGTGGTGACGACGGAGTCTTGGGGGAGCTTGTGGTCGAGGGTCCCGACACCCACCGCCTCGTGGCCGATGTAGGTGTGCAGGAAGCCGGCGATCTTTTTCTGTTGGTAGGCCTTGATGCTGGCCTCTTCGAAATACCGGATGACGAGCATTTTTTCAAGCATCGACACGAGTTTTTCGCGGGGGATGCCGGAGGTCAGGTCTTTTTTGGAGCCGGTTTTGTCGGCTTTTTCGCTGGCCTTTTCAGTCGCTTTGTCACTAGCCAAAAGGGGGGTCCTCCAGAGGGGGCGCCTTAGCGCACCCGACGTGGCGATGGGGAAAGCACCGGATTTGCCGGAATGTTCCGGAGGTCACGGAGCCAAAAACGGAATATTTCCGAATTCAGGGAGAAATTAGCAAAGGTCGGGTATAAAATGGGAATTTTCAGATAAGCCTCGTGGTTTTTTTATCCAAAATTTTGCCTTGAAAGGCTTAAAAAAGGTTTGTAGTTGAATGGCACTTGCTAAAAATGGAGAAAATAATGCTCGATCCGATTCCCGTGGGACGCATCCCCTCCGGTCTTTTCATTGTGACCGTCACAAAAGAGGGGCAAAATGAGGGCTTTTTGGCCTCCTGGATCCAGCAGGCTTCCTTCAAACCACTCCTTATCTCCATGGCCCTCCAACCCGGCGGTGCCTCATGGGCCTGGATACAGGAAACCGGGCGTTTTTGCGTCAATATCGTGGGCCACAACAACAACGGATTGATGAAGCCGTTTTGGGGGGGATACAAGCCTGGGGTGGATCACTTCGCCGGCTTGGCGCAGGAAGTTTCCGCCCGCGGCAACCTCCTGCTACCCGACGCGCTCTGCGCGCTGGAGTGCGAGCTCCGCAGCCACACCCAGCCCGGCGACCACGTCATCGTCGTCGCCGAGGTGGTCGAAACCAGGTTCTTCAAACCCGAAGACAAGCCCATGACCCACGTCCGCAAGTCCGGGGAGGGTTATTGATCTAAGGGCCAAGTAAACTCGGGTTAAGAACCTGGGTTTATTTCCGCTTTCGTCATTCTCAGTATCCCCCTGTTGGGTTAATCTTAAAGAATGAAGTTGCTGTTGGGAATGATTTTGGCCTTTATGGCGGCTTCCCCAATGGCCGGCGAAATGAATCGCGATATGAATCGCGAAAAGACCCTTGAAAAAAAATACAGCGTCACGGTTTCACCTCTGTTGGTCATTCCGGGCTTGGTTGATCTTTCGGTTGAATACCGCCCGGTCCCAAAATGGGGGTATGTGGCGAACACAATGTTCGGCGAGTTCAACCTGGATCGGTATAAGGGGCAAACAAGCGATGATGGCACCCTCCGGGTTGGACAGGCGCAGGTACGCCGATATTTGAATACCGGGGGAACACACTTCGCGGGTGAGTTATCCTACTGGAGGATTGACAGCGATGCGGCCTCGTCCGGTGGGTTTGAGGGTCGCTTGCAGCAATGGCGTGCGGGTGCCCTGATCGGGTACAAGAGGGTTTCGCGCATCGGATTAACATTGGATTTTCAAGGCGGCGTCTATTGGGCCATCCTCAATTCCAGAACCGGTGTAGAGAGCGGGTTAGGCGATCCTCCCCCCGTGGGTCCCATCGTGCGCGCAAACGTGGGCTGGTCCTTCTGATGGCGATGCATTGCTGCAAACAATCGATACGAAACGTATCACGAAAATTGGCGTCATAGGGTATTACCCGTATGGATTCTCGCGTAATATCCGTTTAGACTGATAGGGGTACACTAACCCTAGAGGTCAAAATGAAAACCTTTCGCGCACTCTCAGCATCACTCCTGTTTTTGCCCTTGCTTGCCGCCGCGCAATACGGCCCGAACGAACGGAATTACTCCCTGACGATTCAGCCCGTACTGCTCGCCGTGCCGATTGCCGTCGTGATGTACGAGACCCGTTTGACCGAACCCATGAGCGTGGCCATCTTCGGCGGCTTTGGACAGTTCACCTATAAACGTGCAGGTGAGGATGTCGACGCCCAGGTTTATGGCGCGGGCACGCAACTTCGCTTCTATGCTTTCGATCGTCACATTGACGAGCGCGCCAAAATCGGCGAACCGCATGTCGGCATCCAGGCATTGTGGGCGCATGGTGAAGGGGATGAGGACGATGGCGGTTTCGCAGGGACTTTCGGCGACGATGTCTGGGGTCGCGGCGAACAGTTTATGGCGGGTCCTTTCCTCGGGTATAAATACGTCGCGTCGTTCGGCCTCACGGCCGAGATCCAGGTCGGTGCGCAGGCCGGCGCCCGCTACTCATATGGCGGTGAAGGCAACACGGGTATTGACGATGAAGGGCAGTGGGAATTCAAATGGCTTCCCATCGCCAACCTCGGCGTCGGCTGGTCGTTTTAGGGAGAAATCCCTAGTGGAACCTTCCTGACCAAAGGGAAATCCCACTGACCGAAATTACCTTAGGCTTCATATGGGGAAACTCCTATGAAGCTTTTTTTTATGGGTGTTGTCTGTCTGGCGCTCACCGCTCACACCGCTGTGCCCAAACAAGAACCGGAAGACCCTAAACACCTTTCCCTGTTGGTATTTCCATTTCTTGAAGCCCGATGGGTGGGCTCAAAATCCCTTTTTTCAGACCGGATCCTCGAAGGTTCGATAGAGTGGCAAGTGAATCCGCCCTTAGGTCTGGCCGTAGTCGGATCTTCCATTCAGAACGAAAGAAGCTACCACGAAATTGGTACACGCTACTATTCTCTGGGTGTGCAAGCGCATTATTATCTCCCCAACGATTTATTGGAACCCACGTCAATTTCAGAGCAAAGAAATATCCAGATGGGCGCGGCAATCCGTTGGTGGAACAAGGCGAGCGATCGGAGCCTGAATGAGAGGAACAATGTCCTCGCAGTAGGTCCATCAATCGGATGCAAAGCCATATTGCCCATCGGGTTCACCTTGGGGGTTCAGGTTCAGTACTATTTCCCTTTGCTTTCGGAAACGGTGGGTGCCCCGGAGAGCGGCCGCTGGATTCCCCACGGAGGAGATGGGTTTGACGGGGAGCTTTGGATAGGCTGGTCGTTTTAGGAAGACATTCCATTTTTGTTTTTATCCTTCTCCATGATGCGTAATTTTGTCTTTTGTCGCGCTTTTGCAATAATCATTGCGCCTCCTCTCATTGTCTATTCGGCTGTTGTCGAGCGGGAGTCTGAGTTTCGTCATGTCGCCGTGACGCTATCACCGGTTATGGTTTATGTGGGTGTCCTGCAGGGTGCGTTTGAATATCAGCCCAACCCTAAATTGGGATTCGCACTTCAGGGAGGAACGGGGGATGGTGAGGATGGCACCCTGCAACAGGGCATGCACTATCGATCCGTGGAGACCAAATTCCACTATTACCCGGACATTGAGGGAGAACAAAGTCCGATCCAGCTAGGCGTAAGCGCTCGTTGGTGGAGAGAACGTTCTTTCATGGATCCGATGCATGAAATCTTGTCCTTGGGTCCTCTGCTGGGGGCCAAGTATGTGTCCTCGGCGGGCTTTACGTTCGGATTGCAATTGCTTTACTATCAGCCCGTTTACCGGGCTTATCACGTAGGCGGAGGCGAACCCTCAGGTGGAAAAGGCCTTTGGGTAGACGCGGGCATCGGCTGGTCTATTTGAACTAACCGACCGCGTCGAGACCCAGTGTACCTTCGAGTGTCGCCACATACCCCGGCTTAACGGCTTCGGAATGTTTTTTCTCGGCGTGCGCCAAACGGTCCTTGAGCTTCAGCGTCGTCACATCCTTGCGGTTGTGAGACTGGCCGATAAAGGCCTTTAGATAGTCCACGCGGCCCTTCCAGTGGGCGATATCGTGCTGCTGCTGCCGGGTCAAACGGGACTTGTAGTACTCCGACTTGAGAAGCGCCTCGCGGGTGAACAGGTCGCGGAACTTCTTTGATTCCAAGGTCAGCCCTTCATACTCCCCATAGGCCATGATGTGCAGCAAAGCCTTCAGCGGCGGGGCCGCGGATTCGACGCTACCATCCTCGAAGTACAGAAGAGAGGCTTGGCGCTGGCCTTCGATGATGTTCTCGAGCCCGTCCACGAAGTCGCGTTGGCTTTGCTTCTCGGGCTTGAGCATGTCCTCGGCGAACACCGATGTCGGGTCGCTAAAGACGCGGCCGAAGTAGGCGTGCAGGAATTTCTCGTTGATGCGCCAGCCGAGACGGGAGGCCTGAATTTTCTTACGGTTATGCGAGAAGTCTTCGACGCGGGTGAGGTAGCCCCCGTCGATGAGGCGGCGCGCGTCCCGTTCGTCGGCAGCCATGCGGGCCCAGATCTCCGGCATCAGGAGGCTCAGGTCATGGTCGACCTGGTACTTGTGGCCCACGTGGCCCGCAGGTGTGCTGAAGATCTGCAGATCGGTGAGGATGTACGAGAGGAGGGCGTTGTTGAGGTCATGGATGGCCCACAGGGCATTGAAGGGACCCTTGGTGAGCGCGCCTTCCGAACCCGCGCCCGTGGTGGATGGAGACTTGCCGGTGAGGCTGGCCACGAAGTCCATGAACGCCTCGGGCAATTCCTGGAAGTGCAGGGGGTTGTAGACGGCAAGGGGCATGATACGGGCGCCCTTGGCGGTTACCTCAGGCGGGTTATTGCGGCGCCCGATGAGAACGGCCTGTACGGGCTGCCACACGGGATCGTTCGGCCCGAGGCCGCGGCGCAGGCGCATCCCCGTTTCGGCGACGTGGAAGTCGAGCGGGTCGACGAGGTCGGGGCGATCCTGGAGGTAGCGAACGTTGGCGGTCGGCTTTCCGTCGACGATTCGGGGGGCGTTGGAGGCCACGAAGTAACCGCTGTCCTGCGCTGCCGCCGCGCGGATTCTCTCCTGCATCGGCGGGGTGAACTTCTCTAACTCGATCGTATGCGCGACGATGCGTTTGGCTTCGGAGACCGGCAGGGGTTCGAAGTTGGAGATGAATCGCGCGGTGCCCGCCAAATCGGCTTCACCTTGTTTGTCCTTGCCTGGGAGAATGGCGTCGTCGGGACGCTGGAAGAGACGCGACTCGCAGTTCTCGACAAACTTAAAGCTGGTGCGGCCGCCCTCGAGAGGGGAGGGGAGCACCGTCGAGGTGGTAATGTCGTCCTCGATCTGGAGCTTGCGCGCGGGCACGTAGTCAGAGCGCAGGCGGAACACCATCCAGTTGCCATCGGGGTCGGCGCCGGCCTTGAGGTAGCTGTTCATCAGGTGCTGGTGGTCGAATACGACTTCGTTGCCGGGCTTGCCGTCGAGCATGTCGACGGAGAAGTGGCTGCGGTAATCATCGCCCCATTCCGTGCGGTAACCGCGCTTCACGAGCAAAGCGAGATTGCGGACGTGGCCGGGAATGCCGCGCAGCCAACGATTGAATTCTTCGGTGTATTCGGGCGAAGGCGTGAGAAGTCTCACAACCGATCCGAGTGAACGAAGCGGGGAGAGGAAGGGGCGCGAGACCGCCTTCTGTTTGATCTTGACCTTGAAGCGGCCGGAGTAATCCTTCTTCAGGATTTTATCGACCTGGTCGAAATCCTTTTTGAGGTCCTGAACATAGACGTTGCGGTAGAGGATGCCGTCGGCCACCGATTTCGAAATTTCGCTTTTGCCACCGCCTGAAACCGTACAGGGCTTGTGGCAAAGCGTGCCTTCAGCGCGCGTGCCGATCAAACGCCAGGTTTTCGCACCGGGGTGCTTCTCCATGCGGACCTTGTAGCCGCTGGGGTAGAGGTAGACGTGGTCCTGCGAAAGCAAAAGCGAAACGTCGCGTCCGTCACGCTTCCACGTGATGCGCTGGTTCGGCAGGCTGATGTCCGCGTCTTCGGGGATGTAAATCAGTTCGGGGAATTTCTTATCCACCGCATAGCCATCGCCATGCACGGTAATCGAACCCGAGAGTTGACGCACGAGATTCTTGAACGTGAATCCCTTGACCTGAACAAAGTCCGAGCTGCCGCGGATGAATTCACCGAGGTTGTAGCTCGGGAATACCAATGCGCCGCCGGAGTGTTCTTCTTCGGCGCGACCGATGAGATTGGCCGCGAAGCCGATCTGGGTTTTGACTTCCTTCTTGCAATAGCCGAAATAGTTGTCCGCGATGAGTGTCAGGATGACGCCTTCGGCGGTACGGAAGGTGGCCTTAAAGGCCATGCCGTCGTTGTATTTCTCTTCCTCTTTCGCCCAGCACATGCCGTCGCGTTTTTGACGTGCCGTGGCCTTGGAAACGTGGGGGAGACCCAACTCCTTTTTTGTGAGGCTGGTGAGGTGCGGCGCGAGGAGTACCATGCCGGTTACCCCGCAGAAATGTTCCACGTCCAGACCCGGATCGTTCTCGGCCAGGTACGGATCGCCGCCGTTGCCAAAAATCGACTCGACGAAGTCAAGGTTGCTCACGAGCGAGGCCGGGGCGAAGAAGCGGATTTCCATGTCGAGGTAGGGTGACAGGCCGGGAACCTCCGGCGATACGCGCGGGCGCAGGAACAGCGAGGTGAAGGTCTTGACCGGGTTTTTCAGGCTCGACGTGAACGGCAACAGTTGAAGTTCATCTGTGGGGCGGACTGCGTGCCAGAACAAGCGGGCGAAGGTCTCGCGCGGCACGGACTTCTTGTCCGCCGCGATCGGCAAGCCGCCTTCGGAAACGTGGAACGTGCCCTTGGTTGTGCGCTTATCCGAGGCGGGGTTATGCAACACTCCCTGAGCCACGCGGTAGCTCTTCAAAAGCTTCGACTCGAAGATGTCCTTGTCCGGCGGCAGCGACAGCGTGCGCGCCAGCCCATGGAAATCCATATGCAGCGAATGGTCGGGCAACGTCACGCCACCCGGAACCTTGATGTCACTAAAGTGTTTGTCTAAAAAGTTTTGAATGCGCTGATCCGTCGGGCACAGTGGCGCCGGATACTGGCGAAACTTCGAATAGATCTTGCGGATCAAATCGCCGCCAAGTTGCGTCGTTGCCGACGGTTCGGCCTCAGGATACGGCTTCAAGCCCGTTGCCAGCAACTTCAGCTGGATAATCGGCAGAATATCTTCAAACTCCGGCAACACCGATGTATTGCCCTCAAAACCCAATTTCGACTTCAGATCCATGGTAAAACTCCCCCTGTCCTAAAAATGCACACGACTAGTGGATTCTACCAGTCCTTGTTATTTCAGAGAAGGGGGATTAATGGGGGATAGGTGCCGTGGTAGCACGCGGGGCGATCGAAGGCGCTCGATATTTGTCAAGAAGTGCTATGCTACTGATATTTGAAGCTTGAACAGGCAAATACTTGGAAGGTTAAATGTTTTATAATGCGGGTAAGCCTAAGTAAACTCTGACTCGATTTATAAGGGGTAATAATGATGAGAGTGAACAATTTTTAGCAGCCCTAAACGTAAAAGAGTCAAAGGTGATATTGCCTAGTGGGTAATGTCTCTTAGTGTAATGAAAATGTAGGGCAAGTAGAAATTTCCCACTAATCAGTCGATGAGGATCCAGTTGGTAATTCGCCTGGCTTCTGGCATCTTGTAGTGGGTCCACCATCGGAGGTGATATTCCTTTATCAAGGGCTGCTTGGCCAACTTTTTTGTTGTACGCAGATATTTTAGTAGAGTCAATTTGCCATGGTTTTGCTGAAACGGAATAAGTTTCAGGCGCGCAATTGCAATTTGTTATTCCCAAGTCAAGTCTTTGCACACATAAAAAAAGTCTAAAAAGTGGGACTAATAACCCGATTGTTTTTGAATCATGACTTGAAAAAGAGAGCTTCGCTTTAATTGTAGCAGATTTTAACTTCGGATTGCTTTCTATTACGATGTTTACAAATGCATCCTCTTCGATTAAGTGGTTTTCAATACAGTACTTATCCAAATAAAATATCCGTGGGTCAGATACTATAGTTCCAAGAAAATCATCAAAATCCTTATCTAGTAAGTAAATGGGGTATTTAATAAGGGCGGAGTTTTTCGAGTCCTCAGCGTGATCCTTAACGTTTTGTTTCCCGTTCAGTGGGAAAATTTTAAGGAACTTTAACTCAGGGAAAAAACGCCTTAGTATTTCGGTATAAAGGTTTTCTTGATCACCGTCCTCCACGTAGAAATGAACGTCATTAAAATCCAAATAAAACACGTCTAGCGCGGCGCTTCCATCTTGACTTCTTGTCGGAAAATCTTGGTATTCAGACATGAGTTTTTTTGGTAAGTGGAACGCAATAGTTTTTGTATTTTCCTACAATATCTGGTGAGTGTGTAGCGAGCAGTATTTGTGTGTTTGGTGGGCTAAGCTGTAAAAAGGTTTGCATGAATTCATGTTGCCATTTTGGGTGCAATGATATTTCAGGTTCATCCACGATAAACACACCATCTTTTTTCGCGACAAATGCAAGAAACGTAAATAGAATGAGAATTTGTTTTTCACCAGAAGACAAATTGTTAATTGCATTTCCAGGTAGGTCCAACATAGATGGATCAGTGAAGGAAAATACCAGGCGGCCAGAACTGTCGTCGAAGTTTAAAGATTTTCCGCTGTCGGCTAAAAATCGATTGACCGCGTCAAGGTACTCCCTGATTTCTTTAAAAGCCACCGCATTTTTAACCTCGAAGTCATTAAAAGCTTTGGCTAGGTTTTCAATTTGTTGATACTGTGAGAGGACGAAATTAATTAATTGATCCGGATCAGACTGGGCATTTAAAGGGCGTTGTGCAAGTGCCCGAGATGTGGCAAAAAATTTCCTTACTTGGTTTGTTATCTCATCAGTTTTAATCGTTTGTGAGATATATGTGATCACCTTATCTTCTAATAACGTTATTTCACGATTTGTCATTGGTTTTGTTGGGCGTTTTTTGAATACTTCCTCTGGATTTTGAAGAGCTGAAATTACGATTCTCGCCTTAAGTTCATTGTCATGTTGAATTGCTTTGGCCCTGTATTCAGTATACTTTAAGGTCATTACTGCCTGAACATGAGCGATTGGAGATCGGCTGCTCGTTTTTTTTGGAGGGGAATTTCGTCGTGAATCTGCATAGAACACGTGTTCAGCTTCAGCTGAGATTGTGCGATCCAATGAGATCACAATTGGTTTATCGAAAGATTTCAATAGCTCCCACATTGGCATTTCTTTTTTTTCGGGCCATAATCCGTTGTAAAAATCCGGATCACTTGGGGCGAAGGGTTCGGTTAGCTTCAGGACTATTGGTTTTATTGTAAGATTAGGGGAGGCTATTGATAGTGTTAGTGCCTTTTCATTTTTAATCGCTTTTAGACGATATTCAACTGCTTCATATTCGAATTCAAGCTGAAGCATTGAAAATTTATTTGTCGCCAATTTCTTAAGGTCAGCTTGCAAGAGCCAGTCTATAACATTTAATGCACTCGTTTTCCCACTACCATTTACTCCAATTAATAGAGCAAGGTCCTTGTAAAAATTAATGGTGAGATTCAGGGTCCCATGAAGGTCTACAGTCTTTAATGTTTTTAAGAGCATATCATTCTCCTATTTCCTAATTGGAAATATTTGCGTTACCATTTTAAATTATTTATAAGACAAAATACGGCAGTTAAATGACTTTAAACTCATTCATTGTCTTGGCCTTAAGATTTTGGTTAATCTGGAGTGAATTCGCCGATTGGTATGGCTGGCGTGCCGGATACGAAGTCATTCTAAGCTCCAGAATTCTCATATTGAAGTAAAACAGAATAACTAACACAAATAATATTCATTTTTACAATTTACCCCCTTTAAACAGCCGCACATCCACCTCGCGGTCGACATATTTCCACTCTTCAGTCCTCCGCAACTCCCCAACCATATCCTCGAACGCTTGGGCATGCTCGGGCGCATAATCGAAGAAGGTGAGGAAGTCGAAGGGTTCGTTTTCGCTGAGGTCACGGCAGTGGTGCAGGCGGCGGGCGATAGGGGGGAGGTATTTCATCCCGATAGTCACATGTTTGGATTGTTCTTCGAAGATCGCTCGCCGCTCGTCCTGGGTCAGGGCCCACCACGCGGGGTTCTTGCGAATCGGGATAAGCGCCGCGTGTCTGGCCTCGGGTCTACCGAGGCCGGCCTGGTGCGCGACGAGTTCGGTCTTCTCGGACCGAGTCGCGTACCGCTCGTTGCTGGTGATTCCCTGAAGACTCCACACCCCGGCCGCGGCTGTGTCCCCGTCCATCGCTGCGGCGGCCGGGCCCTCGACGAGGTTCAACCTCGTCGCCATCGGCAGGGATTCCCCGATGACGGGTGTGATACTCGTAATGGCCCAGGGCCCAAGCGAGCCCCCAATAAACGTAAAGAGTCGGGTAGGCTTATCCATACCTGAAAAAATGCATCAGACTAATGCGCCCCGGTGCGATACCGGGAAATTTTTCCCGAGCAGGTCAAGCGCCGTGTCCCATAGACGCTCGGCAATGGTGGCATCCAAGGCATACGGAGCCACCCCACTGAAGTCTTTAGGCCGCTCGGAAACCGTCTGCGCCATGGTGCAATCTTCCAAATACAAACCACCGGCACCTTCGATCAGAGGGCAGGTCGAAGCGAGGCAGGACGTGGCCGCGCCTTGCTCGATGGATTTCTGCCTTTCGATAGGCGTTTTAAGCCCGCCTGTATGCCGTTGAAGATTGGTGGGGATTGCCCCGGGATTCAGGGCGTTCGCAAAGATGCCGTCTTTGGACCAGCGCCGGGTGGCTTCGACCGCAAACAAAACGTTCGCGGTCTTCGACTGGCCATAGGCCAACCACGGGTCATACGAGCGAAAGCGAAAATGCAGGTCGTCGAATATAACGGGTGAGAGCAGGTGCGCGCTCGAACTGACGGACACGATACGGGATTTGAATTCATCCGTACTTCCGGCAACAAGCGCGTCATGCAGTCCCAATGCCAATTCAAAATGTCCCATGTAATTCGTCGCAAACTGTAATTCCAAACCTTCGGCAGAACGCTGTAACTCCGGCAGCGCCATCACGCCCGCGTTGTTCACCAACACTGTGAGCGGTCCCTTCCAGGATTTCACGAACCTCGCGATCGAAGTGCGATCGGCGAGATCAAGCGGAGCCACATGAACCTTGGCCCCTTTGGTTTTCTCCATGATTTGGTTTGCGACAAGGTGGCCTGCATCGACATTGCGAACGGCCAAGGTGACCTCGCCACCAATGGATGCAAGTGCGCGCGCCGTTTCGATCCCGATTCCGGATGCAGCGCCCGTCACGATAACGTGTTTACCCACGAGGCTAAGCCCCGTGACAACTTGATCGGCAGTGGAGTGGCGGTTAAAGGGGGGACGTGTGACAGTCATTCATCAACCTTGCAATTGTCAGGACGATCATTCGTCTCTGTCATTTTGCAAAGCATAATGTCACGCTGGAATTATGGCATCAAGAAAAATGATAACGCGCACGAATACGAATAAAAATTGTCTGGACATTTCGTCGCTGATTTGACGCTTAGTCAAAAGTGTGACGAATAGACAATTCGTGGATATAGATTGGAGCTCAATGTTGAAAACAAAAACGCCCGACAAGGTCCGTCGGGCGTTTTGCGTTCCTGAAGGGGTATGAGAACCTTCAGGGACTGGCCAGGCATGAATGCCTAGTTGGGGACGATGTCGATGATCACCGTGCGGTTGTAAGCGCGCTGTTCGGGGAGATCGTTATCGAAGGCTGCATGGTCGGCGTCTTCGCCATACCAAACGGTTTCATAGGTCACGCCCTTTTTCCCGTTCTTAAGTACGGCCTGTTCCAGAATAGTCTGGGTGCCTTGGGCGCGTTCACGCGAAAGGTTCTCATTATACGCCGGTTCGCCGACAACATCGGTTTGACCGCGGATGATCACGACGTTGCTGTCGGAAATTAGAGGCACCACTACTTCAGTGAGGAATTTTTCATAGGAGGCTACCGTTTTCGTTTCACCGAAGTCAAACAGAATCGTGAAGCGCGTTACATCCTGAATTTCCTGCTTGGCGCGTACGAGGTGGATGGTGGTTTCCTTGCGGACGATGCTTCCGTCGGTGGCTTCGCCAATCATGGCGACTGAATAGTCGCCTTGTTCACGTTTGCCCAAGATCGTCTTCTGTGGGATCGCAGCGCGGTTGCCCGTGAATTGACCGAAGTGTTGAACGCCACCCTTTTCGTCGGTCACTTCCAGATTCCAGAAGGCGAAAGCGTTCTTGCCCCCGGCCACATTGAAGATCACGCTATCCTGTTGTTCGACGGGGCCCACCATGCTGACGGGTTTCAAATCATCCTGGGGGCTGCCGACCTGCAACAGCATTTCGGGGGAACGGCTGGTGATTTCGACACGTTGGTTTCCGGCCTGAAGTGCCTGCATGTCTGCTGTGCCGCCGGATTGATCCAACGCACGCTGATTCTCGCGGCCTTCGGTGGAGATGCGCGATTCTTCAATCCCGAAGGTGTTGACGAGATACATTTTGACTTCATCCGCACGTGCCTTGGCATGCGCAGGTCCCTTGACGGATGACCCGGTTAGCGTAATCTGAGTTTTCGGGTTGCGCTTCATGCGATCACCCAAGGTGTTCAGGATGTTGTAGTACACAGACATTTGGCGGTTCGAACGACCCTTCAGACTCTTCGGCTCGGCTTCCTGCAACTGTTCCTCGCGGAAATCCGTGGCTTCGCGCTTGGTCAAGGTCTCATAGCGAGACGGGATTTTCGAGGAGCTGTCGTCGAAGAACACGTAGTTGCGCAAGGGGAAGGTTTCTTTCACGCGGCTCTTGGAGCCCCCATTCTTGGGCACGCGCACCGAAAAGCGAACCTCTGGATCTCCGGCGGAGTAACGTTTGCCGCGACCGAACTTGAGGGCCGCGCCGACGCGCAAGGTGGAAACCGCCCAGTTCTCCGAGGTACGCGGGTCTTGGCCGAAGTGAGGTTGGTAGGACGCGAAGGGCGCCAGATGCCACTGGGTTTTGGCGGTATTGGAGTTGAGATGAACATCATAGCCGAGGCCGAACTGTCCCGAAAAAACCACGGAGCGCCAGTTGTCGAAATCCTGGGTTGTCGTGCCTGCACCCTCTTGAGTGTAGACGAATTCTTTGTCGGCACCGAATGCGGACCATGCAAAGGCGACGCGGGGGCCGGCGAACAAGTAGAAGTCCCCCGAGAAAGGCGCGAGACGTACGCTAGGCTCGATGGAGATATAGCTGGGCTTGGCGTTTAATGTGGAGTTCTCTCCGCACGGGCAGGTTACATCATAGAAGGCGGCGCGACGGTCGTCGTATCCAATTTGTAGAATGCCGCCCCACATGGGGTTCGGACGGTATTCCAGGACCGGCGCAAGATAGAGCCCGGCTCCCAAGCCTTTGTGAAAGGCTGCCGGTGTGGCGAAGCCATCATTCAGTTGCTGGGTTGTTCCCCAATACATGTTCACGTTACCCGCTGCGGCTAAACCGAACCACCATACCGGGGGTGCGTATTGCGCTTCCTCGACGGGAGTTTCGGATGACGGAGTTGTCTGGGCTTTTGCTTCCTGTGTGAACACTGGCGCGAAGGCCAAAGTCAACGTGAGGAAGAAAAAATTCTTGAACCATATCGAGAGGCGTGACATATGATAAGTGCGCGAGGTCTGCATGCGGATATCCTTTGTGGACAACAAGAGGTGCTTCATGGTTCAGGCCTAAGGAAGGGGGACGTTGATGATGGTGTTGACCATGGTGACCGAAGAGATCAGGCTGATGGCACGGCCTTCAAGGCGGGTTAGCACCACATTACCGGCGGTCGAGAGCGTGACACCGGACTGGGCGATAATGGTTCCCACCATCGTTCCGCCGCCAGCTCCATTGATGGTGGCGGCTGCGCCGACCTGCCAGAAGACGTTTTTGGCTTGCGCCCCGTTGATCAAGATCACGCTACGCGCGCCGGTGGGGCCTGCGGAGCCAATCGTGAGCGCGCTCGGCACCTGGAAGACGAACTTGGCGTTCGGATCTCCCTGGGCATCCAAGGTGAGGTCCACCAGGGTGATCGCAAAGGATCCGGAAGAAGCCGTGTAGGTACCCGGGGCCAAGGTCAGACCCCCGAGTTCACCCGCGCCGGGATCGGATCCGGGCGGCAGGCCTTGAAGGTAGAGGTAGGCGGAATTCGCATCCGCCAGTGCCTGGATGGCGACTGCGCCCGGGATTGATCCCGGCGGTGCGGTGGCAGTGTAGATAGTGTCGCGCACGGTGCCCGCGTTCAGGGGAGTTTCTGTGAAGGAGTTCGACGGAGGCGCTGTGCCGTCATGGAACCCGGTGACCATGGTGGAGACTGCGGTTGTGCTGAGACTGCCGTTGATCTGGGTCAGCAACCCTTGGTTCGTAATGCCGGCACTACCACCCATGCCCCCGTACTTGGCTGAGGAGGCGAGGTTGGGGGCTGGCTGCGTACTTGAGACCGTAAAGCTGAAGGTCGTAGAATAGAGGCTGGTCCCGGCTGCATTCTTCGCATTCACTCTCCAGTAGTAGGTCGTTCCCAGAGTCAAGCCAGACAAGGGGCGGGTCGTATCCGAAACCGTGGAGTCATCCACGATAGTTGTCGTGAAGATAGGACTGGTGGAAAGCTGAACCCGATACGTTGCCGCTCCCGTTGAAGCGTTCCACCGAAGGGTGGGGTTCTGCGGTTGGTTTGTAGCGGTGTTTGTCGGTGATATCAGTTGCGGTGCCAGAGGGGCTGTTCCCGTCGTCGTAAAGTCACGCGTGGAATAGGCACTTGTTCCGGCACCGTTCTTTGCATTGACGCGCCAGTAATAGGTTGTTCCCAGCGCAAGTCCCGGAACGATCTTCGATGTTCCCGTTATTGTCGAGTCATCAAACAAAGTCGTTAGGAACAGGGGGCTGGTGGAAACCTGCAGTCGGTAGGTATTGGCGCCTACGGAAGCATTCCAGGTCAGGTTCGGGCTGGTGGAAACGTTTTGTGCGGAGGCCGCAGGAGAGACCAGAACCGGAGGCTGCGGTGTCGTGACTGTCGTGAAATTCCAGGTGTTGGAATAGGCTCTGGAGGTTCCGGTGATCTTCGCATTCACACGCCAGTAGTAGGTGGTTCCATAGGAGAGGCCAGGTACGATTTGCGAGGTGGTTGTGCGAGTGGAGTCGTTATAGACCAACGTGGCGAACGCGGGGTCCATGGCAACTTGTAGGCGATACGTGGTCGCACCAGGGACAAAGCTCCACACAAGATTGGGATTGATTGACTGATTGACCGCGCCATTACTGGGCGAAATCAAGGTGGGTGTGGTAGAGTCGATGGTCGTAAAGGTCCAGACATAGTCGGCCTGCATGTGCGTGCCGATGTTGCTCTCCCGAACCCCGGTTGTGATTGTGGCCGTGTAGACGGTGTTGGCCTGCAGGTCGTTCGGTGCCGTGAACACAGCCGTGGTATCGGTGTATGAGACCGTGCCCGTGATCGCGGAGTCCCCTTTTTTAAGGGTAAAGGTGGTGGTATTGATCGAGGTGGGATCCATCGGCGTGTTAAACGTCGCCGTGATCACCTTGATGGCACTCGCCTTTGAAGCCTTTGTCGCCTTGGCGAGTTGTGAAGACTTGCTTAAGCTCACATTGTTTTCGTTGGCAGCCGGAGAGGTTCGCACCACTATCGGATAGACACAGGCATTTATGACGCCATCGGGTTCTGCAACGCAGCCGCCGAGTATTGCGACGAACGCGAGGGTGACCACGGCGAGTGCCTGCGGTACCTTGAAAAATTTGCGGGTTGATGTTTTCATAATATCCTTGCGCGCGTCTTGGCGCGTGATGGAACGGTTCAAAGTGTTTCGTCACTTTATACCGGAGGATATAGCGGTGCATGGGAAGAGCCCCCATGGGGTCTTCGCCCCACGCGGTAAAAAATGTTACGCAACTCACGAATTAAATCAAAAAAGCCCGGTCCGTATTGAACGGCCGGGCTATTTAGCAAGTTCGAGAAGCGATAGACTTTAAAGTCCTACACGTCCCAGAAGCCAGGAAAGCGCGGGGATACGGGGTTTGGCAGTGGAAGTGCGCGGTGCAGGACGATGTCTTTCCAGTGCTACGGGATAACTAGTGGCGGAAAACGTCACGGGGCTTCCGATCAATCCTGTGCCTGTGGCTGAAAGAGTATTCGCACCCGGAACGGGTCCCATCACCCAGCTGGACACACGGGCGATTCCCATGGAGTCCGTTTTCGAATTTCCTCCCGAGACAAAGCCACCGCCGCTTGTTACCTGAAACGTCACCGAAAAACCGGGTAATGGGCTCTTGAAAGCATCCAAAGCCTCGGCCGCAGGACGAACAGGGACAGAGACCAAAACAGGTGCCGCCTGGCCATTACCTGTGTCCACGGCGAGTGTTGACGGAAGTTGTTTGAACCAGCGAAGCGCGCCATTTGTGCCGCCGTCGTCATTCGTATAAAAGGCCCAACCATCGCCTACGGTGCTGTCTGCTTTGAGAGCAGGGGAGAGAGTAAACCCTTCGATGTTAGCCGTGCTGGGCACATCAAATTCCCGGACGGTCGTGAACTTGCGATCCGAACCTGAGACCGTCGAGGAAAGGTCCGTCACTTCCAGAAAGTTGGTCCCGGTATTGTGGAGGATGTAAAGACGGCCTGTGGAGGCATCGAAGGAGAGGTCAGCCGTTTCACCGCGCGAGGTTTTGTACTTGCCCACACGGGTCCACGTGCCGTCGTTTTTGACATCAACAGCGTATATGTAACCGGCAGTCGAACGTGCAATGTCTTGTACGCCGACGAGGAATATTCCCCCGAGCCCATTCGCACCATGAATGCTTTGGGGGTAAAGCGCGCCGGACGAGTCCCGGAACCCGCTGCGAGCCAACCAGGCATTGGGGATAAAGGCGATGCCTTCTGTGCCGTCATTCTGGTCCGACCAGCCCCCGACATACGAGGTAATGTCCCATGAACGATTGAGAACGCCCGTTGAAGCGATGTATTCCCGGATGGCATCCTCACGCTCGACCATCAGGTAGACGCGATCCGCGGAGGGGTCGGCTTGCGTGATGCCTTCCAAGTCAGGCGCGCCGCTGGGCGTAAACGTCGTGTCCAATACGAAGCCACCCGAGCCATTCTCCCTCAGACGCCTATAGTTTCCGGAGTTGTTGGCGATCCACAGCTTGCGCGTCACAGGATTCCAGTAGACACCACTCGTATTCGTGGTGCTGGTGGTCCAGCCAGCGGCCGTGGTCAAGTCCGTGGAGGCTGTCCAGGTCTCACCGGGCCATGGGTCGGCGAAGGTGGAAATGGCGAGGGCTGAAAGTAGCAGTGTGGAATTTTTGAGGAAGGGCATAGGCAGTAAAAGGAATAAAAAAGACGCACCGTTTACACGATGCGCCTTTTTCCAAATTATTGCGCTTTCATTGCCGAATAAAAGCGCTATTCGGACTATGCGCCCTTGATCTTCGTCAGCCTTTCGACCTTCTTGACCGCATGCTTCGTGACGATGACACCTTGCGTGCCACGAGGGCGCACGGGATAATCCTCGAAGTTCACGGCTAACGTTGGCTTGATGCGCGGCTGAGGCACATGGTGCATCATCACCTTGTCCGCCTGCGTGCCCGGCTGGATCTCAAGGTAGTGCACCTTGCTCTGCGCCGAACCCTTAGTCAAGTCATACTGCTTATCGCGTGTGATGCCGCCAATCGTAAACCGCTTGGCCATCGTCACGCCGCCACGACCATCGCGGTACAACAGATTGTACACCGTTGTATCGTCCGCCCGGTCGAACTTCGCAACCCGCATGATTTTCTGTCCGACGAAGGCCTTGTCGGTCACCTTTGTGACCGCGAAAGTGCCGTCTTCCTTGAAGGCGATCACTTCATCCAAAGCCGAGAACTCGCCATCGACGAGTTCGGCGCCGCTCACGTTTTTGAGCGCCGTACCCACGAAACCGCCTTCGCGATCCATGTACACCTTGAGGTTGCTCAAGATCACATCTGAGGCATCGATGGCGCTGAAGCCGCCGCGCGGCAGCTTGGTCTTGCGTTCGCGACCCTTGCCGTATTTAGTCAGCAGGTTCTCGTAATAGGCGATGGCGTAGGCGGTGAGGCCCTTCAAATGCTTTTCAGTTTCCTTAATTCCCTTTTCGAGCGCGATCATTTCCTCATTGGCCTTGTTCGCGTCGTAACGCGAAATGCGCCGGATGGGGATTTCGATCAGGCGCTTTACGTCTTCATCGGTCACATCGCGCAGGAATTTGGCGCGGAAGGGTGCGAGCCCCTTGTGCACCACGGAAAGAATCGCTTCGGAAGTTTCCGCAGTCTCCAATTTGCGGTAAATCTTTTCTTCGATGAAAATCTGTTCGAGCGACTTGAAGTGCCACTTCTCGCGCAAGTCTTGCTTGCGAATTTCCAGTTCTTGCCGTAGCAAGGTAACTGTATGCTGGACGTTGATTTCCAAAAGCTCCGAAACCCCAATGAATACGGGCTTGTTCTCAAAGATCACGCAGCAGTTGGGCGAGATCGACACCTCGCACGAGGTGAACGCATAGAGCGCGTCGATGGATTTCTCGGGATCGGCTCCGGGCGGGAGATGCACGAGGATTTCCACCTTGGCGGCAGTTTTGTCCTCGATTTTCTTGATCTTGATCTTGCCCTTTTCATTCGCGGACACGATGGATTCGATCAGCGATGCCGTCGTGACTCCAAAAGGAGTCTCAGTGATCGACAACGTGCGGGCGTCTTCGACCGAAATCTTGGCGCGCACCTTGACTCGGCCACCGGATTGTCCATCGTTATACCCTGAGCAATCGGCCAATCCGCCGGTGGGGAAGTCGGGGAGAAGTTTGAACTTCTCCTTCCTCAGAATTGCGATGCAAGCGTTCAGAAGTTCGCAGAAGTTATGCGGGAGGATTTTGGTGGCGAGGCCGACGGCGATGCCTTCGGTTCCCTGTGCCAGCACCAACGGGAACTTCATCGGCAAAGTGACCGGTTCCAGATTCCGGCCATCGTAGGAACGCTGCCACACAGTGGTCGCGGCGTTGAAGGCCACTTCGAGGGCGAACTTCGAGAGTTTGGTCTCGATGTACCGCGGCGCAGCGGAGCTGTCACCCGTGACCGGGTCGCCCCAGTTCCCCTGGGTGTCGACGAGCAGGTCGCGCTGGCCCATGCCCACGAGGGCTTCACCGATGGCGGCGTCGCCGTGCGGGTGATATTTCATCGTTTGGCCGATGATGTTCGCAACCTTGTGGAAACGTCCGTCCTCGGCTTCGCGCAAGGCGTGCAGGATACGGCGTTGAACGGGCTTTAGCCCGTCGTGCAAGTGGGGGACGGCGCGGTCAGTGATGACGTACGAGGCGTACTCCAGGAAGTACTCCTTGTACATGTCCTGAACGTGCGGGATGTGGTCTTTAAGGGTATTAGATGCCATTATCCTGCCTCCGCCATTGCCTTGTTGGCGGCTTTGTCGGCGTTGAATTCGTCCGGATTTTCGTCCACGACATCTTCTTCGACCTTGAGATTTTCGATAATGAAGTCGCGACGGGCCGGGGTATTCTTGCCCATGAAGTATTCCAGGGTTTCCACGATCTTCATTTGCGGCTGCAGAATCACGGTTTCAAGGCGAATATCCTTGCCGATAAAGGCCGCAAACTCGTCCGGAGAGATTTCTCCGAGGCCTTTGAAGCGGGTGATTTCCGCATTCTTCCCGAGTTTCCCTAGAGCGGCCTGCTTTTCGGTATCATCGTAGCAGTAAATCGTTTCCTTCTTGTTCCGCACGCGAAACAGAGGCGTTTGCAGAATATGGACGTGACCCTTGTCCACCAGTTCCGGGAAGAATTGCAGGAAGAAAGTCAGGAGTAGTAGGCGAATATGGGCGCCGTCGACGTCGGCATCGGTTGCCACCACGATGTTGTTGTAGCGGAGCTCTTCGAGCCCTTCTTCAATGTTGAGGGCATGCTGGAGCAGGTTGAACTCTTCGTTTTCGTACACGACTTTTTTGGTCATGCCAAAGCAGTTCAGCGGCTTTCCCTTGAGGGAGAACACCGCCTGCGTGGCGACATCGCGGGCTTTGGTGATAGAGCCCGAAGCCGAGTCACCTTCGGTGATGAAAATCGTGCTCTCATTGCGGCGCTTGTGTTTGTCGTCGTAGTGCACGTTGCAGTCGCGCAACTTGCGATTGTGGAGATTCGCCTTCTTGGCGCGCTCATTCGCAAGCTTGCGAATGCCCGCCATATCCTTGCGTTCGCGCTCGCTCTGCTGGATTTTGTCCAAAAGCCCCTTGGCGGTTTCCGGATTTTTGTGGAGATACAGTTCCAGATTTTTACGGGTGAATTCCACGATCCAGGAGCGAAGGGAGTCGCCTGCTTCGTTATAGTTCGTGGACCCAAGCTTTGTCTTGGTCTGCGATTCAAACACGGGCTCGTGCATGCGGATCGCGATGGATCCCACGATCGAGGCGCGCACATCCGACGAGTCGACGTCCTTCTTGTAGAAGTCCTTGCACGCACGGACGATGCCTTCTTTAAAGGCCGCCAGGTGGGTGCCACCCTCGGTGGTGTACTGGCCGTTCACGAACGAGAAATACTTCTCCCCGTAGCTGTTGTCGTGGGTGAGAGCGATCTCGATGTCCGCTTCCTTCGGGTCCTTCAAATGGATGATAGGGTAGCGGATGGTCTCGTCGGTATGGCGTTCGAGAAGATCGCGCAACCCGTTCTTCGAGGTGTATTTCTCGCCGTTGAACTGAAGGGTGAGCCCTGCGTTCAGGTAGCTGTAAAAGAGGATGCGCTCGATCAGGAACTCGGCGACCCATTTGAATCGGGGGAACAAACCTGAGTCGGGTAAAAAGCGCATCAAGGTCCCATTGGGTTCCTTGGTTGCGGTTTCCTTTTCGTCCTTGACCAGTTTGCCTTTGATGAACTCTGCGGCCTTGGTTTTGCCATCGCGGAACGACTGCACGCGGAAGCGCTCCGACAAGGCGTTTACCGCCTTGGATCCAACGCCGTTCAAGCCCACTGATTTTTTGAAGGCGTCGCCCTCGTATTTGCCGCCGGTGTTGATTTTCGAGACGCAGTCGATCACCTTGCCGAGCGGGATGCCGCGGCCATAATCGCGCACCGACATTGTGCCGTCGTCTTCGAGGGAGATGTCGATTTGTTTGCCGGCGCCCATGACGAATTCGTCGATGGAATTGTCGACGATTTCCTTGAACAGGACGTAAATGCCGTCATCGGGGGCGGTTCCGTTGCCCAATTTGCCGATGTACATGCCCGGGCGGAGGCGGATATGCTCGACCCAGTCCAGCGATTTGATGCTGTCTTCGTCGTAGGAACCCGGCGTTTTCACGGTTTTTTGTTTGTTTTCGGCCATTTTCTCTGGTTTCAGCGCAAGTTTGGCGCAGGCGGGATGTGGCACAAGGTAGCTCGGTTGTGAGGGGCGGACAACGGGCACAGACAAAATGGCATGAAGATGGTTTGGTAAGTCATTGAATTCAAAGGAGATATGCACACGAATTTTTGGGCGCGAAGGTCATCACGTTCCGTAGGGGCCTCCCGCGCCTCCCTGGAATAGACTGAGTACGCAGAGCGCAAACGCGAACGCGAACGCGAACGCGAACGCGAACGCAGAACATGAACGCAGCACCATCGGAACAAGTTTATCCGTCAGGGCTCGGGCAAACGCTCCCCGCCGACAATGGGGCAGATGTGGAGACGGGGGTGGGGCGGCTCGCTAACTCGCCCTGACGGAATAAACTTTTCCGATGGCGCCTAACGCAAACACAAACACAAACACAAACACAAACTTCAAAGCAAACCCAAGGATTCGGGGCCTCCTGTTTGCGTTACCCACCCTTTACCCTCTACCTTCCATAACCCTCGTATCTTAATTCGCTAATACTGGAGTGAATATGCAGAATCGAAATATCATCTGGCCGGCAGTCATCATCGGGTTGGGGCTTGCACTCGGGGGGATGTTCGCGGGCGAGGGCTTTGTGCGGGCGAAGACGGCGGAGCGGATTGTGACGGTGAAGGGTGTGGCGGAGCGCGAGGTGGAGGCGGGCTTGGCGATTTGGCCGCTTCGGATTTCGGTGTCGGATAATGATCTCGGCAAGGGGCACGCGAAATTGGCGGCGGATGTGGGTCGCGTTAAAGTTTTTCTCGCGCGTAACGGGATCGATTCAGGCGCAGTGGAGATGCAGGATTTTTCGGTGACGGATGCCTTCGCGAATCAGTATGCGCCGCAGGGTGGGATTGCGAGTCGCTACGTAATCCGTCAAACCGTGATGGTGCGCTCTAACGACGTGGATAAAATTTTGCATGCGAGTCAGCGCATCGGGGAGTTGGTAGCCGGGGGCGTGGTGTTCTCTTCAGGGAATGAATACGGGGGTGGTGGCCCGACGTTTATCTTCAATGAACTGGGCAGTCTGAAGCCGAAGATGATTGCGGAGGCCACCGCACAGGCGCGCGCGGCCGCGGAGCAGTTCGCGCGGGATTCCAAGAGCAAGATTGCGGGAATCCGGCGCGCGAACCAGGGGTTGTTCGAGATTCGTCCGCGCGACGAGGCGCCGGGTGTTCAGGAGTCCAATCAGATCAACAAAACCGTGCGCGTGGTCGCGACGGTGGAGTATTTCCTGAAGGATTAAAGGCTTTTGACGGCCCGTTCGGTTTTTTCGGCCACGCGGGCGAGGACGGATTCGTCGTGGGTGATGGAGAGGAATCCGGCTTCGAACTGCGAGGGCGCAAGGTAAAGGCCTTCCTTCAGGCAAGCCTGGAAGAATTTTCCAAACAGTGCGGTGTCGCATCCGACGGCGGAGTCGTAGTCGCGCACGCTCCGGTTGCTGAAGAACAACGTCATCATGGAACCCACGCGATTTATGCGGAAGGAAAACGGCGAAGCGGCCATGGCTGCGCCCAGATCGTTTTCCCAGTGCGCAGCAAGGACTTCAAGACGGTCGTAAAAACCGGGTTTCGTGATGATGTCGAGGGTGGCGAGGCCCGCGGCCACTGCGAGGGGGTTACCTGAGAGCGTGCCGGCTTGGTAAACCGGGCCTTCGGGGCTAAGCTGGTCCATGAGGTCGGCTCGTCCACCGTAAGCCGCCAGCGGGAGCCCGCCGCCGATAACCTTGCCCATGGTGGTGAGATCCGGAGTGATCCCATAAAGGCCCTGCGCCCCTTGGAGTGAAACGCGGAAACCTGTCATCACTTCGTCGAAGATCAGCAACGTGTTCTTCCCGTCACAAAGTTCACGCAATCCCTGCAGGAACCCAGCCTCAGGCGGAAGTACACCCATGTTCCCGACAACGGGTTCGACGATGATCGCTGCGATTTCGTTGCCTTGTTTGGCGAAAAGTTTCTTCACTGATTCTAGATCATTGAACTCGGCGATGAGAGTATCCTGCGCTGCGCCGCGCGTGACGCCGGGGCTGCTGGGATTGCCGAAGGTGAGCGCGCCCGAACCTGCCTGCACGAGAAAGCTGTCGCCATGACCGTGGTAGCAGCCACGGAACTTCACGATTTTTTCGCGGCCCGTGCATCCGCGCGCGAGGCGCACGGCAGACATTGTCGCTTCGGTACCCGAGCAAACCAAACGGACTTTTTCAACGGAGGGGAGGATGGAGCAAATGCGCTCAGCGATCAAGGTTTCGCCTTCGGTTACGGCTCCGAAGCTCAAACCCTTTTCGGCCGCCGCGCGAACGGCGGCGACCACGCCCTCGGGGGCGTGGCCCGCAATCATGGGCCCCCAGGACAAGACAAAGTCGATGAATTCGTTGCCCGCTGTATCGTACAGATAGGGTCCGCGCGCATGGTCAATGGAAACGGGGGATCCCCCAACAGATTTGAAGGCGCGAACAGGGGAGTTCACACCCCCGGGAATAACCTTTTTGGCTCGCTCGTGACGCGCGTCGTTCAGGGCTGAATTCTGGAGGGTCATGCGTGAAATTCCTGATTGAGGGCGGCGATAAAGCCGGCATTGTCCGCCGTGGGTGCCTGACGGTAATTGCGGATCCCGTTGTCCCTAAGCGCCTCGGTGGCGCTCAGCCCGATCGAGATGGGCAGCGGTCCCGCAGGAGTTCCCATTTTTTTTGCAAGCTCGGGTTGTGTCGTGAACAGGTGATGCACCGCAGTTCCCGAGGCGAAAATCACGGCGCGGACTTTATTCCAGGCGGCTTCGATGGCCTTTGCTGAATCAGCCGGAGTTCCGGGAGTATAGAGCGTCAGGTTTTCAATCACAAAACCTTTGGCCTTGAGCGAGTCCGGGTTTAACCGGGTTTGCGAGGAACAGAGGTGGAGGAGGCGCGCGCCGTTGTGGGTGGCGATTTCACGGATGAAGCCTTCGACCGATGCCTCTTGGGGGATGAAGGCGATGCGCGCGCCGAGGGCTTCGACCTGCGCGCGTATGCGGGCGCTGATCAGGTACCACGGTTTGCGAAGAAAGACTTCGGGAATCTTCTCGCCCGCTTGGGCAAGAGCCGAGAGCAGGTTCGGGGAAGAAATCAAAATGCCCGTATAGTCTGCGGCGTGGGATTCAACTTCCTTGGCCCGGGCACGCAGCCCTTCCAGCCCGCTCGGATCCAGCGATAGCTCCACCAACGCGGCCTCGAAGGGCTCGTACCCGGCCTCGCGCAGCTTGGCGCTGAGTTCGTGCGCCAGCTCCTGCGGGCGGGTGTTGAGCACGCCGATCATGGATCAATCTCCGCGAGGTGTGGGCAGGCCCTTGGCCCGGCACATTTCCAGAATTTCCTCGGCGATCTCATCGATTTCATCTTCGGCATCGTCTGGATCCAATACGCGTTCGATACGCGCCAGCTTTCCGGTTTTCGCATCGCCGATCACAGCCATAAAGCGGAAACTATCGCCATAAGGGTAGGCATGCGCAGCCATGGGTACGCGGCAGCCGCCGCCCACGGATTTCATGAACTGACGCTCAAGCTCCACGGCTTCCGCCGTTTCCGGATCATCCAGTTTGCGCACGGCACGCAACGTGGATTTGTCATTGGCGCGGCACTCGAGTGCCAACGCGGCCTGTCCGACCGCGGGGACAGACTCGTAAAAAGAAAAGCTGTGCGTGGCGACGCTTGTTTTTCCGAGGCGGTTCAGACCTGCGGCAGCCAATACGATGCCGTCCACTTCTCCTTTTTCAAGCTTGGCGAGACGTGTGTCCACGTTCCCGCGCAGCGCGACAAACTGGAGGTCGGGACGTAAGGCGCGAAGCTGCAAGATGCGACGCGGCGAGCCCGTGCCTACGCGCGCCCCTTCTGGCAAGGCGTGAAACGACACCCCGTTACTAACGAAAACATCGCGCGCGTCTTCGCGGGGCGGGTAAGCCGCAAGGATCAAATCCTCCGGCTGTTCTTCGGGAACGTCCTTCAAGGAATGCACGGCGACGTCGATGCGGCCGTCCTGCAACGCGGCCTGAATTTGTTTGACGAAAACGCCCATCGCCGGGAAGGCGTCGAGGGGTGTGTCTTGATCGGTATCGCCCACAGTCTTGATGATCTCCAGCGTGACTTTGAGGCCGGGGTTCGCCTCTTCCAGCCAGCCCTTGACCATATTGGCTTGCGTCAACGCCAGAAGGCTTCCGCGACTTCCCATCACGATGGGTTTTCGCTGTTCGTCGATAACGACCTTCTCGACTTTAGGTGCGGGCTTTCCGACTTTTCCCGCAGGTTTCGGCAATGCTTTTGTAGCAGATTTTTTTTGCGGGGCGGAATTTTTGTCCGCGCTTTTCTTGTCTGTCGGCATCGTTATCCCTTTTTTTCGTTTCCACCCGGTGTACCACTCGTCGTCTCATCCAGAGCAAAGAGGGAACTGGCGTAATAACTGGCGCGCTGCGCCTCGCCTTGTTCGCCCAGCGCTTTTAGACGCGTGCTGGGGGCGTGTAAAAATTTGTTGAGTAATCCTCTTCCGAGGGCTTCGAGTTGCGCGCGTACTTCGGGTGCTGCTCCGGCGGCGCGCTTTTCAATTTCGCGGTCCACCATATCCTGATACTTTTCGCGCAAAGCTTTCAGAGTCGGCACGACATCCAGTCCCGCGCTCCAGGCCGCGATGCGTGCAGTCTCCTCATCGACGATGGCTTCCGCCTTTCGCGAGGCTTCACGGCGAAGTTCCACATTCTCCTGCACCGCGCTTTTCAAATCGTCTATGGTGAACAAAAAGGTGTTCTCGACCGTGCCTGCGGAGGCTTCAATATCCGCCGGGGCCGCAATGTCGATCAGAAACAGGGGATTGCCGTGACGCTGCCGTGCGGCCCCGCGCACGTGCTCGGCTGTGATCACGATCCCGGTCGCTCCCGTAGCCGAAATCACGATGTCACATTGCGCCATTTTGGTGGGCAGTTCATCCATTGTGTGCGCTTTGCCGCCGAAGGATGCCGCGAGGTTATCCGCCGATGCGGCCGAGCGGTTGAAGAACAGGAATCCGCGCACGCCTGCTTTGTGCAAATGCTGTGCGGCCAATTCACCCATCTCACCGGTGCCGACCAGTCCCACGGTTTTTCCGCGCAAATCTCCGAGCACCTTGCGAGCCAGTTCAACGGCCGCATAACTGATGCTGACCGCGCCTTCGTGAATACCCGTCTCCGCGTGGATACGCTTACCTGTATGCAGACCGGCCTGAAAGACATGGTTCAGGTAAAAGTCGGTCCATTGATTCCCGGCGGCCACTTGATAGGCTTCTTTGACCTGACCGAGGATTTGCATTTCGCCCAGCACCATGCTGTCGAGTGAGCCAATCACGCGGAACAAATGACGCACGGCGGGCGCTTCAATCAGGAAGTAGTCATGGGCGCTAAGCCGGTTTTCTTCCACGCCGCAGAAATCACTCCAGGCGCCTTCCAGAGCGGGTCGTAGCGTTTCGGAGGGGCCGGCGATGCCGTAGATTTCGGAGCGATTGCAGGTCGAAAGCACAACAGCCTCTCGCGCGATTCCGCTCTCCATCAGGGATTTTACGAAGGCGGGCAGTGCATCTTCACGGAACAAAAGCTGATCGCGCAGCGGCCCCGGAGCCGTCATGTGATTGACACCGAGAACAAAGACTTGCGGGTAATTGGCCCGCGAAACAGTGGCGTCGTTCAATCCAGCACCTAGAAACGGAAGAATCCGTGTAGAACAAGGTTGGATACAACCAAGGCTGCAAAGCCCGTGAGGATCCACAGCGCGTGGCGTTTGCCCCTCCAACCGAGCGCCCGGCGCGCGAGCGCAGCCGACAGAAAAATCGCCAACACAATAAAGATGCCCGCCTCACTGGGAGACATTCCCTTCAAGGAATCACGTCGCACCCACCAAGCCCCGATCAGACTGCTGGCAACCATCAACAGCGTCCCGAGAAAAGCCCAGGTGGCGGCGAGACGGTCGAGTTTGTCCAGAGGAGGAAGAGTGCGAAAGGTCAGGTCAAAGTGCTTTTGCTTAAGATTGCGGTGTTGGATCAGGTAAAGGGCGGCCAATACCGCTGCCAGGCTGAAGGCCGCATACGAGGCCAATGCGGCTACGATGTGGAAGATGAACCACGCCCCCATATAGGCAGGTGGTAGTGCGAGTTCGTGGCTCAGAAAAAACAGCGAAAGGACGGCGCATACGGAGGCGGGGGCCAAAGTGAAAAAACCCAGACGGCGAGTATCTGCGGACCATTCTGAAATCAGGTGCAGCAAGGCCAACATCCAACCGAGAAGAAGCAGGGCTTCGCCCAAGGTCCACAGGGGAACCCGTTGGAAGCGCAAGGCGATCGCAATGAGCAGGGCGGAGTGGACAATCAAAACACCCATGAGGCCGGTTTTGGCTGCGCCCCGGGCCCGGCCTTCGTTTTCACTAAAGAAGGTGCGCCCGTAAACCACTAATGCAGCGAAATAGGCCAGTGGCAGGAGGCCCTTAAGAATCAGAATGGGGATGGTGATGGCGGCGTCCATAGTGTGGGGGTAAAGATAGCAGGAAAGAGAAGGTGGAGGGTGGCAGGTAGAGTGTAGATAACACAAAACTCCAAACGCCGTAAGGCCTAATGTTTTCCAACCTTCCACCCTCCACCTGCCACCCTCCCTTTGTAGATTTCAACCATGAAATCCCGTACTCAGAACATAGCGGTGGGTGCATTTGTGCTCGCCGCCTTGGCCGTCCTTGTGTTCGGGGTTTACTTCCTCAAAGAAACCGTCCCTGGTCGGGCCGTGGACACTTACCAAGCTCACTTCGACCAAGTCTCCACCTTGCAGGAAGGGGATCCGGTCAAGGTCAACGGGGTCAAATTGGGCCGCGTGACCGCCATCGCCTTGGAGGGGAACCGGGTCAAGGTCGATTTTGAAATTCAGCGTGGCGTAGGTTTGCCCAAAAATTCTGAAGTGCGCATCCAGAACATCGGGTTGATGGGCGAACGTCAATTGGGCATTCACATGGGGGCTTCGAAGGAAATCGTACCTCCGGGCGGAAACTTTGAAGGCCAATTGGATGCCGGGATCGCCGAAGCCATGGGGGCTGCGGGCGAAGCCATCGCCGAAGCGCATATGCTCGCGACAACTTTGCGCTTGGTCGTCGACAGCACGGTCGGCCGTCCCGAATTCGCTTCACGCGTCAACAATTTGCTGGGTTCCGCCGAAGATTTAACCGACCGCCTGAACTCGCTTGCCAAAGATGTCGACCCACAGATTCGCGAGGGCGTCAAGACCTTCAACGGCTTGAGTCGTGAAATGAACGGGTTGGTGTCCCGCCAAAAACCGCAGGTGGAGAAAATCCTGAAGGATGGCGGCGATGTTATGGCCCGTTCGCGCGTAATTGCGGAACGAGGCGAGCGCGCCGCCCAGAATCTCGAAGAGATCCTGGCCAAACTCAACAATGGCAAGGGTACCGCTGGAGCCTTGCTCAATGACACCTTGCTCCATCGCGATTTGGCAGCGGCACTCCGTAGTGCAGACTCTCTCTTCCGGTCCATGAAGCTTAAGGGCCTCGACGTCAATGTTGATTTGTTTTAGCATCCGGTCTTACCCATGATTCACCTTCTCTGGACGGTTCATAACCACCAACCGGTGGGCAACTTCGACTTTATCTTCGAGCGCGCTTACGAGCGCGCGTATCGCCCCTTTTTAGGCGTATTGAAACAGCACCCGGGTGTGCATGTCAGCCTGCACTTCACCGGAATTTTGCTCGACTGGCTGGAAGTCAATCACCCCGATTATCTGAGCGAAGTCCGACATCTGTGTGAGGCCGGCCAAGTCGAAATTCTGGGGGGCGGGTACTATGAACCCATCCTCCCGATGCTGACTGAAGCGGACCGTCGCGGACAAGTGAGCGCACTGAGCGACCGACTCGAAAAGGTTTTTGGGCATCGCCCGCGCGGGATGTGGCTGGCGGAGCGCGTTTGGGAGCCTTCGTTGGTTTCTTCGATCGCGGACAGCGGGATCGAATACGTCGTACTCGACGGCAGTCACTTCAAAATGGTGGGGAAGACTGAAGACGAGTTGGACGGCTACTTCGAAACCGAAGATCAGGGGCGGAGGCTCAAACTTGTTCCTATCCATGACGGGATTCGGGACACTATACCGTTCCGTCCCGTGGAAGATGTGGTGGCCGCGCTACGCGCGCTGAATACAGCGGACAGGGTTCAGGTCGTTTTCGGAGACGACGGAGAAAAATTCGGGGATTGGCCCGAAACCTTCGAGACCGTTTACACGAACGGGTGGCTCGACCGCTTCTTCTCGGCCCTTGAGGCCGAACCCGAGGTATTTGCCGTGCGTCCTCTACGCGAGGGGATAGACCTCGGCAAAAGCCTCGGCATGATCTATCTACCGCCGGCTTCCTACGGGGAGATGATGGTGTGGGCCCAGAACCCCGCGGACATCCCGCGCTTCCGCTCCCTGCGTCAATCCCTCTGGGACACGGGCCGCGGGGCCGATGCCGACCGCTTTTTGCGCGGTACCTTTTGGCGCAACTTCCTTGTGAAATACCCCGAGAGCAATCGCATCCACAAGCAGGCCCTGCGCCTCTCGGGTGCGGTCGGCAGCGCCCACCTCACGCCGGCCGCCGAACGCAAGGCCCGGAACCACGTCTGGCAGGGTCAATGCAATTGCGGTTACTGGCACGGTGTGTTCGGCGGCCTCTACCTCCCTCACCTGCGCTTCGCGCTCTACCGTCATCTCATCGCCGCGCAAAAGATTTTGGACCACAAAACTTTTGCGGCGCCAAGAAAATCCGCTTCCAAAAAATCCGTACCCTTAACCCATACTTGGGAAAAAACGGATTGGAATTATGATGGGCGTGACGAGTATCTCTTGAATACTCCCGCGCTGCAAATCGCCTTCACGGCGGATGGCGCCGTCGATCAATTGTGGCTCAAGCGCACCGAGATCAACCTCTGCGACACCCTGACGCGCCGACAAGAATCCTACCACGGCTTTATCGCCTCGGGTCCGGGTGGGGGCACCAAGCTCGAGGATCAAATCGGCGCCAAGGAGCAAGGTCTCGAAGCCTACCTCATCTACGATCGCCGCGTGCGCGAAACCTTCGCCGAAGTACTGTATCCTGCCGACACTTCCTTCGAGGACTATCGTCTGCAAAAGGTGGCGCCCGCGCTCGCTTTCGCGTTCCAGGCCCCTGAAATCAAGGTTCTCAAAGACGGTCTCAAAATCCGTTTCAAGGCCACCGCAAGCATCGCGTCCGATTCCGCACCCGGTCAGCTCGAAATGATCAAGACCTACTCCGTCCCCTTTGGCGGCAAAAAAATCGGGGTTCACTGGCAGTTTCAGGCCCATCCAGCATCTGCTGCCAAGGGAGATGCGGTTCGCGCCGAAATCGTGGAATATCGCTTTGTCGCTGAAACCCTTTTCTGTCTGCTTGCGGGCAATGCGCAAGATCGCTATCTAGTGTGGGATGAAAACGGTGCCGAAAAACGGGACATCCTCGCCTCACACGGCGTAATGCCCGCCGGGTCAAAGGTCCGCCTGACCGACGAGTGGCTGCGGCTGCGTTGCGCGGTGAAGGCGCCCGAGAGCGTGGCTGTATGGCGTGATGCACTGGAAACGGTCAGTCAAAGCGAAGGCGGTTACGAGCGTGTCTATCAGGGCACGGTGGTCGCCCCGGTGTGGGACCTGCGTTTGTCGTTAAGCGGCGCAGATAAATTGGAATGCGGGTTACAAGTCGATTTCGACGAGGAGAACGGGAATGCTTAGCAAAGAACTCAAGGTCACCACCGAAGCGGGCATTCACGCCCGCCCTGCGGCGGCCGTCGTGGAAACGTGCTCCCGGTTTCAATGCCGGATTTCATTTGTCAAAGGGGATATTCGTGCCAATGCGAAGAGCATCATGAATATCATGTTGCTCGCTGCTGAATATGGGGCCGACATCCTTGTCGAAACCGAGGGTCCGGATGAAGCAGAGGCCCTCGCTGCGGTGGAGCGGCTTTTCCTGGAGAAGTTCCGGCAGGAATAACGGCATGGACGGATCCAGTTCCCGCAAGGTTTTGCGCGGCATCCCGGTATCCTCCGGGATCGCCATCGGCCCAGCCTATATTTTTCATCCCCAGAGGCGCGAAATCTCGCGGCGCCCCGTCGCTCCCGAAAATGTGGAGCTGGAGGTGGCGCGGTTCAAACGAGCGCTGGAACGGGCCCGTAAAGACATCCAGGGCATTCGCGACCGTATCGCCGGTGCAGTGGGTGAATACGAAGCCCGCATTTTCGATAGCCACGTTCTCATTCTTCGCGACGAAGAAATCATGGGCACGGTCTACCGTGACATCCGTGAAAATCTGAACAACGCCGAATACGCCTTCTACCGAAGGATGAATCAGCTCTCCGACAAGTTCGATCAGGCTGCAGGTGGATTTCTTAAAGAACACTTGATTGATTTGCGCGATGTCGCATCGCGTGTGATCGACATCCTCACCTTGTCCGACGGGAACAAGGACACGCCCGACATCCGCCACCCGGTGGTGCTGCTCGCGCGCACGGTCACTCCCTCGGAGCTTGCGCAATTTACCACCGGTAACACTTTGGGCATAAGTCTGGAGACGGGTGGCAAGACCTCTCACGTCGCCATTCTCGCGCGCTCGCTGGAAATCCCGGCGGTATCCGGTATACCGTGGAAAGAATTGACCGTCGAGCCCGGCCAGATGGTCATCGTGGATGGCAATGCGGGTCAGGTGATCCTGAACCCCAGCCTGCGCGACATTAAGGAGCACGAAGGGCGTCGCGCGGCGCATTGGGCCCACGAGCAGGAGCTGGCCGGTCTTCGTGATATCGAACCCGTCACCAGCGATGGTAAATACATCTCGTTGGCCGCCAACGTCGAGCTGCCCATCGAAGTTGAAAGTGTCTTGCGTCACGGTGCCGATGGAGTGGGCTTGTACCGCTCCGAATTTTTGTTCCTTGGTCGCGACGACATGCCCTCGGAGGAGGAGCAATACGAGGCCTACCGCCACCTGGCCGTGAGCCTTGCTCCTCGGCATGTGACCATTCGTACTTTGGATGCCGGGGGCGACAAGCCTGTTCCCGCGCTGCAGGTAGATGACGACAACGACCCGATGGGATGGCGGTCGATTCGGGTGAGTCTGCGGAACCCTTCGATTTTCAAGGTCCAGTTGCGCGCGATCTTGCGCGCCAGCGCTGCGGGAAATGTCCGCCTGATGTTCCCGATGATCAGCAACCTGCAGGAGTTTCGCGAGGCGAAACGATTGACGGAAGAGGCGCGCGAGGAATTGCGCGCGAAAAACATTCCTTTTAATGAAAACCTTCAAATCGGGTGCATGATTGAAGTCCCTTCAGCCGTTTTGATGGCGAAGGAAATTGCCCGCGAGTCTGATTTTTTCAGTATCGGTACCAACGATTTGGCGCAGTTTACCTTGGCGGTCGATCGCTCCAATGAGCGCGTGTCCGATCTTTACGAACCGCATAGTCCGGCTGTGCTTCGTCAAATTCAAATGGTAGTCGATGCGGCACGTTCGCAGGGAATTCCCGTAGGCGTGTGTGGTGAAATGGCCGCAGACCCTTATTTGGCGCTGCTTTTCATCGGCATGGGGGTGGATGAACTCTCGATGAGCCCCGGTGGACTATTGGAAATGAAGCGGATGACGCGGGCTATTTCTTACGAAGACGCACGTCTTTCGGCACGCGAGGCGCTGCGCCTCGGGACGGCTACCGAAATCCACCAATGGCTGGAGAACAAGTTCCGTGACTTGTTTAACCGTCTTGGACTTCGCCGAGGAACGGGCGGCTAAGCGCTGTCTTCGATTTTTCTCCGGCGATTTCCCGCACGTATTTGGGAACTCCGTAACCCGAGAGTCGTTCCCTTAATCCTTCGACCAGCGCCAGACCTTTTTCTTCTTCGACCTCAAAGCTGTGCGTGCCACGGACGCGATCGAGCTGGTGGAGGTAGTAGGGGAGAATGCCTGCGTCGAGGAGTCGCAACGATAGGGCTTCGAGCGCCTCGACGCTGTCATTCACACCCCGCAGTAACACGGATTGGTTCAGCAGGATCGCGCCGGCGGCACGCAGCGCCCGCGCCTTTTCCTCCACGGCCTTATCGATCTCTCGGGCGTGGTTGATGTGGACCACCAGGTACAAGGGTTTGCGCGCCGCGAGCTCAGTGATAAGCGCGAGGAACGCGGCATCCACACGATTCGGGAGCACGACCGGAAGACGCGTATGAATGCGAATGCGGCGCACGTGAGGGAGGGCCAAGGCCTGTTCCCAGTGCCACCGAAGCATCGAGTCCGAAAGCGACAACGGGTCGCCTCCGGAGAAAAGGATTTCGTCTACGCTGGCGTCGGCACCCAGCCGCGCGTAAATCTGTTCCCATTCCGCCCGTGAGGGCGCTTGCCGGGCGTACGGGTACTCGCGGCGGAAGCAATAGCGGCAATGCACCGCGCACACGCCGGTGAGAACGAGCAGCGCGCGTCCGTTGTATTTACGCAGAACGCCCGGCCCCGCCTGAGCGTTTTCATCCCCAACAGCGTCGGCGACGAATCCCGGGTGCTCCATGTTTTCCGTTTCGAGGGCCAGCACTTGACGTAAAAGTGGGTCACTTGCATCGCCTTTTCGCATGCGGTCTGCATAGGCTTGGGGCACTCGGAGCGGGAATGCAGGGGTTTGGGCGAGGGGTTCTGTGAGCCGATCGTCGTTTAGACCCAAAAAGGACAACAATTGTGCGGGATCACGAAAAGAGTCCTGCCATTCGCGTTGCCAGGAGGGGGAGATTGCCGGGGATTTTGGAAGCGTAGGCATATTTTTCTACATCAAGACAGCTGTTTTAACGAAAAATCCGGCATTTAATCCCAATACTAGCAATGCCGGGAAAGGTGAGTTTACCATGGGCGTAGTCAATACCAGCGAATTCCGTAAGCGTTTGCGCATCCTTCTGGATGGCCAGCCCTGCATGATCGTCGAAAACGAGTTTGTGAAGCCGGGCAAAGGCCAGGCTTTCAACCGCGTCAAGCTCAAGAACTTGATCACGGGCCGCGCCGTAGAACGCACGTTCAAGTCCGGCGAAACCTTCGAAGAAGCCGACATCACGAATACGACCATGCAGTTCCTGTACACGGACGGCGTGGTCTATACGTTCATGGATACAACCTCATACGAGCAGGTTGAGATTCCCAAGGACGCCATGGACGGCGCCGAGAAGTGGTTGCTCGAAAATACCGAGTGCGACATTTCCTTCTGGGGCGACAAGCCGATTTCCGTGACCCCGCCGATCTTCATGGATCTCGTGATCACCTACACAGAGCCCGCCGTGAAGGGTGACACCGCCAACAGCGTGATGAAACTTGCGACGGTCGAGACCGGTGCCGAAGTCCATATCCCGCTGTTTATGGGCGAGGGTATGAAGATCCGCATCGATACCCGCACCGGCGAGTACGTCGAACGCGCGAAGTAAATTCGGTATCATTGGATAAAATCGGGCGGCGCTTGCGTCGCCCTTTTTATTTTCAGGGAATCTTATGGGAAAATTCAACAAGTTAGAGGTGGCGCGGTTCCGGGCTGAAAAGCTTGCGGCCGTGCGCGCCTTTTTCGCGGCACGCAAAGTGCTTGAGGTCGAGACACCGCTGCTTTCCCGCAGCGCCTCGCATGATTTTCATATCGATGTGTTTGCGGTTCCGGATACCTCCGGGCCCGCACGTTATCTGCAATCATCGCCCGAGCCTCACATGAAGCGCTTGTTGGCGCGGGGCTATCCTGACATTTATCAGGTGGGCAAGGCGTTTCGCCTTGAAGAACAGGGCTCGAAGCACAATCCCGAATTCACCATGATCGAGTGGTACCGTTTGGGATTTCGACTGCGTCAGATGATGGAGGAGACGGTTGATTTGTGCGCCGTGGTGGCGGGTGATCGCGAAACCAACTACTACTCCTACGAGAATGTTTTCGCGCGAGTGACGGGCATGCATCCGATCAAGACCAAGCGCGAGATGCTGCTGACCCATCCGGTGTTCTCCAACCGGGGATTGAATCCGGCGGATTTTCCAACCAAGGGTGACGTTCTGAATTTTCTGATGTCCGAGGTTGTGGAACCCACCTTCGATCCCGCCGAATACACCGTAGTCCACCATTTTCCCATAGAACTCTCCTCGCAGGCCGAACCCGACCAGGAAGAGCCGTTTCTCGCGCAGCGCTTCGAGATTTATGCGGGCGGCATAGAACTGGGGAATGGCTACAAGGAGCTGATCGATCCGCGCGAGTATCGCACGCGATTCGAGGCCGAGAACAAGAAGCGGATTTTGGGGGGCAAGCCGGAAATCCCGTTACACCCAGGATTTTTTGTAGACCTCGATCCTGCCCTCCCGGCTTGCGCAGGCGTTGCTGTCGGCTTCGACCGCCTCCTGATGCTCGGGATGGGAGTTACGGACCTTCGTGATATAATAGAGTTTGGGTGGGGCGATGCCTAACCGATCCTTATTATTAAGGAATACTAATTTTCAATTTGGAGACTTAATGTATGGATCGCTCGCTTTTATTGGAGGCTGTTCGTCAATTAGAACATTCGGGAGTTGGAAAAGGGGAGTTCTGGGCTCTTGCTCAAAGTGTACGACAGTTTAACCAGCTCCTCAAAGAAGCGAAGGTACAGTTTCCGGTGAGGCATGATATTCAGGCCTTATCAGAGTTTAGCCAACCAGCAGTAAGTGATATTGACGAAGTTCGAGATGCAATTAAACGGCTTCGAGTAGCTCTTGAACTAAGGTCTACTGCTGCGGCATTTGCATTTCTAAACGATGATGTAATCTTGAATACAGCCGGAAGTGAAGTTTTACGTGACATTGTAGAGTTGCAGGAAGTGGCCACTCTGGGCCTAGCTAAGGTAACCCTATTACTGTCTGGAGTGATCGCAGAAGGCTTGTTATTGTCCCGTCATCCAGATTCATCTGACAGAGGGCCTGGATTGGCGAGCCTTATAGCTCAAGCAAAGGCTCAAAAACTATTTGGGAGAGATACTCTTCGACAGCTTGATACTCTGGTGGACTATCGGGATTTAATACATCCTCGGGCACAAACGCGTAATCGAATGCAGCCTAATGATGCAAGAATTGAGTCGGCCTTAAATGCGTTGCGGCTTTTATTCGCTGAACTCCGAGAAGAGCCAGGATTGAGGTTTTCTTGATGGAGAGGTTATCCCTTTGAAAGGGGTAGATGATTTGCGATGGTTTGGTCGCATTTTAACTAGGGGTATTTAATTATGAGTAGCGTATTATCTGAATCCTTGCTTGAGATGCACTATTTCAGAGTACTTCTTGAACATTTCAAGGAAATCCTGGGAACTAAAATTGAAGTTTTTAAGCCCACTTCGAACATTGAAAATTGGTATGGATTTGATCAAGCTTATTTTACTTCCCAACCCCCTCAATCCCAGTTCATAGGGAGTTTAAGGAAGCATATTCATACAAATGAACCTTTGAAGTACAAATCTTTCCGGTTGTTCGCTTTGCAATTCAAAGTTGTCCACTGCTTGGCAAGGAAGAGTAAAGTGATGCCGAGGGGATGGAGTACGCCATACTATAGGTCAGATTTATACCTATTTCCCAACAAAAGTACTGGCATTTCTCAACATGAGACTCTCAAAAAGATTGCCGCATTGGACGAGGCGTCGGTTTCGTATGTGTGTCCAATGGTTTTCGATAATGAGGATATTATTCGTGAGCCTAAATTTTCTGATTTGCAGTTTGTTGATGTGCGTACTTCTCCGAATGGATGGCTTACGAATGAGCCTCATTTCATAGCGTTCCAAAACGTGGCTGGTTCGCCTCATTGGTGTAGTGATCCAATAAAGGCGGTTTCGTTAACTTGGTCTGAGGTTATTGGTCGTTCTGTGCCGTTAGAAAAACGGTTATTTCTGGATTCACTTCAAAAAATCTCGGTATTTATGTCAAATAAAAATTCGACTGCTGAATGGAATTCCAAGTTGGACCAAAAAACAAAAATGGTAGAACCTTCAGTCTCTATTGTAGTTGTCGCGGAGCTGGCTTGAATTAGTACTTCACCCGCATCAGCAACTCTGTGACATTCTCTTCGGATTCAACTCCGATCCACTTCTTGTAAATCTCCCGTCGTGTCCCTTCAGTGCGGAAACCCTTTTTCTCGGCGACCTTGAAGAGTTCCATCCATGCCTCGATGATGTTGAGCATGGATCCTTTATACTCCGCTGAGAGGCATTTCCATTCGGGTTCGGTCTTGGCTGTGAACGGGGCTTTGCCACGCGTCCCCGTTTTGACGGGATATCCGGCACATAGCTTCAACTTCCCGGGGCCGGCGGCATCATAAGTCCAGATGGAGGGGCCAGTGTCTTTAATGCCGCGCGCCGCCATCAACTTTTCCAGGCCTTCATTGAGTTTCTGACCTACCTGCGGAACCTTCTCATAGGCGCAGACTTTTTCGCCGTGGAGGTAGGTGAAGGGCTTGACGGTGCGGATGCGGATTTTCTGGATCATGGGATTCTCTCCTGATCATTTCGACTAGTTCAGGGATCTAAAATAATCTTCGGGTAGGACCAGTTGTACTGTTCGGAGGAGTCGCGCAGGGCGGTCTGAATGTGTGCTTCGAGGTCCGTTTTCAAGGATTTGCGGTCCAAAGGAAGATAGCGGAATTGAATCCGGCATCCTTTTTTCCATTGCACAGAAACCGCCAGGATTTCGGCATCGCGTTCGGTTACCCATTCCACCAGCTTCGCTGGATAGGGTGTCCGGACTTTGTCGTTGAACAGCGACAACCAAGCTTCCGGTTGGCCGGGGACCTGATCCACCATAAGCGCCAAAATCCCTTTTTCTTTTTCCCAACGTTTGAGGGCTGTGAGAGAGTGGGGATGGATGATTTCCTTGCCCATCCCTGTTCGGCCGGATTTCATGAGGTTGGTGAGTGCGGGAGAGAACGCTTTGGCGGTCATGAGAAATGCAGGACGCTCCATTGCATTCGGATCTGAGTGCGGGATGCTGTGGAGTAGTTCAACAGGGCCTTGGTGCCATCCCAAGACGACCACTGGTTTCCCTGAAGCAAGGGCGGCGTCGTAGTGTTCCTGACCCTCAATGCGGATCGTGCATCCATCCGGCAGGCCGCGGAGGTGCTTGAGCGACAAGAGAGCCAAGCGCAGGCGCATGCAGTAGTAGGGATAGGGCCTTACGCTTAGACCGACATGCGAGAGTTGCTTTAGACGCTTGCGCGTGCGGCGGCGTAAGGGGATGTAGAACGGGAGGAGGATCGAGCCGAGCCCGAGCAGTAGACGAAGAGGGAGGATCGCGAGGAATTTGAGTAGGGCTACGGCGGCCCAGCCCGCCGCAGGACGTATCATGGAACGGAGATCATGCCGTCAGTATGGGCCGGTTAGGGTGCCACGTAAACAGCGCGGCGGAGAGACCTTCGCCGGCGTAGGAGGTCAGGGGAGAGACCTCGACGGTTTCGGCCATGTCGGCGCCGTGGACTTTCGCCGAGATGGCCCATGTGCGGTGGAGTTCGGAGATCATGGCGCGGGCGGAGGCAGGGCTGTCCTGACCGTCACGGTTTTTGACTGGAGCGAACTCCTCGGCGCGCGCGACGTCGAGGACCGCCATGCCCGGGGCGCGAGGGAAGAGGTCGAACATGAACAGTTCGAACTTGTAGGCATTCGGCGCGTCGGGCGTGACGACAGTTCCCGTACTATCGACATGGGGAATCTTTTTGTGCGCGGCGTGGTAGGGGAGAGAGGTGGCGGCGTTGGCTTCGAGGAAGTCGATATGAAAGAGGTGGACAGCGATGTTAGCCGAACCGTACAACAATCCGGAGTCGTCTTGCGCGGCGCACATTTCGGGAGTCATCTCGCTGTATTCGATCACAGAGGGTCGTCCGTCGCGAAGGCAAAAGACACCCACGCGTTCTTCGGGCGAGGCCTTGGCGACGGCCTTGCTGGCGGCGGGCAGCCCTGATTTCTCCGCGAATCCCAGGAAGACGGGGTCGCAAACCTTTACAAGCGCATTGTCCACGCTGTAGGTGAATACCCATTCGACCCCGCGTTTGCGCATGTCCGAGAGTGCCCCGCTTTGTTTCAGCGCGGGAAAGCAGCCGCCGTTCCCATTGGGTCCAAGTGACAAATGACCTTTATCTGCGAGTAGAATCTTTCCTTGCTCATCCACGAGGGGTAGTTCGGCCTGCGGGAAAAACATCACCTGGTATTCGCTCAGACTGAAGTAGTCATTTTCCTTAAAGAAGGCAGTGGTGGGGCCGTGATTCTCACGACTGGTCATGATGTACCAGGGTACCGGATTGCCGCAAAGGCGGCCCAGACGCTTGAGGCGTTCCGCCTGAAGCTGGAAGAGCGACTTGCCCGAAGGGAGTCCAATGTCAAACACGCCCTTCGGGCCGTCGTGGCCGAGTCGTGTCCCTTGTCCACCGGCCACGAGAAAGGCGGCCGCCTTTCCCGCGCGGAGCAGTTCCAATCCAGACTTCTCCAGCGCCGCGCGCCCCCCGGATGAAACTTGTTCTCCCCGTAACGGTTCAACGGTTTCTTTTTCCCCGATTGTCTCAGGGTTTTGAACCTGATTCTGGTAAAGTTTTCCGATGAGTTCGAAATCCACTGTGGCGATATCCGCAAGCAGGGCGACGCGCGCAGCCTCATCCAACTCACCCCAAAATTGGAGCAAATGTTCCTGACCGTATTGCTTAAGCAGGCCTGCAGCCGTTTCGTAGTTCATGCTTTTTCGAATTACCGGAATTTGAAGAACACCAGAATGCCCACGATCAAGGCGAGAATGGAAACCAAGTGGAATCGCCAGATGATTTTGGAATTGAGCGCATGGGCGGAGGCGAAGTTTTCCTTCCACTTGAATTGGTAATGATGATGGAGAGGAGCACGCAAGAATATCCGTCGTCCCTGTTTGCCCGAAGACAAATTCTTCGTGATTTTGAAACCGCCGATTTGAAGGACAACAGAGGCCATTTCCAACAACAGGACGAGTCCGACGATGGGCAAAAAGAGCTCGATCTTAAGCAGGATGAACATGACGCCGACAGCGCCTCCCAAGCCGATCGCACCCGCGTCCCCCATATAAATCTCGGCAGGCGGGCTGTTGTACCACAAGTAGGCCAGCAAAGCCCCGATGATGGCGGCACATATGGGAGCCAGCTCATCGCCGCCGGGCAAGTAAGGGATGAGTAGGTATTTGGCGAAGATGGCGTTGCCGCCGATGTACGCTACGATCCCGGCAAACAAGGCTGTGGTGATAAGGGGCACGCTGACCAATGAATCCAGACCATCCGTGAAGTTTGCGCCGTTGGCGGTGGAGGCGATCACGAGGCAGATCAAACCGATGAACGCCCAGTTGGGGAGATGCGGGAACCATAGTTCGGGTTTGATAAAGGGGAGCGTGACATGGCCCGAAAGTCCGGGGATGAATTTGTACGCGAATATCGCGACAATCAAGGAAAAGAGAAAGTACAGGAACAAGCGTAGCCGGGCCGAAATGCCGTCGGCCTTTGCTTGATAATCCGCCTTCGAGATTTTCCCCGACATAACTAGTCGTTTGTTGCGAACCTTCATCACGTCATCCACACCTCCGATAACCGCGTAGGCGAGTAGAATCACCAAGGTGGAGATGGAGAACGCATTCATTTTCGCAAAGGTCAACGAGGCGATCAGCACGGCCAGTACCACCAACATTCCGCCCATGATGGGAGGCGGCGGGGTTTTGCCGGCATCGAAATCGGCCGTTGCGTCTAAACGTTTCAGGAATGCGATGAACTGGGGCATGAAAATGAAAACGATCAAGGCTGCGAACAGCGAGGCTGCACCGGCGCGGAAGAGACGGTCTTCGAAAAGCTGGATTCCGGTGAGACGGAATAGAAGTAGTGATAGCATGGGTTATCCCTCGGGGGTGGGGGAGATATGGCGCGTTTTGATTTCGGAGTAAAGGTCGCGGAGGCTGTCCTCCAGTGAGATCATGGGCTTCCAGCCGGTGAGAGCCATGAATTTTTCGGGAGATCCTGCAAGCAGGGGAATGTCGATGTTCCGTTCAAGGGAAGGATCGATGCGAATCTCGATGGGACAGCCGGACAGGTTGATCAGGAACTGGACCATGTCGCGAATGGTGCGAACTTTACCGGAGCAGATGTTATAGGTTTCCCCGATCATGCCGCGCTTCATCAGCAAGGTCATCGCCCGGGCCTGATCCCGGACGTCCACATAGTCGCGGGAAACGTCTAGGTTACCCGTATAGATCGCCGTCTCGCCATCGTTTTGCGCGATGGCCGCAATTTGCGAGGCGGTCGAGGAAAGCACAAACTTCTCATGTTGATGAGGTCCGGTGACGCTGAACGGTCTTGCCGTGACAATATCTAGACCGTGAGCCAAGGTGTACTGGCGTGCGAGAAGTTCGCAGGAAGCCTGGGCAGTGGCATAAGGGGTCAAGGGCTGCGGAGCGTCGGTTTCGCGATGCAGAACGTCCATCATGCCCTTGCTCCCCCCGTAAACTTCTGCGGAAGAGGCAAAGAGCACACGCGCTTTGGGAACCGTTTGACGGACTGCCTCAAAAACGTTGAACGCACCGGTCACGAAAAATTGAAGCAACGTGGAGGCCTTCATGCCCGGCATCCCGAGCGAGAATTCCTGGGAGACGATGTGGTAGATCTCCGAGGGCTTCAGTTCTGATAGAAGCGCGAAAGTTTCTTTATAATCCTGAAGGTTCCCTTTTACATACCGAACGTGGGGAAGGCGAAGAGCCTCCGGAGGAAGCTCGGAAGACAGGGCCATAATCCGGCCCTGATTGTTGTGGGGGAAAAGATTGATGAGATGGTAGCCCAGCGTACTGTTACAGCCGGTGACCAGAATACTCATGCAGGCCTCACAACAGATCTGAAGGCTTCCATCACATCCGCCTTCGGCGGGTTGACCACGGTTGTGACTTGACCGAGGCCTTGCGGAAGGATGAACACCCGGCGACCTGTGTCGGCCTTCTTGTCCCGACCCGTGGCGTCCCAAGCCTTCTCTTCGTCATACTTCCCCTCGAAGACGCGCGGCAGTTCCAACGCGTCCAGCAAGGCGTTATGCCGCGCCTCTTCTTCGGGGGTGAGCATGCCCAGCCGCACCGCGAGGCGCGCGGCGCAGCGCATCCCGAGCGCCACCGCCAGCCCGTGCGGCATGGTGTAACCTGCGAGGTACTCGAACGCGTGCCCGAAGGTGTGCCCGTAATTCAGGATCGCACGTCCACCCTCGGTCATTTCCCGTTCGTCGTTGCCCACGACCTCGGCCTTGATGGTGCAGGACACACGCACCAAATGCCTAAGCGCCTCCGGCTCTTGCCGCAGTAGCGCCGCTCCGTTTTGTTCCAGCCAAACCAAAAGCCCACGCCCGGTTTCCGAACGTCCATGAATAAACGCGTATTTGGCCGCCTCACCGAGGCCCGCGAGAAATTCTTGTCGCGGCAAGGTCGAAAGGGAGGCCAGACTGATGATGACGGCTCGGGGTTGATGGAACGCACCAATCAGGTTTTTACCGAGCGGGTGGTTCACGCCGGTTTTGCCGCCGACGCTGGAATCAATCATGGATAACAAAGTCGTCGGCACCTGGATGAAGTTGATCCCGCGCAGGAATATCGATGCGGCAAAACCGGCCATGTCCCCGACCACACCGCCGCCCACCGCGACCAAGGTGGTCTTGCGCGAGCAGCCCTGACGTAACATCCAGGTCAACAGCTTCTGGATCGAGGCGAGATTCTTTTCGGTCTCGCCGCCCTTCCAGTAAAAGACCGGAGCGCCCTTGAGCGAATGGCGCAGATGGTCGATCATCGGCAGCTGTGCATCTTTAAGCGGCTGATCCGATACGATCACATACGGCGTTCCACACCCCATTTTTTCGGCGATGGAATCCGCGTAGTCGGAGAGGTTCTCTTCGACGTAAATCGGGTAGCGGCGCTCGCCGAGTTCAACCCAAAGCGGGTCCATGGCTTCCACCTGAAGGCGATGGATGATGCGCCGCGTGATGACGTGGTGCGGGATGTTTTCTTCGGACTCGAACTGCAAATCGGAGAGGTCGTAGACCGGCTTGCGCTCGGCGAGCATCTCGCGGATTTTAACCAGCTTGGCCTCATCATCCATCCCGGCCAAAAGCGGGCGTGAATCCTTTTTGCGGTTAACGCGTTCCAATATCACTTCCGGTCGTGCGCACAAGCCGACAAGCGCGCCATAATTCCGCACCAGTTCCAGGGCTTCCGGGTTTAACAGCGTACCGCCGCCCAAAGAGGCGACCATCGGGGTGCCGTCGCAAATCTCCCGAAGGACTTCGACTTCCAGTTTGCGAAAGGCGGCCTCGCCTTGGTTGGCAAATATTTCTGGAATCGTGAGCCCGGTTTTTTCCTCGATGAGGCGGTCCGTGTCGTAGAACTTCCAGCCCAATGAGGTTGCGGTCAGCGAACCGATACGGCTTTTGCCAGAGGCCATAAAGCCCGTGAAAAATATGCTGCGCGTCAAGGGGAATTTCATGGTGTCGTTCCCGATAAAGTTTTCTCTTGTTGCGCCCGGATGCCGGCATAAAACAGTGCCGGGTCGGGATCCACCCCCGTCCAAAGTTTAAACGAGGCTATCCCCTGATGAACCAGCATCCCGAGACCTCCGACAACCGCACAGCCTTGAGCCAGAGCGTCTCGCATCAAAGCCGTTTCTTCCGGATTGTAAATGATATCATACACGATTTGCCCCCGATGCAGCCATTCGGGCTTCAGGGGCGTGGCTGTCACATCCGGATGCATCCCTACTGGGGTGGTGTTGATCACGATGTCGAACCCGTCACTATGGGTCGCGTATTCGTCGAGTGAAAGAGTCTCGAGTGTTTGCCCGGTTTTTTCCAGGATCTCCCCTGCGAGTTGTGCCGACTTTTTCGCATCACGCGCCACCACGGCCACGCGCTTCGGCTCGGCCATCAGATATAACGCAAAGGCGATCGTACGAGCCGCCCCCCCGTTTCCGAGCACTACGATGGATTTGCCTTTGAACGAATGCCCCGCATCAGAGAATCCGTTTAGAAATCCCACGGGATCGGTGGTTGTCCCGAAGAGCTTTCCGTCACGATGAATGATCGTGTTTACCGCCCCCAATTTTTGGGATAGATCCGAGAGTTCATCCAGGAAAGGGATCACAGATTGTTTGTAGGGGATCGTCACATTTGAGCCAACAAAATCCGGGTTGCCTTTTAGTTCTGCAATCTTGTTTGCGAGGTGATCGGCGGCCACTTCGAAGGGGAGGTATTTAAAATCGAGTCCGAGGGCGACGAGAGCGTTATTGTGCATCGCGGGCGAGTAGGAGTGCCCCAGCGGGTTTCCCAAAATTCCCAGAATGCGCTTTGTTCCGCTAGTCGACATGAGGTGATTCAGTCCCTGAAAGGTGAGAGGCGAAGCGATACGACGCCCTCGGCGAAAAGTAACAATGCGGCCAAAATCAACAGGCTTAAACGCAGGTTAAAACCTCCATAGAGGGCATGCCATTCATCGGGGTCGGAAACCCGTTTGATTTGGGAGGCGGCGGCTTTACCAAGGGCCTTGTCAAAGTCGTCCCACGCCGCTTCGTCGCGATCCTCCGCGGCCGGGTGAAGGCGCTCGGCCGCGAGGTTTACCGCGAACCGAATCGTGTCTTGCGCGTTGCCTTGAATCGTGCCTCGGCCCGTCACAAGCCGGTATAAACCGGTGCGATCAAACGGCCCGGCGCGTCCTCCACCGGGCTCCTGATGCCATAAAACCGGATTGCCCGCTGGGTCCAGAATGCGGGTGGGGTTTTCCGATCCGTCCTCGCCGGCTTCACTCAGCGCGAAGAACCAAGACGAATCTGAATCCACGCCTCGAAACTCCGCGCCTGCGGCCCAGGTGCGGCCCAAAAAGGATTGATGCATCAAGGCGGCCCATGGACCCAGGCCGATGTCACTCCACTCTGCATCGCCGATATCTGTCGTCCATAGCAGGAATTCGCCTCCAGCTGCACCCGCATATTGGTGGACAAGCAGCGGGACCACCGTCTCGCCATTCTTCGCACTCACCAGCACCGAGGTTCCCTTGCCCGGGACAAACCCGATGTGCGCGCGCACGGCCCCGAGGCGACCCCACGAATTCGTTCGCAGCCCCAGCTTCGCGAGAGCTGCACCTTCCGCGCGCGCCGCCAGCGACGCATGTGTTTCAAGAGTGGTCAGGCGGCCGACACCTAGCGGGATTAACAGGTTTCGGTTCAACAACGCGGCATCCGTATGCCGGCCGGTACCCACGATAACCTTGCCTCCGGCACGTAGCACCGCGGCCGCGCGCGCCAACATTTGCGCATCCGGATTTTCTGGATCGGCCAAATAGAGCAGGTCACAACGCGCAGCCTGCAAGTCCGCATTGGAAAGCAACGGAACCACCTTCATGCGTTTTCCGCCTTGACCCAAGGTGGCCTTCGAAACCCACCCGGAGGTTGGGGCCAGCGCGCAGAGCGAAGCCACTGGCGGGACCTGATAGCTTACAGTGTACAGTGATTCTGCGAAGGCCCTGTTTCCACTTTCAACCGTGGCGTTTACCACAAATGCGCCGCTCACATTTGTTGGACCCGGCGATTCGGTTTCAGGGAGCGGAAGAATGATTTCAGCCACGTCGTCCACCAGCCGCGCCTCGCGAGAAGCACCCCGCTCCGGAATCCACAGCGGCGACTTGTCTCCCAATTTCGCCTCGGCCTCCGGGCTTAGGGTTGCCCGCAAGGTCACTTGACCCTCTTTTGTGAAATCCGCCGCCACAGAGGTGAAAGGACTCAAGGATTCCGAAGGCTTCCCCTCCTGAGTATAATCGATGAGGGCGACATGTCCACGTGGATGCTGCTCCAACCAAGGCTTGAGAATATCGCCGAGTCCCTTCAGATCTCGTGAATCAAAAACAGGGAGAAATATGTGGGCGGCCGCCTCCCGGTTCGAAGCAGCATCCGTCTGACGTAACAGCCGTGAGACCGCTTCGGGGTAGCGGCCGAAGCGCGCGACGGCGCGGCCGGGCGGCGCGTCCGGGATCACGAGTTCCGCGGTGTTGCGACCGGGTGACAGCGAGTCAAGACCGCGCCGCAGGCGCTGCTGCGCGTCCGACAGGGCTGGAATCCGTGCATACACACCGTTGTGTAGCAGCAGCGCGGTGGACTCCGGCGGAGTCCACAGGCCGGGGGAGCGCCAGACCAGTCCCGAGGCGGCGAGGAGCAAACATAGGAGCAGCAAGGTCCGTAGGATGAGTTGCAACCAGTTTTTCAGGCGATGCCGTTGCATCGCGCGCATCAGTTGCCCTCGAACGGGCAGCAGGCTGGGGAAGTCGCGAACCTTGGGTTCTGCCCGCCCCAGAAAATGGATGATGAGCGGTCCGGCCAAAAGCGGCGCGAGCCAAAGTATGAAGGGATTTAGCAGACCGAACATGCGCGGTCCTTAGGCTTGTGCTAACAGTTTACGTAAGGCCACATCGCACGGCCAATCCGTACGCAGCGCCACCAAGCGCAGGTTGAGTCGCGAGCACTCCACGGCCAATCGCTGCGCATGGTCCGCGCGCGCGGCGAGGTAAGCGGGACGAGCCTGCGCGGCGGACACGTCCATTTGCTCACCCGTCTCCATGTCTTGTAGGCGAAATGAACCGTCCTCAAAAAATTCTTCTTCTTCGCGCGTGCGAAGTTGCACTACGGTGGCGGCACGGCTTTTTTGCCGGATGCGACGCAGACCCGCGCCAATCGTCTCCGGGTCCTGCCACAGGTCTGTAAACAGAAACACGAAACTCTGGCGCGTGATGCGCGCGGCCTCCTGACTGAACAGCGCCTCCAGATCGGTGCGACCTTCGGCGCGCAATGTTTCCAAGCGGCGAATGACCTCACGGGTAGCGCGCGGCCCTCCTTCCGGCGGTAGGTACGACTCTAGAGAACCCGCCCCATAAGCCAGCGAAACGGTGTCTCGCTGACGCTCGGCCAAAAGGGCAAGGGATGCTGCCAGAACACAGGCATATTCCAGTTTGTTCCCGGCACCTTTGTCTGAGGAACCTGAATATCCCATCGAAGCCGAACTATCCATCACAAGATGGAGTGCGGTGTTTGTTTCGTCACGGTATTGCCGGATCACCAGTTGATCGCGGCGTCCGTAGGCCTTCCAATCGAGATGACGCGTGTCATCCCCGGGGACATAACCCTTGTATTGGGCAAACTCTGAAGAGTATCCGTGGAAAGGGGAACGGTGTGTGCCTGCCAGAGCGCCTTCAAGTACAGCCTGTGCCCGCAGCTTGAGTCCGAGAATGCCGGACAGGTAGGCGGGGGTTAGGGCAGTTTGCAGGGACACAATATGGCCTTAAATCGCCGGGCTCTCAAAGGTATTGGAAGCGAGGGCTTCGGTTTCGGCGACAGTCTCTTGGTACACCGCATGATCGCAGGCTTCACGCAAACGTTCACGCAATGCTTCAAGTCCCGTCTTCTGTTCCGCCGAAACAAAAACTGCATCCGAGTAATGTTCACGGAGTGAATCCGCATGTTCAGGATCCAGCCGGTCCACTTTGTTGAAGACGGTCAAGCGGGGAGTATCCACGATGCCCAACTCGGTAAGAATGCGAGCCGTGATTTCCATCTGCTCTTCGAAATCGGGCGAGGAGGCGTCGACCACGTTGAGAATGAAAGAGGCTTGCGCGGCAACGCTCAACGTGCTTTTGAAGGACGTCACGAGACCCACTGGAAGTTTGCGGATAAACCCCACGGTATCCGAGAGTACGGCCTCGCGATTGGTCCCGATCCACAACTTGCGTGTGGTCGCGTCCAGCGTGGCGAATAATTTGTCCACCGCCTCAACCCCCGCCGCTGTCAGGGCATTCATCAAGGTGGACTTGCCGGCGTTGGTATAGCCGACCAGAGCCACGTGGAAAGAGCCTTTGCGACGGTCGCGTTGGGAACTGCGACTGATTTCAACCTTTTCCAGTTTCTTTTTCAAATCCGAAATGCGTTTGCGGATGGCTCGACGGTCGGTTTCGAGCTGGGTCTCACCGGGGCCGCGCATGCCGATGCCCACACCCCCTGCTTGACGTGAAAGGTGTGTCCAGGCGCGCGTCAAGCGCGGCAACATGTATTCGAGTTGCGCGACCTCAACCTGGATCTTCGCTTCCGCGGTGCGCGCATGTTTGGCGAAGATGTCCAGAATGATCCCGCTACGGTCCATGATCTTGACCTTGATAATGGTCTCCAGCTTTTTGATCTGGGATCCGGAAAGGTCTTCGTCAAAGAGCACAATGTCGGCTTCGAGCGTTTCCACAAGGACGGCTACTTCGCGGGCCTTGCCTTCACCGATCAAGGTTGATGAATCAAAGGAAGGGCGTCGTTGTAAAATCTTTTCCACGACTTCTGCGCCCGCTGTATCGGCCAGGCGTTCGAGTTCGGCCAAATGTTCGGTCGCTTGACGCAAGGTCACATCACGCGTGGCGACGCCCACGAGGATCGCTTTCTCGCGATACTTTTTCGTCTGGAACGGACGCTCCTCTACTCCCATTCAATGGTCCCTGGCGGCTTGTGAGTAACATCGTAAAGCAGAGCGCCTGCGCCCAAGGCGCGCAAGTCTGCCCACAGCGTATCCAACACGGGCATCGGAAGCTCCGCAAAACGCGCGGTCATCGCCTCGCTCGAGGACACGGGCCGCAGCACAAACACGGGTTTGCCTCCCTTGTCCAGCGGGAGAAGCACTACAGGCATTTGCCATACGGCAGAATACAGGTTGTTGGACTTTAGGGCGTTCGTGCAGATCGCATCGGCTTCACGCAGTAGGTCAAGGCTTTGCTTGTCGCACTCGCGCGCGGCTGAAGTGTATTTCCCTTCGAGCGCTCCGGTTTCCAACACGACGCGGTTCACCGTGCGCACGCGGTTTAACAGATCTGTGGCCGCCGCATCCGCTACGCGCCAGTCGCGCGTGCCGCGGATCAAACATGGATGAGCATACGTGCGCGCGTCCCCTTGGACCCCCACGCTCTTGATCGGCAGGACTTCGCCCGCCAAGCCCTTCGTTTCAAGTACTTCCTCCGCGCGTCCGATCGTGACGGCGTCCACGGCCTCGGGCTTACCATCCGAGCACAGCAGTCTCACGCCGAGCCCCGGGCCCGGGAACGGGTGCCGGTCGATCAACGCAGCGGGGATCCCCAGCATCAGGCCCACCTCGCGGACTTCGTCCTTGTACAACTCCGCCAGCGGTTCTACGACCTGGCCCAAAGCCATCAGGTCCAGGATTCCCTGCACGCGGTTGTGATGGGTCTTGATCACCGCCGCATGCTGCGTCCCGCCGCTCTCGATGGTGTCCGGGTAAATCGTACCCTGCGCCAACATCCACTCGGTCGGGTTCAGGGCCAGTTCTTCCAGCGCCGCGTCCTTCACATGCAGAAATGTTTCCCCGATGATTTTCCGTTTTTCTTCAGGACCATGGACGCCGCGCAAGTTGCTCAGGAAGCGGTCGGTCCCGTCGCTGATCTTCAAGTTGTCGAAACCTTGTGCATGCATGAAGTTCAACACATCTGCGCTTTCGTCCTTGCGCATCAACCCGTTGTCGATGTGAAGCCCAAGCACGCGATCCGCGCCCAAGGCCCGGTTCAACAGTTCAAAGGCCACCGTCGAATCCACGCCACCGCTGACAAGCAGGAACACCTTCTTGCCCTCGCATTGCAAACGGATCTTGGCTTCGAGGGCTTGCACGTAGTGATCCATGTTCCAATCGAAGGCACAGCCGCAAAGTTCCAGGAAGTTGCGCAGCATGGCCGTGCCCTCGAGGCTGTGCGTGACTTCGGGGTGAAACTGTAACCCGTAGAACTTGCGGGAATCGTCGGCGACGGCGGCTTGCGCGCAGTCCGCTGTAGACCCGATCGTCTTGAACCCAGTCGGGAGTTGGCTGACCTCGTCCCCATGGCTCATCCACACCGTGGAGGCCGCTGAAACATTTTTGAAAAGCGGGTGACCTGCAACAGGCTTCAGGTCTGCCGGACCGAATTCGTGCACGAGGCCGCGCGTCACTTCGCCGCCGAGCGAGCGGGACATCAATTGATGTCCGTAACAAAGACCGAGCAGGGGAATCCCCAAGGTGAAAATCCCCGAGTCACAAACCGGTGCGCCTTCATCATAAACCGACGAAGGTCCGCCCGATAGAATGATCCCCTTATAGGCCCTTAATTCGGCCGGACTCGCCAGGGCCGGAACGACTTCCGAGTAAACGCCCAATTGCCGGATCCGGCGGGCGATGAGGTGGGTGTATTGTCCGCCAAAATCAACTACCGCAATCTTTTCCATGGAAGTCAAAGGTAGCCTTTTAGAGGGTTTTTAAGCGTTTATTTCGCGGTGTTCCCACACCCGAAAAGAGGATATACTGCTTGCAGTCAAATAAAGGAGGTCGTCATGAAAGAGAAGAATTTGGGGTCCGCTCCCGAGGATCCAATTGAGAACCTGAAAGCAGCAGAAGGCAAAAATGTCACCCATCGGGTGCACAACGCTGGCGCGGCAGACGATGTACCGGGTGAATACACTGCGCGTGGACAATATGGAGAGGCCGTGGAAATCCCGCAGCACAATCTCGAAGCCGAGGATTTCTATGCCGCTTCCAACAAAAGGCCTGATGAGCCGGGTGTCGGGAATCTGAAATAGAAGGCCGTTGGAGGCTAGTGATTCAAACCTCTGGCCTCCAACGTCTTTTTAATTCCCCAACTCCTTCGCCAAAGCCACCAAGGTCTTCAAACCGAAGCCCGTCGCCCCGGGCTTGAAGTATTTCCAGCTAGAGGTCGTAAAGGCCGTACCGGCCACGTCCCAGTGCGACCATTTAACGCCGGCAGGGACGAATTCCGAGAGAAACAATCCGGCAGTGATCGCACCTGCCTCGGGCTTGTTCGTCACGTTCTTAAGATCAGCAACCGGATCTTCCATCCACTCCCGGTATTCTTCCTCGAGGGGCAGTTCCCAGAACTTCTCCCCATTTTCTCCGCCCGCTTTTTTGATCGATGCCCCGAAGCCGGCATCGTTGGCAAACAGTCCGGCCATCGAAGGGCCAAGTGCGCGCACCACCGCGCCTGTCAAGGTGGCGATGTTGATCACATGGGTCGCTTTGATTGTGCCAGCCTCGAAGAGACCGTCTGACAGCACCAAACGACCTTCGGCATCGGTGTTGTCCACCATCACCGTTTTGCCGTTCCGGGCCTTGAAAATGTCCCCCGGCAAAACCGCGGCGTTGCCAGGACGGTTTTCGGCCAGGCAGAGCACAGCGCTGGCGTGGATCGGGAGCTTCAATTCGGCGATGGCACACAGTGAAGCCAGCGCGGTCGCCGCGCCCGCCATATCGCACTTCATCTCCCACATCCCGGCCGACGGCTTCAGGCTGATGCCGCCTGTATCGAACGTCACCCCTTTACCGACGATGCAGAAATGGGTTTTGTTCTTGTCCGTCTTGCCCGATTTATTGCCGTTGTATTCCAGCGTCACCATGCGCGGGGGGCGGTCGGAGCCTTTGCCCACCGTCCACAAGCCAAGGAACCCTTCTTTTTGCAATTGCTTTTCGTCACGAACCTTTACGGTGAGCCCGTGTTTTTTTCCGAGTGCGACCGCGATCTCAGTAAAGGCGGCCGGGTCCAAATCGGATCCAGGTGTATTCACCCAGTCCCGCAAATTTTTCAAGTGGGCAAACTGGATCTTGGTTTCGGAGAGGATGGCTTCGGCGGTTTTCAAATCCGCAGACTTCACATAAATCACCGCCTCCGGCGCGGCTTTCTTTCCCGGTGTGGTCTTGTAGGCACGGTATTCGTACTGCGCGTACAGCAGTCCCTCGACCGTGGCACGAATATCGTCCATCCCTGCTTGATTCAAAGCGATGCTGAACTTCGCCACTCCGCGCGCGCGCGCCGCTTCGAGGGCGGATCCCGCCGCAAGGCGCAAGCGTTCGGTACGATCGAGTCCACCCTTGCGCGGGAGCTTGGCCACAAGTAAAACATTCTCTTTGTTTCGATAGAGATCGGAGTCCAGCCCTTTGGATTTTTCGGGTTGACCCAGCAAAGCGTCCACTTCGGATTGCCACGTTTTTTTATCGCGCGGAGAAAGATCACCAAGTGGAAGTTTGCCATCGCCCCACAATACGGTGAAAGGGGTGGTTGCTGTGTCACGGGTTTGAACGTCGAATCGAATCTTCATTCTCTATTTTTACAAAAATCCCCTCGGATTGTGGTCAAAATAAGCGGTTATTCTGGCGAATCCGTCCAAGAATACCGAATCAGGAAGCAGTGAAAAGTGGCGATGCTTTCCATATTCCTTCACTTTTGCCCAAATTTCCCGAAATTAAAGCGTGTTAAAACATGGTTCGGTTTTTGCTTTCTTTTGAATTGACAATGACTAAAATGGTTCAAAAAGGATTGTCTTATTTGACAATTACCTATATTTGTCTCTTTTTAGTCCCATTAATTGACAATTAGGCGGTAATGTCATGAAAGACTTTATGGTCCACCAGGGGCGAACCCTGGCAGCACTTACCGAGATCAGTAAGCTATTCAGCTCTTCCCTTGATTATACCGAAGTCGCCAAACAGTGTTTGCATCTGCTCGCAGACATTCTGGATCTTGAACGCGGCACACTTTTGATGCCGACTCCCGATCGTAAATATCTCGCGATCAAGGCGAGTGTGGGGTTTACCGCGGAAGAAATTCGTGCCTCGGTTTATCAAATCGGCGCCGATTTTGTCGGGAAGGTTTACAGCAGCGGCATGCCGATGGCCCTTCCCGATGCCGATGAAGTCGCGGGGGTACCTACTCCAAAAATCGATGTCGACGACTTTAACCTGTACCGTATCGGGTTTATCGCTGTTCCCGTGACGTTGGATGGGCGCCCGGTGGGCGTGATCACCGCGCACCGTACTTCGCGTTCTACGACGATGGTGGATGAAGACATCCGCGTGATGAAAATCGTAGCTTCACTTCTTTCGCAGACCCTCCGCATCGCGGAGATGGTGCGCGAAGAGAACAGCCGCTTGGTACAGGAAAACAAAGAGCTCCACCTGGAGCTTGAGGACCGGTTTAATCCCGACAACATGATCGCCGACTCTTCGGCGATGGCGAAAACCTTGGACATGGTCCGCAGAGTGGCCGGCACCGAGGCTACAGTTCTCTTGCGCGGCGAAAGCGGAACGGGTAAGTCCCTGCTCGCCCGCGCGATCCACTTTTCCAGTACGCGCAAGCGCGAAGCCTTCGTCATCGTGAACTGCGCCTCGCTCCCGGCCACATTGATCGAAAGCGAATTGTTCGGGCATGAGAAAGGCGCATTCACAGGGGCCTTTGCGCAGCGCATCGGCCGCTTCGAAGCGGCTGACGGGGGTACACTTTTCCTCGATGAAATCGGCGAACTTCCCCTCGAGACCCAGGCCAAACTCTTGCGTGTGATTCAGGATGGAACTTTTGAACGCGTGGGTTCTTCAAAGACCATGTCGGTGAACGTGCGCTTGATCTGCGCGACCAACTCAAATCTCGAAGAACAAATTCGCGATCGTCAGTTCCGCGAGGACCTATACTATCGCCTGATGGTGGTTCCCGTGCAGGTACCGCCGCTGCGTAACCGCAAAGAGGATATTCTCCCGCTGTGCAGTTACTTCCTGAAAAAGTTTACGACCAAGTACGGCAAGCGTATTTCGATCTCACGCGAAGTGATGGACTTCCTCGAAGGGTATAACTGGCCGGGTAACGTGCGCGAGCTTGAGAATACCATCGAGCGCACCGTGGTGTTGGCGGGAGGGGAGACCCTGACCCCGCGCGACATCCCTCTGTTGGAGACCTTGGTGGTTGCGGCCCCGCAAGTCGCGGCCCCCGCGGCCATTGAGCCTCAAGCCGCTCCGGGAATCGTGAGCTTTGGGCCCATGCAGGGCAAGTCGCGTGAGCGCCAGCCCTATGAGCGTGTTCCTCTGCGCGAGAAGGATATTCGCGAGGCCATGCACAATGCCGGCGGAATCCAGACTCATGCCGCACGGATGCTAGGTGTCTCACTGCGTCAGTTGCGCTACGCCTTGACCCGCTTCAGTATTGCCGCGACCGAGTTCAAGTACTGATAGATTTGTCAGCTCTGTAACAAATTGCAAGCGTGGCTCTTGGGCCCGCTACAAAGGCGTTTGGGCTTTTTTGGACATGTAATTTGTGGGGGTGAAAGGCTCGATCTCCCTCGCTTTGTTCCTCCCCCTCTTGAGGCTTGCCTTTGCGCACGGCGAGGATTTGACGATCCGCACAGAGATGCTGTATTCCCGCCCGTCGATTTCCATCAGTTCCGGATCCGGAGTCGAAGGCAGTGGCAATAGTTTCGCACCTCTGGTACGTGCGCGTCCCGGCGTCGAGGTCAGCTATGGCAAATACGGCCTTTCCTTTTCTTCGGCGCTCGATGAAGGCTTCTATGGGCCGCCGCGCCTTTTGTCCGGGGGCCTGACGGATGCGCGCGCCTTTTACTATGGAGATGCCTGGGGCTTCAACGGGTATCACCAATATGTGCGCGGTTTTTTCTCGGGTGACCCTGAGTCGGATGAGGATGACTGGGCCTTTCGTCAGGGCATGACCTTGCGATCCATGAGCGCCACCGTGTACCGGGCAATTGCGGAAGATTTTCACGTGTATCGCATGGCTGAAGGCCTCTCGGAGACGGGTATGGAGCCGGATGCGGTGTTCTTCTTTAATTTATCCCGGGATCACCTCCGGGACGATAATCCCTTCGTGTATGTGAACGGCGTGTGGGATTCCCCAATCATAGGAGTTCGGGATCTGGATCTTTATACCGCTTCCGTTGGGGGTGGACTGGCGCTCTCCACAAATGCTGGCGGCATTTATTTCGATCCCGCGATGTTCGTGGGGGTTGGAGCGCAATACCGCGAATGGAATGGACATCCCGAGTTGGACTTAGACCTGGTGACGTTCAATCTCAGGATGCGTATGGGTTACCGCACACGCTGGTTCGATGCGGGAGCGGGATTCGAGAACGAGTCCCGTATGGTAAACGGGAATGATGGGGAGAAGGCGAATTTTACTTACCTGGTCGCCCGGGCGCAGCTGCAGGTTTACTTGTAGCGCTCTAAGGCCTCTTTCAGCTACATTGGGTTCATGATCCACCAAGACGACGAACCGACCTATGAGATGGTCCGCAAGGACTGCACGGCGGCCACCGAATATCGCACAGAGCTTGATTCCCACCTCGGGCCCTTGGTCTGCCATTTTAAGAACAAGCGCAAATCGGCGCACATGGACTTTGCCCTCGAGAAGGTGCTTTTCCATATCGATCTTCAGAAATGGCACCAATTGATCAAGGATCACAACACATACGTGCAGGCAAACTTTGCGCGGGGTGATTGGAAGGATATGGCGGGCCGCTTTTCGGTCGATGGCTTACGCCTCGATGTGCTCCGCGAGGACGCGGAGGATTGGTTCGAAATGATCTACGGAAAGTTTCAACGCAAAGAAGGCCTAACCGGCATTTCGGTGGATCAGGTCATCCACACCGCCCCCAGAGTCGGCCGCACCCACGGGCCCTAATATTTATTGCGGAATGCAGAAGGTCCTCTGGCTGTTCCCGATTTTGGTTGGTGCAGCCCACGCTCAAGATTGGCAGGTGGGTGCGCAGACTTTACTTTCATATTCAGGTGTGAACTTCACCACCGCACTTGATTCTCCCTACAATGAGGCAGGGTTTCGTCCCAACATGGGGTTTCGTCCCGGCTTTGAAGTGCGCTACAAAAACTACGGGTTGTCCATGACACCGGCGATCACCGGCGAGTCGCAGCGATATTCGTCCCGGCCTCCCACCTTGTTTACGGATTTGAGGCTTTCGTTTTATCAGCCCTGGTGGGGGGTAGATGCCTATTATCAATATTACCGCGGGTACATGGGGGCTTACGGGGATTCAAATCAGGTCCGCATGGATTTTTCATCGATGCGCCAATCTACCCTCCTGCTGAATTTTTATGGGTCAATAGCGAGCGTGAACCTAATCGTTGATCCAGACACCCATCTCGCCAAAATACAGCGCGGAACCGGGCTTGCCTATTTTACGGAGAGCTTGCGCGATGGGACAGGAGCTCATCTGGGATTGTTTTATGTAGTGAGCGGGTTTCGTGACAAAGTGAATAACAGCACGCCCATTTTTGCGGATAGTGCCGTTACGGGCAGCGCTTTTGACGGTGCGCGCAAGGTAGGGATCACAGGAGCTTCAGTGGCAATAGGGTTGAGCGGGGGAGGAGGCCTAGGGGATCCTGAAGATATCCTGGGACGGGTCAGTGATGGGGCCTCAATGTATGGGGGCGTTGGTGCACACCAAACCGCTTCGGATGCGCCCGGTGCGGAAGGTTTCGGCACGCACTACAAGATCGGGGCCAAGGGATTCGTGCGATATGACATTGGGATCGTCGGTCTAGGTGCAATCCTTTCGGTGGATGCAACGTATGCTCGCATTGGGAAAGGCGAACGCGTCACCTTTTCTACCGCCATGTTGAACTTCTTCATCCAGGCCTCTTTTTAGTTTTTCCAACTGGCTTCAAGAATCGCTTCCTTCTTTTACTTTTCTCCTATGACCATAAACCCGGACGATACATTGTTCCCTATCATCGCTATCGACGGCATTTCTGGTGCCGGTAAGTCTTCGACCGCAAAGCTGGTTGCGAAGGAACTTGGCTTTTGCCACATCGATACGGGCGCGATGTACAGAATGGTGACGTGGCGCGCCCTGGGTGCGGGGCTTCGCCCCGACCAGCACGCCGAACTCGGCGCGCTGGCCCGCCAACTGTCCTTCGCCTTTTCTCCGGATGGATCCCTGCTTGTGAACGGGGAGGGCCTGCCCCCGGATATCCGTTCGCCCGAGGTGAGTGGTCAGGTTTCGGACTATTGTACCTCGACCAATGTGCGTGAGGCGATGGTTGAGCAACAGCGGGAGCTGGGGGAGACCCGGGCTTCGGTGCTGGAGGGTCGGGACATTGGGACGGTGGTTTTCCCGGATGCACGGTGGAAATTTTACATGACGGCAAATCCGGAAACACGGGCAAAACGCCGGGTTTTGGAGCTAAAACGGGCCGGAATTGAGGTTTCTGAGGCCGAAATCCTCGAAAATCTGGTAAATCGGGATGAGAAGGATTCGACCCGCGAGAACAGTCCTTTGCGTATGGCGGAGGGGGCAGTGGAGATTGATACCAGTGATCTGACGATAGAACAGCAAGTTTCTATCATTTCCAGCCTTGTTCGGCAGGATTTAAAAGGATAAGACGCGTTTTTCACTTTTGTGTGAACGGTCGGACCAAAACCCCCAGTCAGACATCAGCCCGTAAACAGCACTTCTCCGAATGTCTCGGGGAATGAACCCGTTTCCAGGCAGAGAACAACATGGCCAACGTCCCCGGCACCCTCCTTTACGGTAGCGCAGAAGATCTCAAGGATTTCGATCTTGAGCCCGGCACAACCGATGAAGCGCGCAACGCCCTTCTCGCCCAATACGAAACCACGCTCGGCTCTTATAAAGAGGGCAGCATTGTCAAGGGTCGCGTCATCCGCGTCACCGACAACGACGTGTTCGTCGACATCCATTTCAAGTCCGAGGGCGTGATTCAGCGCTCCGAGTTCCGCGACCTCGCCGAACTGGTTCCGGGCACTGAAATCGAAGTCTACCTCGACCAGGTCGAGAACCAGGAAGGTCAGGTCATCCTGTCCAAGCAGCGCGCCGACTTCATGCGCGTCTGGGAACGTATCCGCGAAGCTTTCGAGCGCGAAGAACTGGTCATGGGCACGATCACCCGTCGTATCAAGGGTGGCGTTGTTGTCGATCTGTTCGGCATCGAAGCCTTCTTGCCCGGCTCGCAGATCGACCTGCGCCAGGTTCCCGATCTCGACTCGCTCCTCGGCCAGAAGATGGACTTCAAGGTCATCAAGGTCAACAAGCTCCGTCGCAACATCGTGGTCTCGCGCCGCGTTGTGCTCGAGCAAGAGCGCTCCAAGATGCGCGATGAGATCATCGACACCCTCGAGAAGGCTCAGGTTCGCGACGGTATCGTCAAGAACATCACCGACTTCGGTGCCTTCATCGACCTCGGCGGCGTGGACGGCTTGCTCCACATCACCGACATGTCCTGGGGCCGTGTCAACCACCCGAGCGAAGTCGTCAAGCTTGGCGATCGCGTGAAGGTCGTTGTTCTCGACTTCAACGAAAAGAAAGAGCGCATCTCGCTCGGCATGAAGCAGCTTTCCAAGCACCCGTGGGAAGATGTCGCCGCCAAGTACCCCGAAGGTACGCGCGTCAAGGGCAAGGTCGTATCGATCACCGATTACGGCGTGTTCGTGGAAATCGCGCAGGGCGTCGAAGGTCTGGTTCACATCTCCGAGATGTCCTGGACCCAGCACGTCAAGCATCCTTCGCAGCTCGTTACACCCGGCCAGGAAATCGAAGCCGTGGTTCTCAAGCTCGATCCCGAGAACGAGAAGATCTCGCTCGGCCTCAAGCAAATTCAGCCGGATCCCTGGTCCAACATCGAGGACGAACTCCCGATCGGTTCCAAGGTCAAGGGTGAAATTCGCAATCTCGCCGCCTTCGGCGCGTTCATCGAAATCAAGGAAGGCGTTGATGGTCTCATCCACGTTTCCGACATGTCCTGGACGAAGAAGGTGAACCACCCGAGCGAAATCCTTAAAAAGGGTGACGCGGTGGAATGTATTGTGCTCGCCATTGACAAAGAGAAGCGTCGCATCTCGCTGTCGATGAAGCACCTGCAGGACGACCCGTGGGACCATGTCCCCTCCGAGTATCCCGCCGGTAAGGACGTCCAGGCCAAGATCGCGCGTTTGCTCGATCGTGGTGCCGTGGTCGAGCTGCCGAACGGAGTCGAGGGCTTTATCCCCATGTCCAAACTGACGACGGATAACATCCGCCACCCCTCCGAAGCCTTCAAGGCTGACGACGTGGTACCGGCAGTAGTCACAGAAATCGACGTTAACGCCCGCAAGATGACCCTGAGCGTTGTGGATTACTTCAAGAACAAGGAAGACGCCGAATGGCGTACCTACCTCGAAGCCCACAAGCCCCAGGCCACCACTCTCGGCGACGTCGTGAAGATCGAAGGCGAAGAATAATTTGGGGTTGGGTTGGCGGTTCTCGCTCCGGGCACACAGTGCCGGAGCTGGAATCCTCCCGACCGCTCAATGAATAATCGGTTTAGTTCTAGAGGAAGGCTCCCTAACGGGAGTCTTTTTTTATGGGGATTTTTAGCGCCCCCGCATCCACGTGCCGTGAGTCTATGGCGCTTCCTGGGGTTGTTTGGGTGGCATTGATCCTCGTGATCTTTGTAATTTCAGCGCGTGCATCCCAAATCCCTGCTCTACCTCCCGCTGTGTGCCCTGCTCTCTGTTGCGGCGCCGACTCTTGCCCGTGAAACCGTCCTTGAGGATTCTCCCTCACGTCTCGTCCTCGAGATCGAGGCCTCAGACCCTGTCGTTCACGATTTGGTAGATGGCCAACGTGTCGTCTTGCCGGGGTTTCCCCAAGCCTCCACCCCAGGTGCCCCTGATCTACCGCTTTATGGATTCCAGGTGGCCACAGGGGCCCGTACACCCTCTGTAAGCATCGAAGCCCTCGAGTGGGCCGAGGTGGCCGTTCCCAAGGGATTGGCTGGTGTACAACGCCCCATCAACACGCGTGAAACCGAGTCGGCGCACGACCGCGCACTCTTCGAAGCCGCCAAAGTCTTACATCCCCAAACCTCCGAATCCCAGCTTTACCGCGGCATGGCCTTGCGCGGCATTTCGTTGACCTTGGCCACCTATTCCGAAGGGTCAGCCAAAGTTCGGGTCTTGAAAAAATTCCGTGTCACGGTAACCTTCCAGAATCCCTCGGCCACGCCTGCACTCGGCGTCAAACCGTGGCTGGTTCAAGCCGATGTTAAAAATCCTGTTGGGGGACAGTACCTCGTCTCAATTCCGCGGCGCGCCCCGCTGCGCCGCAGCGCCGCCTCGACATTGTCCACAGGGTCGTATATCAAGATCAAGGTGGGAGACCGCATCCTCGACGGCTTCGAAGAGGATGGCATGTACACCCTGACCTTCGAAGCGGCCAAGGCGGCTAACCTGCAAATCGCTTCAGTGGATACTGGTAAGATTCGGATCTTTGCAGGCCCGAATGATGTGCTTGATATTTCGATGGGCGGCCTACTTGGATCCACCCTCCGTGAAATTCCGATTGAAGTCGTGGAAGGATCCACAAATGGGAATCCCAACGGTACCTTTGATGCCGGCGATCAAATCCGCTTCTATGCGCACGGCACCAGTTTGTGGAAGCCCATTGTGGGGGCGACAGGTCCGGTGCGGTGGGAGTTCAAATACGATCCCTATTCCTTTGAGAACTATTACTACGTCGACTGGAGCGGCCCGGCAACGGGCGCGCTAAGACTCAATACAGTTCCATTCGTATCTGCGGCAACAACCGTGACTACGACGCCACATTATTTGCATGGCGAAAAGGATTTATCCACGGGGGCTTGCGATCCCTCCGGTGCTTTTGATTCCGAGACGGGGTATGAATGGTATTGGTTCGGTCGTTTCTCCTGCAATTCAACCTCAGGGTCCACGCGCCTTACGGGTACACTCCTGAATACCACAGCCGCCGACTTGCTTACGGGTCGGGTATCTGACACGGCTTGGATTGGCTTCTTCAGTTTTGGCCAAGGCAGTTCCAATGATTATGAAGTCTCGGCACCCGGGCCACTGCCGTATACAAACTTGGGTATAAACGGTGCTTGGTACCCCAAAGCAGGCCTCACCGGAGAATTACTGGGACTCGATAGCGTGCGTTGGTTGGCCCCCGCTCAGTATAACCGATTTGAGGGTTACACGGTTCGTTATACAAGGCAGTTGGCATGGGCGGGAAAGGCCAGAAAGATCTTTCCCGCAGGCACCGGTGAACGAATCGCCTACCAGATTTCAGGTGTCCAACCCGGGTTTCGCGTACTGCGCATCGAGTCCGGAGTGGCACGGAAAGCGCTGGCGTATCAAACTGTGGGAACTACCATAACCTTTTCGGATAGTGCAGGCATCGATGAGGATGTCCACTATTTCCTGTATGAAACTCCCATTCAGATGACCGCTTCTGCATTAACGGCCGAGGCTATCCCCACCGCCGCCGGAGTTATCCAGAATCTGACCACGGGGGATAACAAAAACCCCGAATACCTGATCATCACCCCTCAAGTGCTGCTTCCCGAAGCGGTAAAATTACGCGACTATCGGGATAATGATGCACGTTCTCCTCGCTTGACCACCTCGGTTGTGAGGGTGGAGGACATTTACCGGGAATGGTCCGGCGGGCGTTTGTCCCCGGTCGCCATCCGTGATTTTATACGGTGGGCCTTGAACCGTTGGGGTGCCGGTAGTTCACAGGGCAATCTCAAATATGTCGTGCTTTTGGGGGATGGGCATTACGATTACCGAAACATACGGAACAGCGGGTCGAACGCTCCAGCCGAGAACCTTATCCCTCCCTTTAACATGGAGTTCGGGGATAATAACCCCATGAACACGGATGATTTTTTTTCCGTACTGGATTCGGGTGAAAGTTGGACCGTTGAGCCTCCGGACATCAGTCTGGGGCGACTTCCCTTTCAATCCCGGGATCAGGCCGACAACTATCTGGACAAAATTTCACGGTACGAAAATGCGGCTACTTCCAAAGAATGGCGAAGCCGGTTCTTGTTGATCGGCGACGATGACAAGCAGCAAGAAAGGCCGGATGGCATTCCTCATACCGCCCAAGCCGAGACGCTCGGAAATCGATTATTGGAAGCCGACCCGGGTATGCGTAAGGAACAGGTTTACCTGTACGATTACCCCACCAACAGCTCTTACCTGAAGCCTGCCGCGACCCAAGCCTTGATAGACGATTATAATCGCGGAGTTTTGTTTTCCACATTTTTCGGACATGGCGCTTATAACCAAATGGCGGATGAAGTTCTTTTAAAAACCAGTGATGGTTTGGCGCGCTTTCGCAATGTGGATCAATATTTCATGATGTCGATTTTCAGTTGCACTGTAGGCCGCTTTGAGAAGCTTGCGGACGAAGGCATGAGTGAGCAATTCCTGCGGATGGCAAACGGTGGATCCATCGCCACGGTATCCGCCTCGCGTGAATCCTACGACATTTATAATGCGCCCCTGGGCTACGCCTTTGCGACGGCCTTGTTTTCAAAGGGATCCGATTCGGCCGTACGTCCTGTGGGAGACGCCTTGCGGTTGGCAAAATCCCAGGTCACCTCAAGCAGCAATAACAATTATTTCAACCGCCAGAAATACATCTTGCAGGGAGAGCCGGTCACCTTGATAAACCGGCCGGATTTGGGTGTTGAACTCGACTCGGTTCCCGACTCCTTGCAGTCTTTGGGGTGCGACACCCTGCGAGGCCGGGTCAACTCCGGGAGCGGCAAGGGGAAGGTCAATCTTCGCATCATCGCGGGAGATATCCCCGTTAATTACACGTCCCCGTATTCACCTGCAAATGTGCTTAAGCCCGGACAAACACTTTTCGAACGCACAGTCGATTATGACAGTTCCAAATTTTCCATAGGTTACTTCCTCCCCAAAAATGTTCCCTTCGGAGATAATGGCGCAAAGATTCAATTGTTCGCGTGGGACGCAACCCAATTGCGCGAGAGCGCGGTCGTGTTGTCGAATCGCAGCATTGTTCCAGGGGGTACCTGCGTTGTGGATGCCGATGGTTTGGGACCGAGAATTGCCGTCACGGGTTGCAATACCAAGGAAAGCGGGGGGATAGATTTTCCGGACAAGGTGAAGATATCACTCCCGTATTGTCTCCAAATCACGGTCAACGATACGGTAGGGGGCGTTTTACCGGGGGATGGACCCGATGAAGGAACAACTGTGGAGGTTGTGGGTTCGGTGGCGCCTTTCCACCCTCAGGTGGGTGTAGACGACCTCTACACAAAGACCTATCAGATGACCTTGACCAATCAGGATCTCGTACCCGGAACGCATCTCCTGAAGGTGTCTGCGCGCGATGGCTTCGGAAACCGGGGGACTCGCGAAATCAGCCTTCAGGTTTCGGCGGATACCGCGCTTCGTTTCATCAAGGCGTTCAATGTGCCGAACCCGATGAAGCGCAATGGAACCACCTTCCACTTCCAAACCACCTTGCCGTCTGAGGAGGGGGGTGCGCTCACTTCACCCAGAGTGGATCGCGTGAATTTCCACCTGCGCATCTTCAACCAGCAGGGGTATATGGTTCAGGAGTTCCGCAATGCGGTGTCGGGCGAGACCAAGTGGGATGGCAAGGATGCCTGGGGCCGACAGCTGGCGAACGGTGTTTACTTCTACCAGGTCACAGCCAGTTGGAACGAGGGCGACGGCTCACCCGAAGGGGGCCGCCGCGTCTCCAAGAAAAACGTTTTGGTTATATCGCGCTGAGCGCGCTGAGCGCGCCGGGACGCCACGGATTAAACGGCGTAAGGGATGCGGGGGGTTTGTCGCCCCGCAGGATTGCCGAGAGGCAACGCGCGGATAGCGGCGCGAGACTGATACCGCTCTTGTAATGCCCCGTGGAGATGGCGATGCCGTCCGCCTCATTGACCCAACCCATCACCGGGAGGCGGTCTGTACACCGGGGCCTCAGCCCACTCCAGGTTTCTACCCACTCTGGCTTGACGCCCGGGAAGAACCTCTGAAGTTGACCGATCAGGTATTGGTCCCCACGTTCATTGAACTCCGTAGTGGTCACACCGCGTTCTGTGGTGGCCCCAGCGATGAGACGATCGCCGCGCGGGATGAGGTAAAACTTTTCGACCCCGTGAATCATTGTGTCACGGGAGTAGAAGCGCGGCAACATGGCCAGTTGACCCTTGACGGGGGACAAGGGCAAAGCGAGGCCGAACAACTTCAGGATATCGTTGCAGCCATTCCCCGCGGTGATGAGGACCTGTTCGGAGTCGACCTGAAAGCCGCGGCCCCCCGAATCCACCTTTAAAACATGTCTGCCACTTTCGCGTGTGATTTTTTCCACAGTTGTGTTCGGAAAAAGTCCGGCGCCTTTTTTTCTGAGGGCTGTGACCAAGGATTCAAGGAGAATCCGGTTTTGAACAAAGGCTTCGCCGGGGTAATGAAAAACACGCACGGGCATTTCTGCCGCGTGCGGGCGCAAAAATTCAGGCCACTCGTCACGCACGGTAAATTCGTGCGCCTTTTCGCGAAAGAGTTGATCTTCGCGCTCATGTAAGGCTAGGCGTGAGGCGTCATCGTTCAAGGGGAAAATTTGGTAGTCGCCCCCGCGTGTGTAGGGGATGGTTGTTCCCGCAGCGACTTCAACGCGCGTGAGCCAGTCCGGGTAGGCGGCCACGGAGCGCAGGTGGAACTCGCGAAAGGGAGAGTTGCCGAGGAGGCCTGCGCGCGTGTTGAGAATGCCTGCGGCGGCCCAGGAGGCGCCGAGACCGAAATCTGCAGAATCGATGACGGCGACGCGGCGTCCGCGCTCTGTTTCTTCAAAAGCCGCCGCGAGCCCGATGATCCCCCCGCCAATCACGACGAGGTCGTAAGACCTCGCTACCTCTGTGTTCATTCCGATTTCCATCCCGTCGATAGATCCGCGAAGAAATGAATCTGTGAGCGCACCGCTTTATCGAAATCGCCGAGATGCAGGGATTCGTTTTCGGAGTGGGCATTGGTGTAGGGGTCTTCGATGCCCACCAGGAGCGCGGGCACATCGCCGAGTACGCCGGTGAATTGATCGACAAAGGGGATGGTGCCGCCGCAGCCAATGCACACGGCCTCACTACCGTAGCCGGCGCCGAGGCTTTTCTTGGCGATCTCAAACACGGGGTGATCGGGCCTGGTCTTCCACGGCTTCGCCCCCTGGTCGGGGATGATCTCGATGTTTAAACCCCATGGACACTGGGCGCGGAGGTACTCGGTGAGAAGCTGCGTGCAGAGCACCGGGTCCATGTCGGGTACGAGGCGCAGGCCAATGCGGGCCCAGGCGGAGTCAAGCAGAACGTTCCCCGCGGAAGCGCGTCGGCCGGCTTCGAAGGCGTTGATCGAGAAGGATGGCTCGCGCCAGAGTTTGGTGAGTAGCTCTTCGTTTTGTCCAAAAAGTTCGACACCGGCTTGCATGCCCGATTGTTCGCGGAAAATTTCTTCGGTCATTCCCAAGGCTCGAAAGTCTGCGATTTCCTCGGCGGTGGGGGGGACGACCTGCTCTTGCAGACCCGGCACTGCCGCGCGGCCCCGTTCATCCGTGAGAGTTGCCAGGATCTTGCACAGTCCCGCGACCGGGTCGGGGATGGGGCCGCCCCACATGCCCGAATGCAAGGGAGACTTTAGTGCGGAAACCGTGACTTCAAGCGTAACCAAACCGCGCAGGCTGGTGGTGAGACTGGGTTTGCCGACATCATAGTTCGCGCAGTCGGTGAGCACCATCGTGTCACAAGCGAGACGGTCTTTATAATGGGTAAGGTAGGCGGTGAGGTTCGGGCTGCCGATTTCTTCTTCGCCTTCGATCAGGATTTTGACATTGACGGGGAGGGTGCCCGCAGTTTTCAACCACGCCGCGATCGATGCCGCGTGCACGGCGATCCCGGCCTTGTCGTCCGCAGTGCCACGTCCATACAGGCGGCCGTTTCTTTCGGTCGGCTCGAATGGGGGAGAGTCCCACAGCTCTTCACGCATCGGGGGCTGTACGTCGTGATGCGCGTACAGCAATACGGTGGGCGCGCCGGGAGCGTTCAACCACTCTGCGTAAACGCAGGGATAGGTCTCAGGCAGTTCCCAGATCTCAACGGTGTCGAGCCCGGACTGACGCAGCCATTCCGCTGTGGCGCGCGCCGAGCGGCGCACGTTCTCCCCGTCATACCCGGGGAAGCTGACGCTGGGGATACGGGCGAGGCTTTTCAGGGCATCGATATGTTCCGCGCGATGCGCGTCGTAGTGAACGAGAGCTGCTTGAACCGCCGGGGATGTCAGTGGCGTCATACTGCGGAGGCCCACTCTTCTTGCACCTTCTCAATCAGGGGACGAATGGTGGCCTCGCCCATATCAAATCGGCCGCCGGCCGCGTTGAACAAATCGGCGAGTCCGCGTGTGCCGCCTAGCGACAGGGCTTTCTTATACAATGCCAACGCCTCTGCCGGGTTGTCGAGAGAACGCTTCCAAACCTGAAGCGCACCCAATTGGGCAATGCCGTATTCGATGTAGTAGAACGGCAGCTCGAAGATATGCAATTGGCGATGCCATCCGTGTGCGCGGAATTCCTCCAGGCCGCTCCAGTCCACGTTGGGACCGAAGCGGGCATCGAGTTCCAGCCATTTCTTCGAACGCTCTGCCGGCGTGTGGTCGGCTGCATAAATCCAGTGTTGGAAAGCATCCACCGTCGCCACCCAAGGCAAAATGCGGAAGACCTCTTCATCCTCTGTGCGGATCGCGCGCTTGTGATCCTCGGCGTTGTAAAACTCGCTGAGGTACCGTGCCCCTAATCGTTCCATGGACATCGAAGCGACTTCGCAGAACTCCATGCAAGACTGGCGGTTGAACGGGGATTGCTGGTCACGGGCGAGCAGGTAATGAAAGGCGTGCCCCGATTCATGGAGCAAGGTGAACACGTCTTGATTCACACCGACCGCATTCATGAAGATGAAGGGGAGACGTACTTCGGTGAGGGAACTCTGATAACCACCCGGGGCTTTGCCCGCATAGTTGTCCAGGTTCATTAAACCGTTGTCTTTCAAGATCGAGAACATTTGGCTGAGTTCGGGGTCGAGCTTGGCGAAGATCGACTCGACTCCCCGGATCAGTTCCTGTGCGCCCTGGAAGGGCTTCAGAGGCGCGCGGCCGAGAGAGTCGCAAGCGAGATCCCAGGGACGAAGCGTGTCGAGCCCAAGTGCCTTCCGGTGCGCTTCGAGCGCGTCGCGGTAGGCGGGGACGGCGGCCTTTTCGACGGCGTCGTGAAATTGGAAACAGTCGTTCGGAGTGTAGTCCCGCAATTTGTCTTTGAACGTGTAGTCTGTAAAAGAAAGACCGGCATTCGCCGCGATCTTCAGGCGCAGCGCGCGCATTTGATCGAAGAGAGAATCAAGCGTGTCGCGATCCTGCAGGCGTCGGCCCGCGATCAAGCGCCAGGCTTGTTCGCGGCGGCTTCGATCGGGCTCCTGCAGAACCGTTGCAAGTTGACTCAACGTTTTCGTTTCGCCTTCCCACTCTACTGTTTGTGACCCCGTGATTTTCTGGTACTCGTTGGAAAGCTTTGCGAGCTCTGTGTAAAGCGGGATGTTCTCTTCACGGAAGAGCTCGACTCCGGAGCGCACTGACTCCAGCCACTTACCCAAGCTTGCGGGGAGATTTGCTGTATCGGGATGTGAGAGCAGTTTCCGGTTTAGTGCGTCCCCGATTGGGGCGAGTTCCGGGTCGATTTTTTCAACGAAGTGCATATAGGCGGCTTCGATCGCCTTGTCCTGTGTGGCGCAAGTCATGTCGATGTAACGACGACCGCTTTCTTCGCCCACGGCATCCGAAAGTTCGTTCCAGTCCGCGATCCATTTCTCAAGCGCCCAAGCATCCGGCAATTCACGCGCGATCAAGTCATCCCACAGGGGCTTTTGCGCCTCCCAATCCCCCAAATCCAAATCGTTCGGAACAAAAACGCGAGGATAGGTGGGGGAGGGGCGGGCGGCTTTTTGGTGCCAATCGGGAGAGGCGGAGAATGCTGGGTTCGGGGCGATCATGGGCGGCTCGATTTCTTGAAAAACTATGGGAATCACCAATTTAGCAAGATTGGGGGATTGCTATCGTATTCGTAATTTCACTGTATGCCTTACTCCAATAGCTCAGCCGACCGCGTTCCACCCTCCGTGTGCCCCAACTGTGGCGAGGATGTGCCTATCAAGGCTTTGGCCTGCCCGGAATGTGGTGCAGACTGGGATACAGGGTGGAAAAGCACAGGCTACGCGGGCGGTGGGTCTGAGGACCCCGAAGATTCCTTCGACTATGCCGAGACTTTCGACAAGGAGTTCGGCTCCGCGGCAAAGCCAGAGGGCGTGAAGCCTTTGTGGTGGATCACCGGAATAGCACTCCTGGTTATATTCCTCTTCGGAGCTTTGCGCACGATTCTTTGATGGCCTGTTAATACGCGGGGATGACGGTTGGATTTCCTACCTTTCCCGTTCCCCATGACTCTCGAAGAAGAAATCCTCCGGCGCCGGACTTTTGCCATTATCAGCCATCCGGACGCGGGCAAAACCACGATCACCGAAAAATTTCTGTGGTACGGCGGAGCGATTCGTGAAGCGGGTCACGTTCGTGCCAAATCGGGCAAGAAGTTTACGACCTCCGACTGGATGAAGATCGAGCAGCAGCGTGGTATTTCTGTTTCGTCCTCGGTGCTTTCGTTTCCATATGGCGGTTGCCAGATCAACCTTGTCGACACGCCGGGTCACCAGGATTTTAGTGAAGACACCTATCGTGCGCTGACTGCCGTGGATTCGGCCTTGGTGCTCATGGACTCGGCCAAGGGTGTCGAAACCCAGACTCTGAAACTGATGGAGGTTTGCCGCCTGCGTAAAACCCCCATCACGGTTTTCATGAACAAGATGGACCGCGACGCGCTAACTCCCATTGAACTGATGGATCAGGTCGAGAGCGTGCTCGGGGTGAAATGCTCGCCGCGCACGCTGCCTATCGGCAACGGCAAGGCCTTTGCCGGCGTTTACTCTTTCATTGATGATAGCGTGCATCTCTTCGATCCCGCGTCCGACACAGGTGAGGGCGAGATACGCAAGGTGACGGGTATCGATGACCCCAAGCTCGACGAGTGGTTCGACGCCAAGTATCTCGGGGAGTTTCGTGAGCAGGCGGAGCTTGCACTGGGTGCAATGGATCCCTTCGACCACGCCAAGTATCTTCGCGGTGAACAGGCTCCGGTTTTCTTTGGATCGGGTATCGCGAACTTCGGCGTGAAGCATCTCCTCGATAATTTCGTGGCGGTTGCGCCAAGCCCCATGCCGCGCGAAGCTAAAGAACGTACGGTCGAAGCGACAGAACCCAAATTCACCGGCTTCGTGTTCAAGATCCAGGCGAATACCGATCCCAAGCATCGAGACCGGATTGCATTTCTGCGAATTTGTTCAGGCAAGTTTATAAGGGGTGAGCGTGTGACGCATGTGCGCACGGGACGTCAGGTTCGTCTTGCGGCGCCGACCGCGATGATGGCCAACGATCGCGCCGTGCTTGAAGAAGCGTTCGCGGGTGATATCATTGGCATTCATGATCCCGGGCTTTACAACATCAGCGACACGCTTTCCGAGTCGGAAAACCTGGCCTTTCAGGGTATTCCCGATTTTGCGCCCGAGCATTTTTCAAAAGTTTATCTCGAAGATCCTCTGCGAAGCAAGCAATTACAGCAGGGCTTGCGTCAGCTTTCCGAAGAGGGCGCGACGCAATTGTTCTACCCGATCAATGGCCCGATTCCGGTGCTCGGCGTTGTGGGTGTTTTGCAATTCGAAGTACTCAAATTTCGGTTGGAAGAAGAGTACGGAGCGCGTTGCCGCTTTGAAGGCGCATCGATTTATCAAGCGCGCTGGGTAGTGGGTGAGGATAGCGAGATCGCCGCCTTGCGCGCGGAGCATTCCTTTGATTTGGCGACCGATAAAAAAGGGCATTTGGTCTACTTGTGCCCTAACGAGTTTCGACTCCAGACAGTCGAGAAGAATTACCCGAAATTGCGCTTCGACAAGTTCCATATCGCCTGAATGCGGTCTGGGATATTTTAATCACCTTTTTGTCATAATTTTTGATGCGTTTGAATGCTTTCGAACGCCCTTGAACCCTTGTTTTTCGACCAATAGTGGTGTTTAAGTGGCAACGCATGTTCAATTAATACAAGGAATAAAAAAAATAAAAGGATCATGCAGAATTAGGCCAGCGCGTTATAAAAACCTGCGGTATATATCTGCCTACGGTCCATTCAGGAAACCCGGACGATATGAAACAGGAGAGTACCATGAAACGTTTTGGTCTTGCACTTTTAACAATGGCCGGGGTAGTGTTTGCCGGCCCATATGATTCGTGGAATAGTCGTCGCGACGTAACCGTCAACACGGCCAGCGGCGGCGCAAACGTCGCAACTTCCGTCAGCAACTTCCCGCTTTTGGTTCGCATCACCAATGCAAGCACCGCAGCGGGCTCAGACGTACTCAGCGGTTCTCTTTCCTCCGGCGCCGACATCCGCTTCACCGACTCGACGGGTACAACCGCCCTCAGCTTCGAAGTTGAAAGCTGGAGCGCGACCTCGGCGACATTCTGGGTGAAGGTTCCCGTCGTTGCGGGCAACGCCACCACCAAGATTCGCATGTACTGGGGCAAAGCCGGCCAAGCCGCCGCTTCCTCCGGCGCCGCTGTGTTTGACACAGCGAATGACTGGCGTGTGGTATACCACATGAACGGCGGTACTGCAGCCACTGAGCTGGATGCCACCGTAAACGGATTCACCATGTTGGCTTCCGACACGGTTCCGGGCGCGATCCCGGGTGACACCATCGGCGCAGTCGGCAAGGCTCGCATGTTCAAGGGCGATTCGACGACGATCGCCGGCCGCCAATACTTTGTGGCTCCGAATACTGCCGGTGCAGCTCCTCTCAACATCGGTGCAAACAACCCCCACACCATTTCCTCATGGGTCTATGCCCGTGCGATCAACCCGAGCAACGGCAGTGGCAACTCGGTCTTCAACAAGGGTGACCAGCAGTATGCCTTGCAGATCTACGGCAACACCGGTGCAACCGGCGTGAAGCAGTGGGAAGCTGCCACCTACACCAGCACCTATCGTCAAGCCAAGTCCAAGCTCCCGGCAGTGCCCGGCGTTTGGACCCACGTCACCGGCACCTGGTCGGGCGGCGCCAATGCCACCAGCGGCACAGGCAAGTTCTACCTCAACGGTGTGCTCGATAGCGCCTATTCGTTGGCCATCGGCACCGTTTCCGCTCAGCAGGCTTACAATCTCTTCATTGGTGCCAACCCGAACGGCGGCGGCACGAACGCAGCTGCTCCCGGTGACAAAACCGCGCTCGCCCGTCTTGCCGGTACGATTCAACGCCCCCGCTACTGGGATGGCTATATCGATGATATCACGCTCGCCCGCGGTGCGCGTTCCGATGACTACGTGAAGCTGACCTATGAGACCCAGAAGCCGGGCGCAAGCGCCGTCGCGCTGGGTACTTCCCAGGCTGCTCTGACCGCTGCCTTGATCACCAAGGTTGCCTATACCGATACCCTCAAGGCTGCGGACACTTTGGTTTTCTCCACGGGTGTTGCCGCCAATATCTTCCCGATCACCGTCGGTGGCCCGATTGACAGTTTCAAGGTTGTCGGCAACACGCAGACTCTGCCCACCGGCATCACGCTGAACAAGACCACGGGCGCATTGTCCGGTACGGCCACTGCAACCTTCACAGCCGCCAACCGCACGATTCGTGCATGGGGCCACTTCGCCGCTGGCGATAGCTTGACCCGCACGGTGCGCGTTTCCGCGATTCTCGGCCCAACGACCGGTTTCAAATACACCACGGACACGGCTACCTACCTCACCGGCCAGGCTTACTCGAACTCCCCGATTTACTCGGGTCGCGCGCCGACCAAATACTCCGTAACGCCTGCACTGCCTGCTGGTCTTTCGCTCGACACCTTGACGGGTGTGATCGGTGGAACGCCTTCGGCCGTCACTGCAGCCTCGAACTACGCTGTTAAGGCCATGAACACCACCGATACCGTGAACGCCTCTGTGCGCATCACGACCGTTTCGGCTGGCACGGAAGATCTTTCGACCTGGACCGGCAGCAAGCAGATCTGGTTGAACACGCAACCCAACGGCGCAAGCGTTGCTGGCACCGTGACGAAATTCCCCGTCATGGTCCGCATGGATTCAGCTTCCGGTTTTGCCACCATGTTCAGCCAGGCTTTGGCCGGCGGGGCAGACCTTCGCTTCACGAAGGGTACCGGCACCACGGTTCGTTTCCCGCATCAGATCGAGCGTTGGGATGCGACCGCAAAAGTCGCGGAAGTCTGGGTCTTGGTCGATAGCATCAAGGGCTTGAGCATCACCACCTTCAACGCCCGTTGGGGCAAGGCTGGTGCCGTGAATCTTTCCTACGGTCCGGGCGTATTTGATACCGCCAATGGCTTTGAAGCCGTCTGGCACATGAACGGTACGACCACCGAACTCGACGCGACTGTCAACGGTTACACCGCCGCTTCCGGCGCGCAGCCGACGACCGGCAACGGTGCCGTGGGTCCGGGACGTCTGTTCAACGGAACCAGCCAGTACTTCACCGTGGCCAATTCGGTGACGGGTCGCTTGAACTTCGGCCTCGACCAGAACTACACGCTCTCAGGCTGGGTCAACCCCGCCGCCATCACCACAACGACCAACCTCGGCCACAAGATCGTGGAAAAGGGTGACAACCAGTACACGCTTCAGACCTACGGCACCACCGGTTCGAAGTATTGGGAAATCACCACCAAGCTGAACAACGGTGCGGCGACTTGGGCACAGGCCACCTCCGGTACGACCGGTGGCACCCTGCTCGTCCCGACCGAAATTGTCGCTGACTCCGGCATTGGCAAGTGGAACCTCATCACCGGTACCTACACGGGCGCCGCTGTCGGTGGAACCATGGCCGAGAGCCTCTTTGTGAACGGCGTTCCGGTCAGCGCTCGTGCAGAAACGATTTCCGACCTCGCGACCAGCCGCACCACGACGGTTCAGGTTCACATCGGTGTACAGTCCGGCGCCTCCCCGAGCGGTACCTTCACCCGCTACTGGAATGGTTTACTCGACGAAGTCCGCCTCCAGAGCCGCGCTCGCGGCGCGCACTGGAACAAGCTTGAGTACGCCAACCAGCGTCCGGCCGGTCAGAACCTCGTTTCGTTCACCGCTCCGACTTCGGTCAACGGCAAGGGTGGCAACGCTCTCGTCGCCGGTGGTCTGGGAATGAGCGTGAAGCCCTCTTCGAACGGTTTGATGTTCAATCTTCAAGGCGCAGCAGCCGGCGACAAAGCCGTGTTGAACCTGGTGGATATGTGGGGTCGTACAGTGTTCACGGGTTCGTTCGAGAACGGCAGCCAGCTCGTCTGGCACGGTGTGGCCAACAATGGCCAGAGCGTGTCCGCCGGCATCTATGTCGCCCGCGTAACAGTAATCGACGCCCAGACGAAATCGCGTAAGGTTCTGGAGCACAAAGTTCCGTTCACACGCTAAAATGTCCTTCAAAAACCGCCAATTCCTTGAAAAATAGGGGTTGGCGGTTTTTTGGTTCTTTCGCGATGAAAAATCATCGCACACGGAGTTGGCTTCGGCCGTAAATTGATGGTAGCTGGTAAAACCTTTTCGGAGAAAAACATGAAACGTTCATTTTTGCATCTTGGCATGGCCCTTGGTGGATTGCTCGCGGTAAACGCGGGTGCCCAAGCCTGGACCACTGCCTATACATCATCCACGGCTACAGGCGATTGCGCCGGTCTGCCGGCTGCCATCGCTACGGACACTTCGATGTTCTCGATTCAGCCGATCATCAGCCGTACAATCTTCACCGATACGTCCAGCTCAACGAGCAATTTGGCTGCACAGCCGGCCCGTATCACCAAGCTGGCTTTCTGGCTGAACCCCACCACGCAGAAGGCGGACCTTTTTGTCGCCGAGCGCGGTTCTGTGGTTTCGGGTTCGGCTTCGCAAGCACGCATCGGCTACTACAATGCGAGCGCAACGCCTCCCACCTATAAAGTCATTGGTCGCTTCACCCAGGCTTATATTGGCTTCTCTGAGTCCGGTGTCCATGGTGTTGCCGTCAACCCCATGACTTTCAACCAGGATAATTTCCTGTACGTTTCCTATTCCTTTGGAACCTCGGGCACCCCGAGCGCCACCAACGGTTGGCGCGTTTCGCGCTTCAAACTCGATCCGGTTACCCGCATGATGGACATGGCTTCCGAAAAGGTCTTGTTGCACATCCCCGCCGGCACAGCGAATCGCTGGCATACGGCCGGTTCGATGCGTTTCGACAATTTCGGTAACCTCTACATCGGTGCCTCCGATAACGAAGCAACCGCCATGGGCCCCGGCAACACGGCCGACCTTCGCGGTGGCATTCTCCGTATCAAACCCGATAGCACGACTGCAAAGGGCTACACCATCCCGGCCAACAACTTCGGCGCCTATTGGGGTCAGAAGTGGGCGGATTCCGGTCTGGCGGCTCGCGCAGCGGCATATCGCGATACCAACATCGTGAAGCCCGAGATCTACATCAAGGGTTCGCGTAACCCTTATGCTTTCGGCGTGGATCCGAATCGTTTGGGCTGGTTGTCATGGGCTGAATGTGGTCCCGACGCGCAGCGCGGCGAAGAGCACAACTTCACCACCAAGCCCGCCTTCAGCGGCTGGCCTTTCTGGGCAGCTGCAGCCGTGAAGCAGACCGCATATGCTTCAAGCTATGACGAGGCGAACGAGCCGAAGGCAACTGCTGATTGGACCGCTTTCAACCCGTCCACAATGACCACTGCAGTTCCGGTCAACAACTGGACCGCCGCCACGGGTTATGACACGCTTCCTCCGATGCACAACCCTTACCTGACGCAGACCAGCGGTTGCGCCATGGGCGGTCCCGTGATTCGTTACAACGGCAGCATCACCAATCCCGACAAGTTGCCTCCGCACTTGGATAACGTGATTCTGACGACCAACTTCGTGACCACCTACGCTTCGAAGTTGGATACGACCACTGGCACTCCGAGCACCGGAACCACCGTGTTCACCATGACGAAGGCCGCAACGCCCAGCCTCAAGAATTCTTCGGAATTGGTTCAAGGCCCGGACGGCGTGCTCTATGTTGTCGACCAGAGCGAAACCTGCTGCGGTACTCGCGGCGTGAACAACAATGAAGGTGTCGCCAAGGTTGTGTACAAGGGCACTTGCAAAGATCCGGGTCTGAAGCCGACCGCTATTTCCTTGGCCAGCCAGAATCTTGGCCGCGCCGCAAATGTCGAATGGCTCCGCATCGGTTCCACCAGCTTCTCGCTGACGGTTCCGGGTGCGCATGAAGCTTCCATCCTCGATGTCAACGGCCGCGTGCTAAAGACCTTCAAGGGCGAAGGCCACAAGACCTATAGCATTCCCACAATGGGTAACGGCATTCACGTCCTTCGTGTTCGCACGACCTTGGGCGAAGTGTCCAGCGTCTTGGCAACCGGCGGGATCTAACATCCGCCCGGTAGTCTAAACGACTCCAGTTAAAAAAGCCGCCGGTAACCCCGGCGGCTTTTTTTTGGTCATTTTTTGGTATTAACCCAGGTTAATTTAAGACGGATTTTCCGGGATTTATAGTTGTGAAAGTTGTGCCGGAAGTTCCGAAAGGCGATATCTTTATTCCATGCACCCGATTTCGTCCCGAATTTTTCGCAGTCTTCTGGCTGCCCTCGTAATTACGATAATTTCCGGTTTTATGGTTGGCTGCGGGAAGGATAATACCGCGGGCCCTGCTGTCAATCCCGATGACCCGCAGGCGCGACTCCTGCCCATCTGTGGCGACACCATGCCGGTCTGGAAGGTCGAGCAAATGCTCGATGGCAACCTTGTCATTACCGCCGGGTATTCCGAGGATGGTTTGCGTTCTTCGGAGGTAATCTCCGACCTTATTTCCAGTTTTATAATCAACACCCTCGATTTTAGGGCGCTGGATAAATGGGGGTCTTCGTTTTCCAAAGGAGTGTATCGCCTCCGCAATGGGAGAAATACTTTTGATGTCCGGATTATTGTGTTGGAAGACTTCGGCGTCTACCATACCGGGGACACCATCATGGACAATCTTTTCGACCCTGAGTCTTTTGTACGAAGTGTCAAGGTCAATTTGAACGGTTCCGTTTCCTTCACCCATGGCCCCCTCTATTCCCTGGTATCGGGGAATATCACATGGAAGAATCTGGACCCGAAACTCCGGGTCGATGCCACCAAGCTTTCTCTCAATGTGGTTAGCAACGGCCTTTGGCGCTTCCCAACCTGGCTCGGCTCACGAGACTCTATCCTTTCCCGCATGTCTACCACGCTAAATCTCAACCAGCTCAAGTCCGATTTCAAGAATGGTCGCATTGGCTATACCTATGACTCTACTCGTTATAGCAGCACCTACCTCGACATCCACCAATCGATTTACGCGTCTCTTTTTGAAATGCGCCCCATCGACAGTACGGGGAAGAGCTGGAGCTGGGAGGGGTATTATCGTAGCCGGGTGGATAAAACCCTCTCGTACAGCAACAAATCTCTACGGGTCTATATGGATGGCAGGGTCTCGAGTATTAATGGCAATCGATCCGGTTACTTCTGTGACGAAGAGATGCTGGATTCGATTGGCTATGCCGTCGAGGATACATCGGGAAAATGGGGGTATTTCAAGTCGATAAACGGGGATTCAATCGCCTACGGCTTGGTTCCCGCCGTGAAATAATCCCTGAATGTAAGGGTCTGTAAAGTCTTTTTAGACACCCCTTTTTTTGCGCAAATTTGGCCCAAATGACATGTTTTTACAAGATTTGGGCAGTATTTCGGGGCGACTCCAGTTAAACTATGCACATGCCCAAAAGTAACGCGTTGTATCATACCCATCATAATTTCCATATCCCGGTAATGGGGACAGGTTTCACAATCGACACCCCGTTGCGGGTGGCCCGGTTTGGTATCAGCTCGGTAATGTCCTTGGTGGATGACATGCTCATTGAGCGTATCCGCAAACATTACTGCAAGGTCTACGGGCTCGCCTACGAGGCCATCGTGCAAAGTCACCCTGATGCCCGTGCGGCCCGCATTACGGCCTACCTGAACCTTGTTCAGGACATTGTGGACGCACAAATCGCAGAGATCAAAGCTCTCCCGTTCCTGAACGGAAGCGATCAATCTCACAACGACAAAAACACGTATTTCGAACTTCTCCCCGATACCTCCTCTGCCAAGCAAGTCTATCTCGCCTGGCTCAAGGCTTCGGATGCCCAAAAGCCGGCTCTCGAAGCCGAGTTAAATGATTTGATCGTCCCGGGTTCCATCGACATGAACATCATGACGAAGCTGGACCGCCTGCCTTATGGCAAAGACGGTAAGACCCTGCCTTCGGAGTTCAGCGACGCCAAGGCCGCCCTGCGCGGTTTTGCGCTCTCTCACGCTCGCGGGAACATGACCTTTAGCGCCGGCATCAACCCTACCTTGTACGGTACCCTGGAGCTCTACGAAGACTTCTACCCGTCCGCCGATGGCACCCCTCCGAAAAAGGGTGTGATCCTCAAGGTCACCGACTATCGCTCCAGCATGATTCAAGGACGCTTCCTTGCCAAGAAGGGCATTGAAGTCCGTGAGTTCCGCATCGAATCCGCACTCAACTGTGGCGGCCACGCGTTCGCCTCGGACGGATTTTTGATGGGACCAATCGTTCAAGAGTTCATGGACAGCCGTGGCACCTTCCCGGAAATGTTCGAGCCGCTTATCGAAGCCTGGTATCGCAAGAAGGGGAAGACCTTCCCCGAGAGCCGCCGCAACCGTTATATCGACGTGACCGCACAAGGCGGCATTGGGAACCACGGCGAAATGCAGCGCATGCTGGATGGCTACGGCCTCGATGCGACAGGGTGGGGAAGCCCCTTCCTGCTCGTTCCTGAGGTAACCTCGCTCGATGAGCATACCCGCAAGCAGCTCGAGGCGGCCGGCGAAGAAGATCTGTACCAGAGCGACGCTTCGCCGCTGGGCATTTTGTTCAACAACATGCGCGGGTCTTCGTCTGAAGTGTGGACCCACAAACAAATCGATAATGGTCGTCCGGGTTCGGCTTGCCCCAAGGGGTATCTGGTCTCGAATACAGAGTTCACCGAACAGCCCATTTGCACGGCCTCCAAAGAATATCAGGCCCTGAAGCTCAAGGCCATGGGGTACGAAACCATTCCCCCGGTCAACCACCCCGATCCTAAAGTTCAGTACGTGTACGCCAAGCAGTGCATTTGCGATCAGCTCGGCAACGGCGCCTTGATCGAGATGGAAGAGACGGCTGTGCGCGCTCCGGTGTCTGTTTGCCCGGGTCCGAACATCGCCTACTTCGACCGCCAGTATACGATGCGCGAAATGGTCGACCATATTTACGGTCGCGGTCCTTCGCTGGTTCCTGCAGATCGTCCCTATATGTTCGCCAAGGATCTCCGTCTCTACGTTGATTACTTCGAGCGCTTGGTGAATAAACACGTGACGTATGGTGACCCCACGGTGGCCTACCTGCGTGAGTTCAAAGAGAATCTCGAAACCGGTATGCGCTACTATGACCCGCTGCTCTCCGGGCCGTCTTTCGAAGGCGAGAATCTGGCTTCACTGTCGGCCGAGATTGGACTGCAGAGTGTTCGACTCGAGGAGCTCTGGCTGCTTGTGGTCCCTGCGGATGAGCGCGAGGCGGCCATGGCTTCCTTCGAGGCGACCGCCGCCTAGAACCCTCAATACCCGATTTTTTTGAAAGCCTCTTCTATCCAGGAGAGGCTTTCTTTTTGGCTAGGGCTGCTGTAAATGGATTTCATGTAAAATCATGGACTTAGCGGATAAGGCCCTGGTTTTCAACACCCGGTTTTAGAGGTGATTTCTAGCTAAGTGCTTGATTTATATAGAGAAAGAGCCAACCGGGAGTACCGGATGGCTCTTTGTAAATAGAAGGCCTTAAAATTCAATGGGTTGGATAAACAAGGTGAAGGCTTTTGATAGGTGGGCCATCACTTTTCCACCGCTCAAACCTTGCACCTTCCAACCGCCGATTTATTCCTCTTTATCCGCTTTTTCCTTACTGTCCGTATTGACATCCAGATCAAACAGGCGCTTCAGGGGGATGATTTTCAACCCTTTTTTCTGATCCAGGGCGTCGGAAATCTTGTCCGCTGCAAAACCGATGAGCAGAGGGTGGTCGGGGTGATTGGCCACCGCCTTGACGAACGGCGAGGCGCTGTAACCCGGCATCAGGAAGTTGACGACGTAGGTGTCGAAGTCCGCCTCTTGCATGATCTCAAGGGCTTCCTCGGGGTCGTCGGCGACTTCCACAACGGCATTCGGCAAAATCTGTGAGACGATGGTCATCGTTTCATTGCGACGTTGGCCTTCTTCGTCCACCACGAGAATGTAGCGCTCCGATGTGTCGGTCGGTACGAAGGCTGTTTCCAGAGGTTCGTCTTCGTCCTCACGAAGAACTTTAACCAAATCCTTTTTTTCCTCTTCGAGCAACTCGTCCTTCTCGTCTATATCGAGGGCGAGATCATCGAGGGTGGTCTTGAGGGCCTTGGGGGTTTCGTCGGCGGTATTTTTTTTGTCGGTTTTTTTGGCGGTCACGGGAGTCTTTGCGGGTTGGACGGTTTTGTTGGCGGAGGGTTCGACCTCTTTTTTGCCCTCGTTTTTGCCCTTAGGGACGGGCTTTTTAGAAGGGCTCACTGGCACTCCTGAAATTACAAACCTCTCTGGAGGGGAATTGTAGAAAAGGAGGGGGTTTGGAGGGTAGAAGCTTGAGACTAGAGGGTGGAAAAGGCAAAAAAGCGGGTTAACTCGCCATCAAGGCTTCGATTTCAGGAATTTCCCGGGGGATGGAGGCGGATAGGTTGCGGCAGCCCTTGGCCGTGATCAGCAGGTCGTCTTCGATGCGGATCCCGATCCACTCGGAGTAGCGCTTGCCGCCCAAGGTGATCGAGAAATGCCCGTATAAGCCGGGTTCGTTGGAGATTTGCCATCCGGGTTGTAGGGCGTCATCCTGGTACAGGCGATGGGGATCGCCATCGTGTTCCTGCTCCCCCATGAGGTGGGACACGCCATGGGGTTTGCCCGTGTAGGCCCGCTCTGCCTTTCCCCCTTTCGATAGGAAACGCTTTTCGAGGGCGTCTTCGAGAAAGGCCCATACCTTGTCGTTGAGTTGCCTGATGGTTGCGCCGGGCTTGGCGTTGCGCTGGTTTTCCTTGGCGGCGTCGAGGACGATGCCGTAGACCAAGGCCTGCAGCGGGTTGAATTTTCCGGACACGGGGATGGTGCGCGAGATGTCGGCGTGCATGGTGCCCCAGCGTGCGCCAAAGTCCAGGAGGACGAGGCTGCTGTTTTTACCCCGGGGAATGGGTTCGTCGTTCTTGAGGTAATGGAGAACCGTGGCGTTGCGGCCGGAGGCAACGATGGACGGGAAGGCAAGGCCGTAAGGGCTGCGGCGCAGCATGCCGTATTGCAGATGCGCGGCGAGGGCGTTTTCGTCACCGAAGGTTTTAACGCAGGCTAACGTCTCCTTGAAGGCCTCATTTGTGATCGCAACGGCCTTGTCCACATCACGGACTTGATCCGCGTCGAGAGGGAGGCGCAGGCGATAGTGAAGTGCGGCACAGGGGCGGATCTCGAATCCCTTTTTGGTCGCGCGTGCATCCTTCTCAAGGGTTTGCTTGAACGCGTAATTGTGATCGGTCTTGGTGACGCGGACCTTGCCTTGATCATCATACTGATGGTAAAACGCGTAGCCGTAAGGTTTCTGGGAGGCTTTCACAAGGCTGTCGAACCATGCCTCGAACGCGCCCAAGGGGCGGATATCTTCAATGCCGGTCAGGGCGCGGACGTCTTCGACGTCGCGGGACTTCGCGGCACTCTTGCCGGGAGGGTAGCCGAAACGAACACCGTCCCAGAATTCTCGCTCAGGATTCTTCTCCGGGACGAACAGGATTTCTGTTCCACCTTTTTTGCCGCGCGCGCCCTTCGCGGCTGGAAGAAGCGCGAGGATGACCTGCGGCTGATTGATGCCCGTGAGGAACATCACGGAAGGTTCCTGAAAAATTTTTAGCGCGGGCATGATCCACAGATTTTCGGCACCGGGTTCGCGCGGAACTGCGGAAAACAGCGCGAAGGAGTCGAGCGCATCGAGATGCGCGCGCCGACGGGCCTTTAGAATCGAAGGGAGCCGCGCACCGGCCGAAGCTGCCGGGTAAACCTGGGAGTAACGGCGGAGGAGAGACGGGGAAGGGGAGGGCACTGTAGACTCAAGACCTTAAAGATGAAAGCGGAAAGATGAAAGCGGAAAGATGAAACCGGAAAGAGGAGAAAACGTAAAAGGGTTTGTGCCCAGACTTTTCCGCTCTCCGCTTTCTGCGTTCATCTTTTCCGATCCTACCAACGTCCGCTGACGTAGGGCAGGTTATGGGCGACGTCCTCGACCTCGGGGAGGTGCGAGAGCAGTTCGCTCATGGGATTCCATTGACCGCTGAGGAATTGCGAACGCGGGCCGTCGAGGAACTCGACGGGCTCCGTGATGGGGCCGCGAATCTCGCGGGCCTTTACGTCGAGCACCCACGACGCGGTGGGGTCGGCTTCGGCTGCAGCGTGGAGGCGGCCGATGGCCGCTTCGCTCACGACCGCGCAGGGGATTCCCAGCGAGACACAGTTGCCGAAGAAAATTTCGGCGAAGCTTTCGGCCACGACGCCTTCGATACCCCAACGCATCAGGGACTGGGGCGCGTGCTCGCGGCTGCTGCCGCAACCGAAGTTCTTGTTTGCAAACAGGATCTTGGCACCCTGATATTCGGGCTTGTCGAAGACATGTACTTCACCCTTGGCGGCGAGGCCGCGGCGGTCGTCTTCAAACGCGTGCTCTCCGAGCCCGTCGAAGGTGACACAACGCAAAAAGCGCGCAGGGATGATACGGTCGGTGTCGATATCGTTTCCGTGCAGAGGCACGGCGCGTCCGGAGACGGATTCGATTATGGCGGCGGCGGTCGCTTGCATGCTCTTAAGCCTTGTTTCCGGTGAGGTGGAATAACTTGCGGGCGTCGGTCACCTTGCCGGTGAGGGCGGCAGCCGCGGCCATGACAGGGCTCATCAAGAGCGTACGGCCGGCGGGCGAACCCTGGCGACCCTTGAAGTTGCGATTGCTCGTTGAGGCGCTGACCTGACGGTTCTTGAGCTTGTCGGGGTTCATGGCCAGGCACATGGAGCAACCTGGTTCACGCCATTCAAAGCCCGCATCGGTGAAGATCTTGTGCAGGCCGAGGGCTTCCGCCTGTTTCTGCACTTCCTCGGAGCCGGGAACCACAAGCGCTTGCACGCTGGCGGGGACCTTGGCCCCTCCGTTTGCGGAATGGCTTTTCACCATGTTGGCGGCTTCCTGCAAATCGGACAAGCGGCCGTTGGTGCACGAGCCGATGAACACGACATCGACGTTCACACCCTCGATCGGCTGGTTGGCTTCGAGCGACATGTATTCGTAGGCTTCGCGAATGAGCGGGCGCTCCGATTCGATGAAGTCGGATTCTGCGGGGATCGATTCATTGACGCCCACGGACTGTGCCGGGGTGATGCCCCAGGTCACGTGCGGGGCCAAAGAAGCGCCGTCGAGCACGACTTCGTCGTCGAAGCTCGCGTCGGCATCGGAGGCGATGCTCTTCCAGTATTCCACGGCCTTGTCCCAGTCCTGACCCTTCGGGGAGAACTCACGACCTTCGAGATAGTCGAAGGTGACTTGATCGGGATTCACATAGCCGATACGCGCGCCGCCTTCGATGGACATGTTGCACAGCGTCATGCGCTGTTCCATGGTCATCGCTTCGATGGCTTCGCCGGCATACTCGTACGCATAGCCCACACCGCCGTTCACGCCCAGCTTGCGGATGATCGCAAGGATCACGTCCTTGGCGTACACACCCGGACCGAGTTTGCCGGTGACCTTGATACGGCGCACCTTGAGGCGGCCGAGGCTCATGGTGCCCGTCGCGAGGATGTCGGCGACCTGGCTGGTGCCGATGCCGAAGGCGAGCGAGCCGAAAGCGCCGTGTGTCGAGGTATGGCTATCGCCGCAGGCGATGGTCATGCCGGGCTGGGTCAAGCCCAGTTCGGGGCCGATGACGTGAACAACACCCTGATGGCCGGAATGTGGGCCGAAGAAGGTGACGCCATGTTCCTTGGTGTTGTTCTCGATGGCCTGGAGCATTTCTTCGGCGAGTGAGTCCTGCAGAGGGCGCTGACGCGACGCGATGTCGGTCGGGATAATGTGGTCGACCGTGGCGAACGTCCGCCCCGGGAATTTGACCTTCAGGCCGCGGTCGCGCAGGAGCGCGAAAGCCTGGGGAGAGGTGACCTCATGAACCAGATGCAGGCCGATAAAGACCTGATACTGACCGGAGGAGAGACGACTCACCACATGGCGGTCGAAGACTTTTTCGTAGAGATTTTTGGCCATAATAGGCCTATAAAGATAGCAAAGAGGGGAAGGGGCTAAAAAAGAAGGTTAAGGGTTGGGGAATTGGGGTGAAGGGGAATGGGCGCGGTCGACCGTACGGAACGTGTGGATCTACGCGCTCAAATGCGTTGGGGCGTGCTTAAAGTTCCTTGAGGATTTCGGCTTCAACGACCTTGGCGGGATAGAGGCCGACAAAGGTTTTAACGACCTTGCCGTCCTTGCCGAGCAAGAACGAGGTGGGAAGCGCCTGGAGTCCGCCGAATTTTTGTTCGGAAGTTCCGTCGTCCATCAACATCGGGTAATTGATGTTGTATTTCTGATAGATTGCGGCCATTTTTTGGCCTTCATTATCGTCGATGTTGATGGAAACGACCCGGAACCCGCGGTCGTGGTATTTCTTATGCCACTCAACCAGGCTGGGGATTTCCATAAGGCAGGGCTGGCACCAGGTGGCCCAGAAAACCACTAATGTGACCTTCCCGTCTTCGGGGCCGAAAGTAAAGGTTTTTCCCTCGAGGTTGGTGAGCGAAACTGGTGGGATTTGCCCGGGTTCAAGACCCTTTTTGGGATCCTTTTTGCAACCCGTTAAGAGTGCACAAAAAAGGATTAACAGGATGAATAACCCTAAAACCGGGCGGGAAGTTGAAAAATGGGGGGTGCGCATGGGGGGAATATATGAATGCGGGCCGGGCTGGTCTCTTTTTCGCTTTTGATTTCGATATCGCATTCTCAATAAGACTTTTCTAGGTTTACCTGCATGTCGAATTTATGGCTTCCGGTGGCTCTTCCCGTGGGTCTGGCTCTGAGCTCCTGGGCCGGCTTCGCACTGGGAACCCTGCCTTTTCGCGTTCGGTCATCCCACGATTCTCATGATCTGGAAGAAGCTGCCGAATCCTCGGTGACCGCTCACCTTTACCCGGTCACTGTCGCGTTCTTCATCGGCTATCTCGCTGTGATGGCGATCCCGCACGCGGCCACATCGGCGTTAACGGGGTGGGGAAGTGCCTTGGGCGTGGGCCTGCCGCTTCTGACACTTTTACTGGGCGCGGGCGCGATGGCCTTTTTATCGCGCAAGGTTTTTCATCGAGATCCTTGTTGCGAGACAGGGCACAAGCACGATCCCATCGGCTGGGCATTCTTTTTGGCGCTTTCGGTGTGCGCGATCAACGACGGGATTTTAATCGGGTTGATTAATCCGCCCTGGTTTTCAGGCCTCAACCTCGGCATGGTTGTGCACAAGGTCACCTCCTCCTTCGCGTTGGCCATGGCGCTGGGACATTGGCATTACCGCGGGCGTCGGTTGTTGATTCTGGGCATTATCAATGCATTAATTAGTCCCGTGATGTTTTATGTGGGGCACGGGCTTCGGAGCATCGAGTCTGTACCCCTCGAAGGCATGCTCGGTTTCTCCCTCGGTATACTCATCTACACAGTGTGCACGGGTATGCTCCCGCATAGTGGAGATCTGCTGAAACGTAAGCCCAGCGCGTGGATCGGGTTTGTCGCGGCACTTGTGATTGCCGTGGGGCTTGGGTTATTGCACCGTAGTTTTCACTAATCGATTAGTCCTCGTCCTCTCCTTCCAATATCCCTTCGAGCGGGTAGATCTCTTCGATCGTGTGGACCGCGCCGCCCGGCCGGAGTTGACTGGAGCAAAGGCAAAACTCCTGGATCGGGATTCCTTCCAAACGGAAAAGTCCATGCGTGATTTCAAAGGCGGCGACATGCTGGGGCTGCGAATGTTTGACGCGCGCGAGGGACACGTGGGGGTGGAACTTGCGGCCCTCGGGCGGCAAGCCTGCGCGCGCGAGCGCGCTTTCGACCCGGTTCCGCAGCTGCGCCAGCGCGTCGCCGGTGGATGAATCCGACGCGGTGGCGGCGCCCACCCATAGTGTTTCCGGGTCACCGCGTAGCGGAAAGTGACCGGTTCCTTTGAGATCCAGATGGAAGGACTGGGCGCGGACCTCGCGCAAGGCGCGGTCGATCTCATACCGGTTCAACGGGTACGGATCTCCGATAAAGCGCAAAGTTAAATGGTATTGATCCGAGGGAGACCACGCCGCACCGGGAACGTCTGCGCCCGCTATGGCATGCAGGCCGCCGGGTGTGATGGCATCCAGTGCATCGCACACCGCGTCGGAAAATCGAAGCGCGACGAACAGACGATCACTACTCAACCCGTTAGAAGAACCACCTTGGCGTGCCATCCGGGGAACTAAGCTTCCGTCTCGGTGGCGATCCAATCGAGGTAATCGGGGTTGCCGTCAACAATAGGGATGAAGACTACGCAGGGAACTTCCGCTTCGTGGAGATCCAGCACGCGCGCAAGCAAATCTTCGCGCAGGTCCGCGCGGGTTTTCGCGATCAAAACGGCTTCGCGCGCGGACTCCATCCTTCCCTGCCACCAATAATGGGATTCCATTCCGGGTAGAATGTTGATGCAGGCGGCGACCCTTTCGGACACCAAAATTTTACCGATGCGACGGGCCTCATCGGCGTCCCGAGTGGTGATGTAGGCGCATAAAAATTCCATTCCCGCAAGTTAATAATCGTCCAATAATCGTCCGTCAGGAGCCCTTTTTGCCGTCTGAAACAGGGCGAATCCACTATCTTTTCGGAGTATCGTTTACAGTACGGCGTTCAGCACCAAAAAGGTTAATCAAGGATTTCCGATGGCCCCGGCGAAAAAATCAGTCAAAAAACCGCTGAAAAAATTGGCGACCAAACCCCTAGTGGGCGTGATCATGGGCAGCAAGTCGGATTGGGAAACCATGCAGGAAGCCGTGAAGGTACTGACCGATTTTGAAATTCCCTTTGAGGCGCGCATCGTTTCGGCGCATCGGACTCCGACCTTAATGAGCGCCTATGCGAGTGAGGCGGAAAAGAATGGACTTGAGGTAATTATCGCGGGCGCGGGCGGCGCGGCCCATCTCCCCGGCATGACGGCCTCGCTCACGGCATTGCCTGTGATCGGTGTCCCGGTTTCATCCAAACAACTCAAGGGGCTGGATTCGCTGCTCTCCATCGTGCAGATGCCTGCAGGAATTCCGGTCGCCACGGTCTCGATCGGAAACGCGCGGAATGCAGGGCTTTTGGCGGCTCGTATCCTGGGCGTCAAATACCCGGCGATTCGAAAGGCCATGAAGGCCTTTATGGCGAAGCAGGAGCGGGACGTTCTGGCCCAGCGTTTGGAGGCCTGATTTGGCTTCGGACAGCCTTTCAAAACAGCAATCGGCCTTGCTGCCCGGCGCCACGTTAGGGATTTTAGGGGGCGGCCAATTGGGCCGTATGTTCGCGATGGCCGCGAAGCGCTTGGGGTACCGGGTTGCGGTGTTGGAGCCTTCACCGGATTCACCTTGCGGTCAAGTCGCCGATATTGTGATTCAAGCCGAGTACACAGACGAGGTTGCCCTGAAGCGCTTGGCGGCCGTAAGCGATGCAATCACCTACGAGTTCGAGAATGTGGACGCGCGCGCGGTGGAACTTCTTGAGGGACTTGGTAAACCGGTGCACCCGTCCTCGTCGGCGTTGCGCATCACGCAGGATCGCATTTTGGAGAAGACCTTCGCGCGGGAGAACGGGATCCCCGTGACACCCTTCGCGTCAGTACGCTCCGCCGATGAAGCGCGCGCGGTGTTTCACGGGGAAGAGTTTCCCGGGTTTCTCAAGACGGCCCGCGGCGGGTATGATGGCAAGGGTCAGGCACGCGTGGGGAACGGGGAAGAGGCCGCGCGCGCGTGGGCCGATTTCAACGGCCACGAGCTGATCCTCGAGAAACTCGTCCCCTTCGAAAAAGAGATCAGTGTCGTGGCCTGCCGCGGCCGTGACGGTAGTTTCGCTGCCTACCCGCCCTCCGAGAACGCTCACGTGCGGAACATCCTAGACGTAAGCGTTCTCCCTGCGCGGGTTAGCGCCGCCTCGGCTGCCGCGGCGGTGAAGATCGCCCGGCAGGTGGGCGAAGGTCTCAACATCGTGGGCACCTACTGCGTGGAATTATTCGTGCTGCCGGACGGGGAGATTTGGCTCAATGAGATCGCGCCGCGGCCCCACAATTCTGGTCACGCCACAATCGATGCCTGCCTCTGTTCGCAGTTCGAGCAACAGGTGCGGGCTCTCTGCGGTTTGCCGCTGGGTTCAACGGCTTTACTTCGTCCCACAGCCATGGTCAATCTTGTCGGCAATGGCGATGGAGACAATCTCGGCGGTATTGAAACGCTTCTTGCCGACCCGGATGCCGCGCTTCATCTCTACGGTAAAAAGCAAGCACCGAACGGTCGAAAGATGGGGCACTTTACCGTCCTCGCCGACACGGCAGATGCGGCAGAAGCCAAGGCCTTGAAATTGCGCACCGGCCTGAAATGGAAAGGTTGATATGGAAAAAATGAATCGACCTGTATTCAGTGCCACCGAATCCGGATTCCTTTTTGGCCTGGCCTTGTTTGGGTTCCTGGTTCCGAACGGCGTTTTCATCTGGGCCTTGATTGCCCATCCAGAATTTATTCAGGGCGCATTGATGAATCCAGTCTCCTTCGTATTCATGGCCGAGGCATTTTTACTGATGTTCCTATTCGCTTGGGTACTCGCCAAAGCAGGAGGCTCCGCCAAGGGTTTTCTCTTTGTGGTGGGCTCGCTCATCGGTGGACTCGGGTTTTCGGTGCCACTCGCTTTGCGGGCAGCGTTCCGTAAAAAGGACTAAAGAGAAAAGGACCGAACATGGCGATTGGCATGAGCAAGGCTAGGCTTGAGGCCTTTAGCGACGCGGTAATCGCAATCATTCTGACCATCATGGTTTTGGAGATGAAGGTACCCCATGGGACTTCATGGGCCGCATTAAGACCGCTAATCCCCGTGTTTCTCAGCTATGTCTTGAGCTTTGTGTTCATCGGGATTTACTGGAACAACCACCATCATTTGCTCCATACCGCAAAGCATGTAAACGGCAAAATTCTGTGGGCAAACATGCACCTCATGTTTTGGCTATCGCTGATCCCCTTCGTAACCGGATGGATGGGGGAGAACCACTTCACAGCACTTCCTGTGGCGCTCTATGGTTGCGTGTTGCTTTGCTGTGCCCTCGCTTACACGCTTTTAGTGATGGCGCTGCTGTCGAGCCACGGCACAGATTCCCTTCTGGCCCGCGCGCTAGGAAACGATTTCAAAGGCAAGATGTCCCTGATAGCTTATATCGTGGCGATTCCCTCGGCATTCCTGCACCCTTGGATTTCCTGCGCAATCTACGTGATCTTCGCCTTGTGGTGGCTCGTGCCGGACAAGCGTATCGAAAAGGCGCTTACCGAAGACAACTAGTCCTTCGGCTAATCCTTCTCGCTCTCTTTTTTCTCCTGACGTTTTTCCTCCTCAATCGTGGGCCCGCCCTCGAACTTGATGGAGTTGTTCAAATCGGGATGCAAGGCACGGATGAAGGCATTGCGCAAAAGTGCGCCCACCGTTTTCCAGATGTCAGGATTGGGATCTGAAAACCTTCCGGAGAACGGGATCTGTGTTCCTACTTGAGCTTTGGGTTGATTTTCGAATATCTGCGCAACCCCGCCCACGAGAGCTTCCCAAGCCAATCGGAGCGGATTTTTCGAATCGTGTTTCAGGCTCAGGATGTCAAGGTCTTTGGTTAACGGCTTGATATATCCCTTGAACGCGCCTTGCTTGGCCGCCATTTCGGTGTACAAGCTTAGAGTGCCATTCTCGACATCCATAAAGGCGTATGCATTGAAATAATCATTGAGGGTCGGGAGCTTGAGGTCCTTGAGTTCGGCATTGAGGTCGAAGGTGGGTTCCATAGCGAGAGGCGCCAATTTCAAATCGATTCTCAGGGGTGCATGGTCCATGGCGCGTCCCGTGAGTTTGAAGGTCGCGGGTAGGGGGGATGATTGCTCCTGGGCATTGGTCAGGCCTGTGGCAATGGCATTCAAGTGATCGAGATAAAGGTCAACCTTGGGTTTCTGGTGGAAGTCGCGAAAGTGAACTTCGCCCTCAAGGATCTCGAAGCGGTTGATCGTGAAGGGGAACAGTTCTTCGACAGGCTTTTGCCAATTGTCCACGCCGCTCTGGGACTGCGCAGGGGTCGGGCCCGAGACGAAGTTGAGAGTGGGGTGATCCAGGACGATCTCGCTCACAATTTTCCCCTGAAACAAGGCCTTCCACTCTACCGAGAAATCCACCGCATCGGCGGAGAAAAAAGGCACGGGTATGAAGCCCGCTATCTTTTGCAGACTGATACCTTCAATCGTGTAGGCCCCGCGCCACAGGCTGATATCTACATCCTCGATATGCCCTTTGTAGCCCGGGAGTTCGTCGAGTTTTTTATTGGCGAATTTGAGGACGATGGGTTCCAGTAGCAACTGCAGCGCCACTAATAGGACGAGCACAGTCCCCAGAATGACCAGCACAATGTTACGGGGACGCCAAAAATGTTTTGTGGAATGTTTTTTGGAATGGGAAGGGTGGGCGGATTTCATGGTACCCCTTTCTTGACCGTTCCCTTTCAAGAAACGATTTCGCAAGTCAGAAAACCACTAAAAATTTCCCTCGTTTTACAACTTTTCTTGACCCCGGTTAATCTTTGACCAGGAAATCGGTGTCCCCGCGCGGGGGGATTTCGTTAACCCGAACATCCTCCACACGCGCGTGAGCCGGGCCTCGGCGACACCAGCGGATGAGCGCGCCCACCTGATTTATGGGCCCTTCCGCTTCGGCATAGACCGACCCGTCTGGTTCGTTCTTCACGAAGCCGCCCAAATTGAGCTTGTAGGCTTCGCGTTGAGTATCCCGGCGGTAAAACACGCCTTGGACTTTTCCGGTGATGACAAGGGATACGCGGCGCAGGGTATTCATGGAGGTCGGATTTGGAAGGGTCTTCGTAAGAGTCGTTGGAAGATCGAAAATATTCCCGGAATCTTGTATCCTTCAAGTTTCAGGAGGAAACATGAATAAACCTATGAATCCCAATGCCCGTTGTTTCTGTGGGAGCGGTAAGAAATTCAAGAATTGCCACGGCCTGGAAGCGGGAGCAACCATGACGCGCAAGAAAATTCCGGTGGGGTATATTTTCGCCGGTGTAATTTTGCTGCTTATTGCGGGCGCGTTGCTCTATAAGACCTCGACCAAGCCTTCAGGACAGGTTTGGTCTGAGGAGCATGGTCATTATCACGACGCTCCGTGACGGTGACGCTTCACGAGAAAGCCAAAACTAATAGTGGCCGCGCCACCAATGATCCAGAGTGCCACGCGTGCGGCACCGAGCGTCCACAAATCGTGCGCGTTCAGATTGAGGCCTTCGAGCGCGAGGTTGCCTCCGAGATTGCCGATGTAGGTATAGAACAAAATGCCGGGCACCATGCCGAGCCACGCACCAAACAGATACATCGGGAAAGGAATACCTGCGAGCGTCAGCATGTAGTTGGCGATGGGCATGGGGAAGAGCGGGCACATGTGCACCGAGAGCAAGGTCCATAACGGGTGGGACTTGCCCGCTTGTTCGACCGCTTGAAAGGCCTGATATTTGGAGACCCATTGTCGGGCTTTTTTCTGAAACAACCGCGCGATTAAAAAAGCCACGGAGGCGCCGATCAACGAACCGGCGGCGGCGATGAGATAGCCGTATTGCAGCCCGTACAAGGTTCCAGCGGTGAGACTAAGAAGCGGGCCAGGCGTGAAGAGCAGCACCAGAACCACATAGGTGAGGATGAAGAGGAGGATGCCCCACGCTCCGAGATCGCGAAAGGTGGAGGTTCCCGCCTGTAGCCAAGCTTGGACCGGGAGATATTTTTGGAGGGCAAAAATCGCGAAGATGACCAGAGCGATCACCGCGATTTTTCGGGCGCCCTTGCGGACCGCATTCAGGAATCGCTGGGGGGAGAATCCGGAAAGGCGGGAAAGTTTTTTTTCTAGGTCAGGTACAGGAGGCAGATTGGTCGGAGGGGTCATGATTCTAGGTACGAGTTTCGGGCCGAAGTGGATGGAAGGCTAGCTGGCGGACCGATGTGGACAGAAGCTTTGCGGATCGACCTGACCCGTGTAGCCTAGGCCTTTCGACCGAACTCGACGTCTTCCATTTGGGGGACGTTCATGAGTTCGCGCAAGACTTTGTCCAGAGGCACGCCCTCAAAGAGGAGGGCGTGGAGGCCTTCGAGGATGTGCATGCGGATGCCGAGTTCGGCGAGCTTTTCGTACACGACCCGAACCGTGTGGACGCCTTCGGCAACCTCGCCGATCTCGCGCACGGCATCGTCGAGGGTCTTGCCCTGCCCGATGAGGTGTCCGACCCGGAAGTTGCGACTCAGAGGGGAGGTGCAGGTGGTGACCAGGTCGCCGACCCCGGCGAGTCCAAGGAAGGTGAGGGGGTCGGCACCCCAGCGGACCGCGAAGCGGCTCATCTCGGCGAGCGCGCGCGTCATGATCATTCCCCGCGCGTTGTCGCCGAGATCCCGCGCGGTGGCGAGGCCGGTGGCGATGGCGTATACGTTCTTGAGGACGCCGCCGAGCTCGACGCCGCGCACATCGGAATTGCTGTAGACGCGGAAGTAAGAGCAGGAGAGGAGTTCCTGAACGGTGGCGATGAGGTCTGCGTGTTCGCTCGCGATCACGGTGCCGCTGATCTTGCGCGCGGCGATTTCTTTGGCCAGGTTCGGGCCGCTTAGCGCGCCGATGCGCGTGCAACGGACTTCCTCGGCGAGGATCTCGGTCATCAGCCGGAAGGTGCCGGTTTCGATGCCCTTCGTAGTGCTCACGATCATTTGATCCGGTTGCATCCACGCACCGAGGCGGTGGGCCGTCTCCCGGAAGTAAGGACTGGGCACGCAGATCAGCACCAGGGCGCAGTCGCGCGAGGCTTCTTCGAGGTCGGAGGTGGCCGTGATATTGGAACTAAGCGTGAGGCCCGGCAGGTATTTCTTGTTTTCGTGGGTGGCATTGAAATCGGCGGCGGCAGCTTCGGCTCGAAACCACAAAGAGACCTCGCGGCCACGGGTGCCGATGATATCGGCCAGGGCGCTGCCGAAGCTGCCGCCGCCGATGATGCCGATGCGTCTTGTCCCGATTGCCGTCATGTTGTTGCCCACAAAGATTGTAAATCCTTCACGCTCAATTCATCGAGACGTTTGACCACCCGGTGCGCGCCCTTGAGCGTATCTCCCGGATGGGTGCTGGCTACCCCGACTACCTTCATGCCGCCCCGGAGGCCGGCCTCAATGCCGACAGGGGCATCTTCGAAAACAACGCAGCGTTCGGGCGGCACCCCCGCCTTTTCGGCGGCCTTCACAAAAACCTCGGGATCAGGTTTGCCATGGCCCACATCTTCCGAAGATACAATCTCAAGGAAATACTTCCCGAATCCAAACAAGTCCAACGCCACCTGAATATTGAGTCGATGGGAAGACGTCCCGACGACGCATGGAATACCTGATTCTTGAAGGGATTTCAAAAAAGCCTCAACTCCCGGTAACGGTTCCACGCCTACTTCGCGGATAATCTCGCGGTAAAGCTCTTCTTTGCGCAGGGATTGAATCTTGATCAACTCGGGATCACGCGTCCAACCCAAAATATCGGGAATGATCAACTCGTTTTTCATCCCGAAGCTGGCCTTGAAGTAGCCTTCCGGTAGTGGTTTTCCAACTTCTGAGGACAAACGTTCCCAGCTTTGTGCATGCTGTTTGGAAGAGTCGATGACCACGCCGTCCCAATCGAATAACGCACCTAAAATCGGAGATGAAAGCATGGGGGAAAGGTAGCAGGTAGAAGGTGACGGGTGGAGGGTAGAGAGGGCTAAAAGACAAGTAGATTTCAAGGCAATGTCGCTGTTTTCCCGCATTCTTTTCCTCTCGCTGTTTGTCCTGGTGGTTTTCCCGGGTCTTCAAAAGATTGATGCGGCCTCGGTTTCGCCGGGACCCCTGACCACGCGCGAGATTCGCTCATTTCAAATCGAATGGCAAAGCGCTTTGTTGGATGTGCGTGCCGGACGTTTTGCCAAGGCCGCTAAGACGCTGGAGGAATTGAATCCGCGGGATTCACTCACGCAAATTTACCGGGCCTCCTTTCTCGCAGATACCTGGCTCGCGGCGGGTAAACGCAAACAAGCGGCGCGCGTGTTGGACGATATTCTGAACCTGCCGGTTACAACCCCGGTTCTTCCTGCACAGTCTTCCACCAACCCAAAAAAAACCGACCGGTTTACCCCGCGTGATCCCATCTGGGTCCCACACCTGTATCGTCTTCGATTGCAAGCCTACGACAGCGATGCCCCAGGACCTTCCCGGCGTGTTTTTCTGGCGGCGGCGCTTCGTGCTCCTTTGGATGATGGCACTCGCACACAATTTCTCTACCGGATGCTGGAACTTGACACCATGACGCTCCCGGGAAGCGAACGCCCTCCTTATGTGCGGCAACTCCTGACTATTTCCTTTGCCAATGCCCGACTGGATTCGCTGTATCGTCAAGAGGCTCCTCGGTACCCTGTGCCCTCTATCTTGGATGAGCGGATGAGCTGGGACGACCAGAAAAGGATGTTGGACTTTGAGGAAAAACTCGGTTTATGGTCCAAGGCAATCGAACGCGGCGATGCCGTTTTCGTTCGGAGTGAAGGGACATTGACCCCGGATGCAGCCCGGGCCCTGCAACTCAAGATCGCGCTATGGTATTTTAACAAGGGGACTTACAGCGAATCCATCAAGCGGTATAATCTTTGGCGGGACCGCTATGGGGATACCCCGGAGGTCCTGCAGCAAATTGCGCGCGCCTACCGAAACTTGTCGCAAGATGGGCGGGCGCAGACCGTGTATTCGAGGTTGCTCGAACAGTACCCGACTGACTCACGCTCGGCGGAGGTAATCTGGATGCGCACCTTCGATGCCGAAGCCTTGGGGAAAACCGAAGACGCAATCGAGGGCTATACGCGGGTGTTGGAGAATTTCCCGCAGCATACGCGCGCGCCCGAGGCGATGTTCCGCATTGGGCTGACCTATTACAAACGCGGGGACTACGAGGCGGCGCAGAGATCCTTTCGTGAGCTTAGAGCCACGCAGAAGACAGGGAAACTGGTGGGCGCCGCGCGGTACTGGGAAGGCAAGTCGCTGGCGAAGCGCGGCGATGGCGCGGGCGCGCGCGGCGTGTGGAAAGACCTTGCGGCGGCCTACCCGTTCGGGTACTACGGGCATCAGGCCCAGCGCGAACTGCGTGAGCGCGGCGCGTGGCCCGACAGTCTGGATTGGAACCGGCGCTTTCGGGATTTGCCCGATGGTGCGGTGAGACAGTGGATGCTGACCTCGATCGCGGGAACGCGCGAGGTTCCCGAAGGCGCAGGGGAGAGCCCGTATTTACCGGTCACGAAGCTCTTGAACATGGGGATGGACAGTTTGGCGGTGCTGACCTTGCAAAGCCAGGTGAGCGCCGCACAGGGCAACCCATGGGTGCTTTATACAGCGGCCACGCGCTGCCGCGCAGCGGGCTTCGACTACGAAGCCTACCGCTTCGGCGTTAGGCTGGCGGATCGTCTTCCCCTGGAAGCCTGGCCGAACGCCCCCCTCGCCGTCCTTCGCTTGTTTTACCCTCCGTCCTATGAGAATATCGTGCGCATGGAGGCTACGCGCGCGGGTGTTGCCCCTTCGTTGGTACTAGCGTTGATCAAGCAGGAGAGTGGCTTTGAGCCCAAGGCTGTTTCGCGCGTGGGTGCGCGTGGGCTGATGCAAATGATGCCGGCCACGGGAGCGATTCAGGCGCGCAAGGAGAAGTTTGAAAACTTCGATGCAGATTCTTTGTTTGTCCCTCGTGTGAATACGAGGCTAGGGATTGCGTATTTGCGGGATGTGCTCAAGAAATACAACGGGAATCCCTACTATGCATTGGCGCATTATAATGCGGGGCCGAACGCGCTTGAACGCTGGCTGCCGCGCCTAAGCGGACGGCCTATCGAAGAAGGCGTAGAAGACATCGGCTACGCAGAAACACGGGACTATGTGAAACGTGTTATGGCTAACTACTGGACTTATCAGGAGTTGTGGAATTGATTTCAGGTCCGGTTTTTCGCGGGATATTCGTTTCCTCCTTGGTCATCGGCTCTATGAACGTGATGCCTGTGGATGCTGCCGACTGCTTTCCACTGGCCCGACTCAAATACGGCGGTGGGGGAGATTGGTACACCGGTCCGAGTATGCTCCCCAATCTGGCGAAGAGACTGCGCAGTGATTTGGGGATGAAGGTGTGCGCGACCGAACGTCAGGTCGAGCCGCTCTCTGCAGATTTGTATGACACACCGGTATTGTTCATGACGGGGCATGGCAAGGTGACCTTCACCGAAGAAGAGCGAACGGCGTTAAGGGAATATCTCGGACGTGGCGGACTTCTGTTTGCGGATGACAATTACGGCATGGCCGAATCCTTTCGGGCCGAAATGGATTCTCTGTTTCCAAGGCGCACTCTGCGCCCGTTGCCGGTGACCCACCCGATCTTTCGCAGTCATTATCGTTTTCCGGGAGGACTCCCGAAGGTGCATCAGCATGATGGCAAGGTGGCGACTGCCTATGGGATCGAAGTCGATGGGCCCTCCGGGAAACGAGTGGCCGTACTGTTGACGGTTGAATCGGACTTGGGCAACGGTTGGGAAGACCCCGATGTCCATAAGGATCCGGCCGAGGTTCGTGAGCAGGCCCTGCGCATGGGCGTGAATGTCTTTGCATGGTTTCTAGAAGGCGCACGCGCTAAATGAGCCCTGAAAAGAACTCCGGGAGTGTGTACCCGGTTCTCGACCGCATCGAATCTCGTCTGCACGTCGCGCGCCGTCAACGGGTACGCTCCGCGATCGTGCGTGCCTGTCTTGAAGCGCTTTCCCTGCAACTCCTCCTACTGCCGCTAGCGGGTCTCTGGGCGGCCGTTCATCCTTATGACCCGCTAGGACTTCAACTGGCCTTGTCCACATGGCTCGTGTTCATCTGGCCTCTGCTACAGTTGGCAATTTTGCGCCGCCAAGGATTGTTTGGCTCTCGCGGTATTCATAGGGTCGCCGCAGACTTTGATCGTCTGAATCCGGCGGCTCCCGACATTTTTCGCACAGTACTCTCGCGCCACAGTCATTCCCCAGAAACTCTCGCCGCGCTCGACGCGTTTTACGCCTCGTGGGAATCGCGTCTTCGAGAACCTGCCGCCCCTGTCTTCACACGCGCTCGCGCCGCCGCCTTGTCCGCAGCCGCAGTCTTCGCTCTGGCCCTTCCCTTCGTGGCGGGGCAAATTCTGGGGTCATCCCTCCCGGGCGGCGCAGGGGACGTGTTCCAGCGTATGGTCTTGCCTCTGCGGGCATGGAACGCCATCCCCGCGCCGCGTTTGACCCCGCTCGATCTACCCGAGACCGTGATGCGGGGCGACAGTTTGACCGTCACAGTGATAACAGAACACGTATCCGCCACCCGCCCCGTATATGTCCATCTCGTTTTGCCCACAGGCGAAACACGTTTTGAGATGCGGCGCGGCTTAGATGGGGTTTTAACTGGCGGATTGCGCAGCGGGTCTGATTCATCGCGGTATACGGTCGGCCCTGCGACACAAGATTTCTCGCTTCGATTCTCCACGGCCGGGTTCATGTCGCGGCTTTACACTGTCCGCGTGGTGGAGCCTCCCCGCTTGGCCTCCCTCGGCGTGGTCGTTGCGCCCCCTGCCTATTCCGGATTGGCCTCCGAGCGCTTCGCCGAAATGCCCGCGCTTTTGTCCCTCCTTCCGGGTAGCATCGTCACCTGGTCCGCGCGCGCTGCCGAACCGCTGAAAGGGCTCGCTGCAGATTATGTCTCCGAGTCCTCGACGGCAAAACCTCAACGAGTCCCTCTAAAGGTCAGCGTCCCCAAAGGTGAGGAGGGCGACGGTCTTGCGTTTTCCTTCCGCCATCGCGTCCTGCGCGCGGGGGAGTTGCGCCTTCGCCTATCCGATGAACGCGGCGGGAAGTCTACGGAAGGTCCCTTCCGCGTCGAATTGAAAATCGACGCGTCCCCCGAAATTGCCTTGCTTGCCCCCGCTTCCGACCAGGATTTAGGCCGCACTCTGAAGTTGCCCGTCCTGTTTCGCGCCCGGGACGATTACGGGATTTCGCGTGTGCTCCTGCGTTACTCGGTGCTCCGTGATGGCCAATCCGGATCGGCACCATCCGCCTCTTCGAAGGACGGTAGTGTGGAGGTTACCCGCTGGCTCGGCAGCCGGGACGGGATGGGCGGCGGCGTTTGGGACGCGGGGAGTTTGGGGCTCGATGCCGGAGACGGGGTGGAGATCTGGCTGGAGGCGATTGACAACGATGCGGTGTCGGGGCCGAAGTCGGCGTTCTCGGCACGCGTGAAACTGCGACTTCCCTCACGCGATGAAGTGCGCTCTGCGGTACAGGCCGGTGAGCGCGACGCTGCCGTAAGCCTGACCAGCGCGCTGGAGCGTGAAAAGCGTTTGCGCCGCGAAGAAGAGCGACCCAACAAAGGCGCGGCCACAGAGGGCGCCAATTCTCCCCTGGCAGCGCCGGTTCCCGAATGGGAAGTCCGACGTGTGCTGAGCGACCAGCCTCGTCAGCATTTGAAAGACCTGCAACGCCAGCTCGACGCCGAGATCAAGGCCGCCGAAAAACAGGTTCAAGAGCGCGCGCAAGAAGCCAAGGCCACGACGAACAAAGAGGCTGCAAAGGAAAGTGCGAAGAAAGTTTTAGAGGCTACGAGGGCTTCGAAAGCCCTGCAAGAAATCCGCAAAGAGGTTCAGGCGCAAGAGAAGCGTCTGCCGCCTCCCGAAATCGGGAGCGCTCCGTTGGAGCAGCAGAAGAAAAGTTTGGATGCACTTACTGCGGATCAAAAAGCTTTAGAGAAAAAATTGGAGGAGACACCTCCGCCGGCTCAATCCAAAAAGTCCGATCCCTCCTTGGCCGAGAATCGTAAACAGTTGGAAGAGTCCCTCAAGCGCAACCTTCAAGAGCAGAAGGACATGAAGGCCTGGCTGGGTGAACAGGATCGCAACAAAACCACCGAGCAGAAACGGAGCGATCAGTCCTCGCGCAATGCGGCGCAGATTGAACAGGACATGAAGAAGGCCCTGGAGCAAATCGACAAGGCCATGGAAAAGGGTTTGGAAAACGGGACGTTGTCTCCGGATGTGCTCGAAAAGATGGAGCGTATTAGAGAGCTGCTCGAAGAAGTTTTGGACCCTGATGAGAAAGAAAGCCTGAGACAAGCGTCCCAAAATGAAGACGTAGAGGCAGGCGACCTGCAAAAGGCGATGAAGAATTTGCTGGACAAGAAAGAGGGCTTGCGCCAAAACCTTGAGAAGGCAATCAAGATGTTGGAGGCGTTGCGGGAGACGCGCGCCTTGCGCGACGCTGCGGGCGAGATGCGGGAAATGGCTGAAGAGCAGAAGGAGGTTGCAAACGACATCGCCAATTCGGATAAAGCGTCCGTGGATAAAGCCGAAAAAGCCTCCGCAGCCGAGTTGGCAGATCGCCAGGAGGAGTTGAACCGGCAGATGGATGCCGCCATGAAGAGCCTCGACAACCTTTCCAAAAGTCCTTCGATGAAGGAGGCCCTCAAGGATTTCGACAAGCAAAAGCCGCGCGAGGCACGGACGAACATGCAGAAGGCCGGGGATAAATTGAAAGCCCCTTCACCGGACAAGAAGGCCGCGAAGCAAAGCGCGGACCTGGCGGCGAAGCAGTTGAAGCAAATGGCCGCCGAGTTGGACAAGAAGGTCGCGCAAATGGACAAGGCTGCGAATGCGGCCGAGATCCGGACGATGCTTGAGGAGACGCTGGACTTCTCGGCTTGGCTCGAGGCGGCCCGCGACCCGAACGGGGACGAAGCACGTCGCTGGGGTGGCGAAGAAGCCGTGAGGCAGGGGGCGATCCGCATCGCGAAGTGGCTGCGCGCAAGGCTTGAGAAGCTCGCGGATGCGGACCCATTCGAAGGGGACATGCTTCGCCGCGAGTCAGCGGCTCTCGGGATTGTGGCGGATGCCATGGTTGCGGATGCGACCTTCTCACAAGCAGGGCTCGAAAGCCTGCGCAATCATGCGCTCAAGGCCGCACGCGAATTGTTCAAGATGCTTGACAAGAATCAGGACTCCGGCGGCTCCGAGGATGGAGAAGGCGCGGGGGATTCCGACAATTCCGGCGGTGAAGACGGTGACTCCGGGCAAGAAGGCATTTCCGGGCGCATGAAAGGTGCATCGGGTAAACAAGCCGCGGTAAACCGCGCAACTTCCGAACTGTTGAAATCATTCCTGGAAGGTCGTCAGGGAAGACCGCAGGGTGAGCCGGGGGGACAGGCTTCAGGGCAAGGTTCCGGACAAGGCCAAAGCGTAGGGGGGCAGCCTGGGGGCCAGTCGGGGGGCGGACAAAGTGGCGGACAAGGCAACGGTTCGACACCGGGATCGCAGGGAGGTTCGCAAAGTGGCAATCAAGGCGGCAATCAAAGTGGCGGCGAGAACTCCGGGAGTGGAGACGGGAAGAGCAACGGGCTCGCCAACGCGCAGCAACAGATCGGGGAGTCGCTCGAGCAGATGGCCGAGGCCGCCGGGGATGCCGGCGGGGCCGCGCGCAAACTTCGTCAGCTAGCCGAAGAAGCGCGCGAGCTTGAGGAGGCGCTTCGTCGCCGGAGCTTGAGCCCAGGCGAAATCCAACGCCGGCAGGAACGTTTTCAAACACGCCTACTTGAGGCAGCGAACGCGCTCGAAGAGCGTGGGAATGAAAAGGAGCGTCGCGCCGAGGCGTATAAGGGCGGCGCACTGCCGCCCCCCGAGGTCGTCGGCGCTACCCCCGATGAAAACCGGATCAAGGAATTAAAGCGCCGGCGTGACGAGGCCCGCAAGCTGCCTCTCTCCTCCGAGGAAAAACGTCGCATGGAATGGTACTTTGAACAGTTGTTAGCCCCCTGACAGCCCATACCCACCCATGCACCATCCCACTTTACTCACCCGCCTCGACCTCCGCATCACGCGTCTCGGGGCGCATCTCATCAATGTCGGGGGGGAGATCGCGCATTTTCTTCGGTTTAGTCTGACCGTTTTTGGACAGGTTCCACGGGCGGCGCGGGATTTTCGGACCACGCGCGACCAGATGTTCCAGATCGGCATAACTTCGCTCCCGCTGGTGGGATTCATTTCCTTGTTCTCAGGTGCGGTCGCCGCGTGGCAGGCCGCTTACAACTTCGCCGACTATGTCCCGCTCCGCTATGTCGGGTCCGCGGTAGGCAAGTCCGTGATGCTTGAACTCGGCCCCGTGCTGACGGCCATCGTGGTCGCTGGTCGCGTAGGAGCGGCCATGGCCGCGGAACTCGGAACCATGGCGGTCACAGAACAACTAGACGCGATGAAGGTCCTTAATCTCAATCCGTATCGCTTTCTACTCGCTCCACGGCTCCTCGCCGCCCTGATCATCCTCCCGCTGCTCACCATCTTCTCCTCCTTCGTCGCCATACTCGGCGCTCTCGCCGTGGTCACCACCTTCCGCGACCTCCCCGCCGAAACTTTCTTCTTCGGTGTGCGCCTGTTCTACGCCGACTGGGACCTCTTCGTCGGCCTCCTCAAGTCCGTTGTATTCGGTAGCTGGATCGCCCTCTTTGGGTGTTACTTCGGGTTCACAAGCCATCGCGGCGCAGAAGGCGTCGGCCGCGCCGCCATGTCCGCCGTCGTCTTCGCAAACGTCGCCATCCTCGTCAGCGGATTTCTGCTCTCCAAAACCCTGCTGCGTTGACGGAAGTATTTTTAAACGTATACCCGTCCCATTCCCGGAGTCTCCATGGTCCAGCGCTACCTCACCCAGATGGAACAACGCAGCGACTTCGTTCAGTCGCTGCGGGATGCCTTCAGTCTTCCCGAGGCCGGCGCGCGTAATGCCGAGGTCAAGGTGGTGCTGCAACGTCAGCGCGATAAAATCCGCCGCCTCAACCGCGATGGATCTTCCGGTGCCGACACCGTCCGCTTTATCAGCGAAATGGTGGACACCCTTCTGCGCGTTCTGTGGGACACTCTGGAGGTCGGACTACCTCAAGATGCCCATTGGGTGGCGGTGGTCGCGGTGGGCGGCTATGGCCGCATGGAACTATGCCCGCAAAGCGATATTGACTTGCTGATCCTGACTTCGCCCAAGATGGATGGATACGAACGCGATCAGGCGGAGGCTTTGATCCGCAGCCTTTGGGATTTTGGTTTTAGTGTGGGCGCCTCGGTGCGCTCACTGGCGCAATGTAAAGAAGCCTCGGCGAAGGATCCGGATACCTGGACATCTTTCCTGAACGAGCGTTTCATTGCGGGTAATTACGAGTTGTATTCGAATTTTGCCCAGATGATGGGGAAGAAGCTCTTCCCCTGGCGGCTTTCCTCCCTCGTGCAAGCCAAACTCGAGGAGCACCGTGTCCGCACGGGCAAGATGGGGTCCTTGGTGCAAATGCTCGAGCCCAACATCAAGGAGGGGACCGGCTGTTTGCGCGACGTCCATTCCATGATGTGGATCGCCAAGGTCAAACACGATTGTGCGAATTTTGAGGACCTTGTCCGTGAGGGGCTAATCACGCCGCAGGAGCAAGAAGACATCCGGGTGGCCTACGACTTTCTGTTACAGGTGCGCTGCTGCTTGCACTTCATCACCCGCAAGAAGGACGACCGTCTCGATTTCCATCTGCAGCCCGAAGTGGCGGCCGAACTGGGGTTCACCCAGGAAGGTCCGTTGGTTCCGGTCGAAATCTTCCTCAAGGTTTTTTACCACCACACCAAAACCGTGAACCGGGTCACCGAAGCCGTGATCTCGCGTTGGAGCCGTTCACCGGCGAAGACCACTCATTCCAAAGAATTTCGTACTCACGAGCACTTCACTGCCGTGGAGGGTGTCCTCGACCTCAAGGCCAAGGTGGGGAACCCCTTCCGCAGCAACCTGCCCCTTATTCTCGACTATTTCGACCTGTCCAATCAAAAGGGTATTGGCTACGGCCATCACGCGATTCTGCGCATCAAGCAGGCCGTGCATATGCTCTCCGCGCAGGATACCCTGGATTTCTCGGAGCCTCTGCGCCGCTTCCTTTCCCTATGCCAGCGCCCCGAGCGCGTGGGACGCATGCTGCGATGCATGAACGAGGTCGGTCTGATCGGTTTGCTGATCCCCGACTTCAACTACATCTATTGTCACAGCCAGTACGATATCTATCACATCTATACGACGGATGAACACACCATCACCGTTGTGCGGCAGCTGGCCTACCTGGGCAGCACCGATTCCAAGGAGCTCGCTTCCCTGCGCCGGGCCCTGTATGCCATCTCCGACCGCGAGGCCATGGTCCTCACATGCTTCTACCATGACATCGGCAAAGGCCTCGGGCCCGGCCACTCCGTCAGCGGTGCCCGCATTTCCTTCGCCTTCATGGAACGCATGGGCTTTTCTCCCGCCCGCTGCCGCATCGTTTCGAACCTCGTCCTGCATCACCTGTTAATGAACGAGGTGATTCAGCGCCGCGACCTCGATGATCCCAAGACCATCCGCGACTTCATGACCAAGGTCGAGACTCCGGACATGCTGCATAAGCTTTATGTCCTGACATACTGTGACACTTCCTCTGTCCATCCAGACGCGTGGTCGGCATGGAAGGCAACGTTGCTTCAGAAGCTCTATGAGAAGACTTTAGAGACCCTGCAAGCCCCTTATCGCGAAGCGCAGGCGCGACGCGTTGCGGGGGATGACGAGCTCAAGGCGGCCTTGCTGCGCGTCTTGCCGGCAGAAAGTGTTCAGGCACACCTGGAAAGCCTCGGTGAGAACTATCTCGCGGCGCATTCGGTTGAGGAAGTAGCGCTGCATGCGGATTTACTGATCAAGTCGACCGCGAACGGGTACGGCGTGCATGTATTGGCGAAGGCGACCCACTGGGAGATCACGCTGGCTGCCCGCGACGAGAAAGCCCTGCTGGTGCGTATCGCCGGGGTCCTGGCCCACTTGAACCTTTCGATCCTAACGGCACGCATCTACACTCTGGGCGGCGGCAAGGTCATCGACCGGTTCTGGGTAGCCATTCCTGAAGATGGGCGATACACCGCCGAATCCCTGAAGGCGAAACTTCTTCAAGAGATGGGCTCCGGCTTCCGCCTCGGCCGCGCGGAGTTGCGTGAGCTACGCCATCATTATCGCCTGCGCGCGCGCGGCGTGGAAACCTTCACCGAGCCTAAAGTCTTGATCTCAAATGAAATATCCGATGCGCTGACGGTACTTGACATCACGTGCCGGGATCAAATCGGCATTCTCTTTCAGGTAGCACTCGTGTTGAATGAATTGGGGCTTGACGTGCATGGAGCGGTGCTGACCACCGAAGCCGATCGTGCGCTCGACTCCTTTTACATCACGACGGAGAGTGGAAACAAGGTCACCGATGCGGAGCAATGCGATGCGATTGCGGCCGCGCTTGAAGCCGAACTCTCATCAACATGAGAGTGATCACGACATCACTTCCATAAACTTTTTTTGTCTCGAATAAAAAAAAATCAATAATCGATTGACTATTTCTGTCAACCGCTTTATCATTTGTCTATACAGAATCGGTTGAAGGAGTGCTTTCATTGGATTTTCGGTTGAAGAAAAACAAAACGAACAACATGCACGCGACTATCGCGCCATGCATTTCGTCCAATGAATACGGGCATTTCGTACGATTCGACAACTTAGTTCTCACGATCAGATTTTAAAACTGAACCCATCCGGAAGGAGGTGATTCGCACATGGCCATCAAGAAGAAAGTTGCCAAGAAGGCTGCCAAGAAAGCGACCAAGAAGGTTGTTAAGAAGGCAGTGAAGAAGGTTGCTAAGAAAGCAGCAAAGAAAGTTGCTAAGAAAGCAGCGAAGAAGTAACTCATTCTGATTTCAAACTCGTTTGAAATCAGGTAGTTATGAGGAAGTCCGGTTTATCCGGGCTTCCTTTTTTTTGTTTTTTTAGAAAAACAAATCGCCGCAACGCAAAAGCGACCGCCCCTCTTTTAACAGTGGAGACGGTCGCTTTGATTTACTAAGTGATTGATTTTTAAAGAGCTACATGCTCTCGATCGCGGGAACACCAACCATCTCAAGAGCCTGCGCCAATACCGATTGAGCCCCGGTCACCAAGAAAAGCCGTTCATTTTCTTCAGGAGAGCCAATCACACGGCTGTTATGCAGAAAACGGTGGGTCGCATCGGCCAAGGACAACACGAACTGCGCGAGAACGCACGGGTCTCGTGAAATCGCCGCCGAAGCCACCTTGTCCCCGAACTGGGCGATCAGATCCAACACCGCAAAAGAGTCTTCGTCCTGGAACACTTCCCAGCGGATGGATTCTAAATCCTTGTCACTAAATGATTTACCCGCACGCCCCACCTTCCGCAAGATACTGCAGAGACGCACATGGGCATTTTGGACATAGGGACCGGAATCTCCTTCAAAACTCAGGGCCTGCTCCCATTCGAACCGAATATCGTTCATCCGGCGATTCTTCATTTCGCTAAAGACCAAAGCCCCGACCGCGATCTGAAGGGCGAGCCCTTCTTTTTCGGCCGCTTCGGGGTTTTTCTCGGCCATGATACCCAGAATTTTATCCCGGGCCCCCTCGAGTACATCCTTGAGCAAACTGGCTTGACCGCTGCGGGTTTTGCCTTTTTCCCAGTTTCCTTCTTCGCTTTTATGAAGAACAAGGCCGAAAGGGATATGCTCACACCGGTCGTACCAGTCCTGACCCAGCAGTTCAAGAACCTTGAACAATTGCTGAAAGTGCAAGCTTTGTCCATTGTCCACCACATAGAAGCAGCGTTCGAAGGCGTAATGGTCGTGACGGTACAGCGCGGCGGCAAGATCCCGCGTGATGTACAAAGTCGAACCGTCCGTTTTACGGATAAGGGCCGGCGGCATGCCGAAAGCTTCGAGGTCTACGACCTCGGCGCCCTGGCTTTCCATCAGAATCTTTTTGGATTCCAGAATATCCAAAGCAATCTGGAGCTTGCCATGACGGAGGTTCGCGAAGAATTCCTCACCGACCCAAGCGTCGAAGTCCACATTCAAAATCGCGTAGAGGCGGCGGAGTTCCCGCAGGGTGACCTCGCGAAAATTCGACCACAGCAGATAATATTCCGGGTCTCCGGCTTCCAGCTTGGCGAATGCCTGGCGCGCTTGGTCTTCCAGAGTCGGATCGATTTCTGCGGCCTTGGAGAAGGACGTGTAAAGTCCGTTCAGCCTTTCAATCGTGAGGTTCTCGATTTCTTGAGGGCTCATGCCTTCACGGAGGAACATCACGATCAACTTGCCGTAGGAGGTGCCCCAATCACCCAAGTGATTCACGCGTTCAACGGTATAACCCCGTTTCGCAAAGACCCGGCTCAGGCTGTTGCCGATCATGGTTCCGCGGAGGTGGTGGAAGGCGAGTTCCTTGCCCATGTTGGGCGAGGAGTAATCGATCACAATGCGCTTGCCCTTGCCCTCGTCCGAATTCCCGTAGTCGGTGCCACGCAGCAAAACCTCGGAGAGCACACGCCGCGCGAAGTCGGCCTTATCAACGAAGAAATTCAAATAGCCACTGAGGGCTTCGATCTTCGTAAAGCCTGCAGGGGGCGTTAAAGTCTTCGCCAGTTCCTCGGCGATCAGGTTCGGAGCCTTCCGCAGGGTTTTCGCCAGGGGAAAGCAGGGGAAGGCGAAGTCGCCGTGAGAAGAATGTTGGGGGAGCGTGATCGCCCCCTCGATCGCGGCCTCGTCAAGGCCCGTCGCCGGGCCGATCACGCGCGCGATGTCGCGCTTGAAGGTGGTCATAGGTCGTCGTCTTCGTCCGCGCCCTCGTCTCCGGCGACTGCGAAGTCTTCAGCCTTTAGCGTCGTAGACGGCGCATCTGCCCACAGGCGTTCAAGTGAATAGAATCCACGGGTGGTGGCTTCGAAGAGGTGGATGATCAAATCCCCATAATCGATGATGGCCCAGCGCACGCCGGACATATATTCGGAGCGAAGGGATTTGATGCCTTCCTTGCTCAGCGAGCGCTGCACGCTGTTCAGCATTGCGCGCATCTGCGGCTCGTTTTGGCAGGTGCAAATCAGGTAGTAGTCTGCAACCGTGCTGAGTGTGCGCAGATCGAGGAGAACCAGATTTTCGGCCTTCTTCGAGAACAGGATCGCTGCGGCCTTGTGGGCCACTTCGAGCGGACCAGGCTCGCCGGCAGCGTCAATGCTCCGCGAGAAGACTGCGTCCGTGGCGACTTCGCTCTCGGGCGCAGCTTGCTTCGGCATAGCCGACTCGGCCACGATCTGCGCAATGCGCGCGCCGAGCGCGCCGCCCATGCCTTTCATCCCCTTCATCACCTTGAGCGCTTGCGCTGCAGGCGCTGTGGGCTTCACCGGCGCTACGGGAGCGACAACGGGTGCAACGACCGGAGCAGTCACTTTCGATGCAACAGGCTTCGCCGCCGTGCGCTTGAGGCGCGGGACCGCTGCGGATCGCGTCAATGCCTTGGGCAGGGCTTTCGCAACCTTCTTCGGTGCAGCTTTCGCTGCGACCTTCGTCACAGGCTTCGTGGTTTTGACGGGAGCCTTCGCCGCCGTTTTCACCGCCGCCTTGGGGGCGATTTTGTTGGCAGGCGCCTTCGTCGCGGACTTTTTCACCGCTGCCTTCACCGGCGCTTTCGCTGCGGACTTCTTTACGGAAGTTTTCGCCACAGATTTCACAACCTTTTTAACAACCTTCTTGGCAGCCTTCTTTTTACCGGGCGCCTTGGTCGACGTTGGCAACACGCGCTTCGGTGTCGATGGCTTTCCGGCCTTCGCGTTCTTTGCCAACTTCTTCTTGAGCGTAGCCGCACTCTTGGCTTTCACCGATTTTTTAACCGGAGCCTTTTTTGCGGTTTTGGTTGTCTTTTCTACGCCTAGTTTTTTTCGGGTTGTGGCCATGATCTCATGAGCTCCTTGTAATCTTTACCAATAATGACGGTGGCCTCGACAAGCGAGGACGGTTCTTGCAAATGAATGACGCGGTCTGTGCCAAGCACCTTCGCCAAGTCCCGCGCAATGCGGTCCGAGGCCGGGGAGCGTGCGATCACGATCGTGCGCTCGTAATTCCAATTGCGGGCATTGCCGAATTCAATGATGTCGAACCCGTAGGCGCCGAGAAAATCGCGGAACACGTCGGCCATGCCCGACTTGCCACTGCCGTTCAACACCTGGATTTGTCCAGTGTTGGGTTTGAAGGCTTCTTGCTTGGTTTTCTCACAACCCGCCAACATGGCGGAGGCCGCGATCAAAATTCCGGTGAAGAGCGAGGATACGTGCACCCGGCGCAGAAAAAGATTAGCGCGAGGGAAGTTGGGAGATGAAGTCAATTAGGGAAACCGGCTCCCATAAAACGAGGAGTACCCTGAGCCATAGCCCATACCGTTTCCGTATGCCTTCCAGGCATCGGGCCCGTTGACCACTTCGAAATTGAACGTCAGTTTATCGGTTGGTTTATACTCCAGGCCCATCCGGGGAAGAACCACGGAGGAAGTCGCAGCTCCCGAATTTCCGTTCGGCCCTTGCACACTGGAGTGAATCGGGGTATGGATGCCGACATCGACGAACAAAAGCAACGGGTCGGTTATTTTATACCCGATGGTGTTGAGATAAAGCCCGGATGATGAAGAACCTGCTCTGCTCGACATGGCAGACACAGAATAACTCTGGTGCATCGAAAACCGATTCGGGTTGTTCAGTGAAAATCCTGAAACCGAATTTTCACCCGTTATGTCCGGCGAACGCGAGACCATCGAGCGAGAATCGAAATCCGGTTGACGCGTCATCATCGTGGTAGGGGCAGCGAAGGAAATCATGGGAATTATGCACAGGATGAAGACCGTGCTGACCGCACTTACCTTGCAAAGCAAGAGGCCTAAAATCCGTGATTTCCGCATAAAATGACTTCCGCCGTGGCTGACTTTCACCCTATATATATACTACCTGAAAACAGGCGAAAGTCCTTAATCCTTGGGACGATTTTCGGCTGTAACCTTGGCGATTCGAGGGGAAAAACCTTCTTGCTCGGCGTCTGTGAGCCAGGTAAAGGCCATAATGATGACCAGATCACCGATTTGAACCAGGCGCGAGGCCGCGCCATTTACGCAAATTTCACCCGATTCGGGCTTTTTACCCCGAATTACATAGGTTTCGAAGCGCTCGCCATTGTTCAGGTTTACGACCTGAACCTTCTCGTATTCCCGAATATCCGCCAAGGCCATCAGCGTGGGATCGATCGTAATCGAACCCTCATAGGCCAAATTCGCGTCCGTTACCGTGGCGCGATGGATTTTGGATTTCAGGATTTCGCGGCGCATAGGGTTCAAATCAGGTTCAAAAAGAGGGTTCCAAGAATTGGATCGGCTAAAAATCCAATCAAAAATTATGGTGCCGGGACCGAGAATCGAACTCGGACGGGAATTACCCCACCGGATTTTGAGTCCGGCGCGTCTACCAATTTCACCATCCCGGCAGGGAGGGGAGAATATAGCAATTACCGAGGTTTTTAGGGCTCTACCACACGGAATTCATAGCCCTTGGACTTGAGAATACGTTTACCTTCGGCGGATGCGGCCGCCTCGCTACTGAAAGATCCGAATAAAACCCGATGGAGTTGACCATTGCGACCTTTCATCGGTTCCACACGGGTCGTGATTTTTTTGGCGGCGAGTTCATTGACAAGCTTCCGCGCGTTTTCAGGTTGGGAGAAAACCCCGAGTTGCAGCGACCAAGCGCCCGAAGAAATTGTGGGGGTAGGCGCTGGTGGCTTTACCGCGGGAGCTGGGGGCAAAGCGTGATCCTTGGCGGGCTCGAATGCCGGTACGGGCACGGGACGTGCGCGCGGAGCATCCGGGCGCGCGCCCAGCAGGCGTGTCTCGGGAGACAGGGGATAACCCCACCGCAGGGAGTCTTCCCAAGGCCCGGCGGTAGTGTTTGCACTGAGGCCATAATTTTCCGACTGTAACGAGAGTAGCAGGATTCCAGGAAGTTCTTCCGCCGGGGCCTTGCTGCGCGCATCGCGCAGGGCCCGCTGTGCGCCCACGGTATCGCCACGCATCAAAAGCACACGGGCCTGCACGGCGCGCGCGAGCGGCCAGTAGTACCCGTTCCGCCCGCGAAACTCGAGCTTGCGCAGATATGCCTGCGCGCTGTCGAGATACGCGATCTTGGTGGGTTTCGCACGCACGAGTTGAATGCAGGAGTAGGCCATCCAATATGCGGATGCTTCGGACCAAGCGCCGCTCGGATAGCGTGAGAGGTACTCGCGGAAGTAGGGGATGGCCAGGTTGTAGCGGCCTGCGGCGTATTGATATTGTCCCTGACGAAACAACGCCTCACCCCGCATCTGCGGCGGCGCCGAGTCGGTAGAGGCTGCCTTGTAGCCGCGCGCGGCCTTGTCACCATCGAGTTCAAGCTTGCCGCGGAACATCGCGTTCCACGAGGCGGGCAGGGATTCCGAATTCTTCTCCACCTGATCCAGGGCTTCGTCCAAAAGTCCTTGGGAAGCCAGTCGGCTCACTTCTTGCCGAAGCGAATCCGCGGATACAGCATAGGCGGGCAAGGCGGAGCCAATTAGCATCGCCATCAGGGAGAGAGATAGTTTCAGTGTCGACAAATTTCTGACCTTCAATATCACTGTCATTCCAGGGGCTTGTCTCCAGACGCTGGGCGACCTGTACGGAGGGAAGCGAGTTCATGTTCAAGTCGGGCGATCTCTTGATCGCGCTTTCGAATCTCCCGCCTCATCCAGAAATTTTTCCACGCGCTCATCAGGGCGAAAAGGAGTGCTCCGGCGACAATGGAGAAGAATATCCAGAACCCGAGCACCATGCTAAAGGTCCATTTCAAGAACGTGAAGGGGAGGAGGGTTCCCAGGCTTTGCTGATTCTGGAACACGGCCACAATCAGAAGAAGGAGGAGAATCGAAGCTAAAATCCGGCGGATCAATTTCATGTAAGTTCTCCTTAAATAACGTGTAAGCCCAAATAAAAGGCCAAGTTAGGTTAACCTACAAAACGGGCCCGCTCAAATCACCTCGCCGCGCAGCACAAGGCCCCGCCGCTCGGTAATCCGGGCGCGCACAAACGCCCCCTTGCCGACCCCGGGCGCTGCCGGCACAATCACCTTCTTGAAGCATCGCGTCTTGCCCACCCACTCCTGATCGTCACGACTCGAAGTCGTCTCGATCAGAATCTCTTCTTCGCGGCCCAGCATCTCATCCAGACGCTCCTCGCTGTGGCGCATCTGCAGCTCGATGACTCGCTCCAACCGCGCCTGCTTGTCGGCGGCCGTGAGCGTCTCGACTTCCTCGAACGAAGGAGTGTCTTCACGCGGGGAGTACGCGAACATGTACGCGTGATCAAACTTGACCGCCTCCATCAGCGACAGAGTATCCTCAAGATCTTGTTCGGACTCGCCCACGAACCCGGCGATGATATCGGTGGTGATCGATACGTTCGGGATGGTGGCGCGTAGCTCTTCGACGATTTCGAGGTAGCGCTCGCGCGTGTACTGACGACGCATCTTCTTGAGCAAAGAGTTCGAGCCCGACTGCAAGGGCATATGGACGTGGTTGCAAACCTTGTCGCATTCGGCCATGGCGCGAATGGTCTCGGTGTCGAAGTGTCGCGGGTGGGGCGACGTAAAGCGGATGCGCCGCAAGCCCTCGATCTCTTGAAGCTTGCGCAAAAGCCCCGCGAAGTTGGTGCCGTCCGGACCCAAGCTGCGATAAGAGTTCACGGTCTGGCCCAGCAGGCAGACCTCGTAGATTCCTTCGGACACGGCGTGACGGACTTCGGCGACGATGCTCTCGGCATCGCGGCTGCGTTCGACCCCGCGAACCTTGGGGACGATGCAGTAGGAGCAGCGCTTGTTGCAGCCGCGCATGATGGTGATATGGCAAGCCACCGCATCGGTAAGCCTCGCCATCATCCCATCGTAATTCTCAAAGTCGTTTTGCTCGGTCCATACCTTTGGACCGGTTGATTTCGCGGCCTTTGCAAGTGCGGTGGACGCAGCGGCGGAGCGACTCGCGTTATGGGCATCATCCCGCACGGCCGCCTTGAGTTCCACTCCCTGAACAGACTTCTCCCCGAAGACCATGCCTTCGAGTTCACGGTAGCCATCGGGCCCGACCACGTAATCCACGTGCTCTAGCGCGGTGGGAATTTTCTCGCCGTGGTTTTGGGCCATGCACCCGATCACCGCGATGCGAATGTCGGGGCGCATCCGCTTTTGATGACGCAGTGCAGCGATGCGGGCGTAAGCGCGGTCTTCGGCGGCCCCGCGGATGCTGCAGGTGTTGACTACAAACAGGCTCGCCTCGTCCGGATTCTCGGTGAGGGTCATCCCGCGGCTCTCAAGCATGGACCCGACAAGGTTCGAGTCATACTCGTTCATTTGGCACCCGAAGGTCGACAGTAAGTATTTCCGGTCCGTCTTTCCATCGGGTGTATCGGTGGCCTTGATACTCATCGGGGCGCCGATTCTGCCCGCATCGCGGGTCTGAAACGGGCGGGTCATGCCGCTCCACCACTTGTGAATCCGGGAGTGGCTCCGGGAGTGGTGATGCTAAGCATCGTGAGGATCTCGGAGAGGTGGTTGACCGTATGATCCGGGGAAGCGGCAACGATCGCCCCGGAATCGCCCAAGCCGCCCAAAAACGCAATAAACCCGCACTTAGCGGCCTTTGCGGTGAGAAGGTCCTGAAGGCTGTCGCCTACCAGGACGGCTGCGGATGCGGGGGTGTGCATGGAGCTTAAAATATAGGCCAATCCAGTGGGGTCGGGCTTTTTGCCGAGCGGCCCGTCACCGGGGATGATATGGGTGAAAAGGCCCAAAATGCCGAGGTGCTCGAGGATTTTGAGAGCGGGTTTGAGGGGCTTGTTGGTGAGCACGGCCATAGGGGTGCCGCCGGGGACGTTTTGGAGAAGGGTGAGCAATTCCATGGCGCCGGGGTAGGGGACGGTGTCATCGAGACAGTGGTCGCCGTAGTAATCGAGGAACCATGCCAAGGTGGACGGAAGCATTTGGTGGGCTTCGTCGGCGGGACATCCAGCGGCTTCAAGCGATCGCAGAAGAAGGTCTTCCGCGCCATCGCCGACAAAGGAGAGGACGAGGGCGTCCTCGAGAGTCGGGAGCTTCAGGTTTTCGAGGGTGGCATTGACTGCGTGAACGAGGTCGAGACGACTGTCGATCAAGGTCCCGTCGAGGTCAAAGATCCAAAGCTTGTAGGGGAGGGAAGTCGATGAGGAAAACGGCATGGAGCGGAAACTAGGGGGCCATGTCCGCAGCGCGAACCCGCTCCGCCTTGATGGAGTCCGATGCCTGTGTGCGACGTACAAGGGCAACGCCACCCTTCACAAAGTAGGTGGTATCGAGAACACTCAGGAGGGCTTGATAGGCAGGGAGGCCGCTGTCATCGATATAGTCGCGTGGGGACATCCCGCCCCGTTTGCTCAGCGCAGCGCGCGGTACCTTGGATCCGTTGAGAAAGCCTTGCTCAGGCACGAAATCCAGCTTGCCGGCTTTCCACTGCGGTAGTCCTTCGAGGCGCGCATTCAAATACTGGAACTCGATCGGGATGATTTTCTTGAAGATCCACGAGAGTTTGCGGTGCTGGTCTTCGATGCTCTGGGTAGTCTCGACGATGAGCAGGCTGTCGGTGGCGGTGATCCGAAAGTAAAGACGCTGTTTCTTCAGAACGGGGCTTGCAGCTGCAAGCAGGTTCAGATCCGTTGCCGAGAGGTGCACCGTGTCGGGACCGACCTTCGTGGAGAAGGCCTGCAGTGAGGCCTGCACAGAATCCAGGCGGGCCAAGCCGGCGGGGTTCCACTCGAAAGCAGTCACAGCCTGCTTGCTAGAAACAACGGATTGGAGTTGTTTGTACTGGGTCGCCAGGATAATGGCGATCAAGGTCAGAATCGCTGCGGGCGCGAGGAAGAGGAAAAGAAGGAACCCGCGCGGGCTGAACACCCGCTCAACGGTTTGCTTCGGCATCAGAGGACCCTGTCAGTAACGTGGGGCCGTGCCCTCGCTAGTGCGAGGGGCTTTCGGCAGAGGCTTCGGCGGCTTCTTCGGCGTGATGTGCTGTGTTGGCCTTGTCGACGGGCGACTCCCAATTCAGCTGCTTATCGAAGTTCGGGTAAACCAATCCTCGGTAACCGATATCGGCCCAGGTGAAAATGATGAACAGCGCCAGAAAGGCGAAGTTCCCCAAGAACACCACTGTGTTGATCTTGGACTTCTCGTACTTCAGGCCCATGAGAAACCCGGAAACGATACTGATCATGATCGTGGCAATCCCGAAAATCAGGAGGCCTTTTAGCACGTGCATATCGATCCAGTACAGACCGGCAATCTGCTCAAGCGGAAGAAGGGAGATCACGACCATGCCACCTGCCAACACGAGCAGCGCGACATAAACGCACATGAGGACTTTGATGTCGTAGGTATGTCCGGGTAGTTGTTCTTGTACCATGATTAGGCCACCAAGTAAAGAAGCGGAAACAGGAAGATCCACACAAGGTCAATCAGCGCCCAGTACAGGCCGCTCTGTTCGACAGGAGTATAGTAGGCACGGGTGAACTTCACCTTGCGGGAGACGAAAAGGCACCAGATCATCAGGCTCATGCCGATGAGAACGTGGAGGACATGCAGGCCGGTGGCTACGAAGTAGAAGCCAAAGAACACGTGGGCGTTCGGGTCGGTGAAACCGTGGCCATTGAAGGCATTGCCCGGCAGCAAGCCGTGGTGGAATTTGGCGCTATACTCGAAGTACTTGACCACGAGGAAGCCCGTTGCGAACACCAAGCTTAGGATCAAGCTGCGCTGCACCTTGCTTTGCTCGGAACGCTGGGAGTGCCACGCGGCGAGAGCCATGGTCAACCCGCTAGTGAGCAGGAAGAAGGTGTTGAGCGTGCCCAGACGCCAGTCCAGATGCGCGCGGCCTTCGGCGAAGGCCACCGGGAACTTGTACATCAATAGCAGGCCACCCACAAGCAGGGCGCCGAACATCATGATTTCGGAGGCAATGAACAGCCACATGCCGAGGCGATGGGACTCAAACTCCTGCTCGAGGTCGTCAAAGTGATGCGCGACGACGTGTTCTTTTGGCGCGGCCATCAGACTTTCTCCGTGGGATATTCGTATGGGCCCTCGGTGACGATGGGCGTTTCGGTAAAGTTATAGAGCACCGGCGGGGTCGCTGCGTGCGTCCATTCCAACGTGCGAGCTCCCCAGGGGTTCTGGGGTGCGATGGCTCCGTTCTTGAGCGAGATCAACAGATTGAACAGGGCGAGGAAGAGGCCGGAGGCCAACAGCACAATACCGACAGTTGAGATCTGGTGGAAGATCTGAAACTCTGGCAAGTAGTGGTAGTAGCGACGCGGGCTACCCTGTGATCCCATGATCAGCTGGGCGAAGAAGGTCAGGTTGAATCCCAGGAAAACCATCACGGCTCCGACCTTGCCCCAGGTATCGTTGAACATTCTGCCGGTCATCTTTGGCCACCAGTAGTAGATGCCGCCGATAAAGGCGATCATAGTGCTGCCCATGGCCACGTAGTGGAAGTGAGAAACCACGAAGTATGTGTCGTGCAGGTGGATATCCACCGAAAGGATGCCGAGCACGATGCCGGTGAGACCCCCGATGGTAAAGTTGAACAAGAACTGCAGTGCGTAGAGCATCGGGGTGGTCAGTTTGATCGAACCCTGGTACAGAGTTGTGGTCCAGTTGAACACCTTGATGGCCGAGGGAACGGCCGTGAAGAAGGTCAGGAAGGAGAAGATGGTGTCCGCGACTTCCGATTGACCGGAAACGAACATGTGGTGACCCCACACGAGGAAGCCGATAATGGTAATGGCCACCGACGAGAATGCGATGAACTTGTACCCGAAGATGTCCTTGCGGGAGAAGGCGGCGATCAGTTCAGAGACCACGCCAAAGGCGGGGACCACGATGATGTAAACGGCCGGGTGCGAATAGAACCAGAAGAAGTGCTGCATCAGGAGCGGATCGCCGCCCAGAGCCGGGTCGAAGATGCCGATGCGGAAGAAGTTTTCCATCAGAAGCAGCAGCAAAGTGATGCCCAATACCGGCGTCGCGAATACCTGCATGATACCGGTTGCGTACAACGCCCAGACAAACAAGGGCATGCGGAACCAGGTCATGCCCGGCGCGCGCATCTTATGAATGGTAACGATGAAGTTCAGACCCGTGAGAATGGAGGAGAAGCCGAGGATAAAGGCGGCGACAAGCATCCAGAGCACGGCGGGATTCTGCGAAAGCGAATAGGGCGCGTAAAAGGTCCAACCGGAATCCGCGCGACCTTGCGACAAGGAGAACAACGCGAGGGCGGCACCGATCCAGTACAGGTAGAGGCTGGTGATATTCAGCTTGGGGAAGGCCAAATCCTTGGCACCCAGTTGAATGGGGAGGAGGAAGTTCCCCAGCGCTCCGGGAATGCCCGGGACAACGACAAGGAACACCATGATCACCCCGTGCATGGTGAACAGGTGGTTATAGGTGTCTGCGGAGATGAATCCGGGCAGAGGGCTCCACAGTTCCATGCGGAACAGGAACGCATAAGCTCCGCCCGTGATGAAGAACACGAGGATGGAGGCGAGGTACATCAGGCCGATGCGCTTGTGATCCACCGTCACTAGCCACGACATGAAGCCTTTGGAAGCTTTGAGAAAGTTGATGTTTTCGGCGTGCGCGCTCATGGTGTCTCGCTCGTTATTTCAGGGTCTGGATGTAGGCGATCACAGCGTTGATTTCCTTTTCGCTCATGATACCCTTGAAGGAGGGCATGACGGGCTGGAATCCGGCAACGACTTGTGAGGCGGGCTCTACGATGGATTGATGGAGGTAAGCCGAATCCACGAGGACGGACTGGCCGTTCGTGAGGGCTACGGTATGTCCCATGATACCCTTCCAGGTGGGACCGATGTTCGTTTTGCCGTCCACGCTGTGGCAGGCGTTGCAACCGCGTTTGGTATAGACAGTGGCACCGAATTCCGCAGGAGACATCCCTGCGCCCGAGGCGGCTTCAGCGGCGGTTACCAGCCATTTGTCGTATTCGGCTTTTTCAAGCACCTTAACGGCCGACCACATGTATGAGTGGTTGGTTCCGCAGTATTGCGTGCACATGACGGTGAACACACCCGTTTTAGTGGCTTCGAACCAGAGGCTATGGTACCGGCCCGGGATTACGTCGGCCTTGGCACGGAAGGCGGGGATGAAGAATGAGTGCAGCACGTCGGTGCTGGTTACGCGCAAGCGAACTGGCTGGTGGACGGGGATGACCAAGGTGTCATTGCTGAAGCCTTGAGCATAGTCGAAGCTCCAGCTCCACTTGCGGCCCACGACATCCACGGTGATCGCATTGGAGGGCGCTACGCGCATATGCCAGTAGCCACGCATGCCAATGAAGAACAATCCCATCACAATCAAGAGCGGGATGATCGTCCAGCTCAATTCGAGCATGGTGTTGTGGATCATTTGGCCCGAAGCCATTTGCTCGGGGCGCTTACGGGAATACCTGATGACAAAAAGCGTGATCAGGCCAATGACCAGCACGAAGAAGAACACAGAGATCCATAGATACAGATCGAACGCCCAGTCGACGCTCGCTGCAAAAGTGGATGCCTGTTCAGGGAGCCAGAATGATTTGGTGGTTTCCATAAATGATCCGATCCGTCCCTACCGGGCGATCAGGCGTCCTTTCCCGAAGAGAGGCCGGACAGCCGCCGGTTGCGGACTTCCCTGCGCCATAGGGGGATGAGTAAAAGCAACAGTAGGCCGAGCACGATAGCGCCACCGACCTTCATGAAGTTACGGGCAAATAGCACGTAGCCCTGCGTGTGGGCGTCATAGCTGTAGCAGAACATCGTGAGTTTTTCGCCGAGTGAAAGGCTTTTGCCTTCAGAAGCATCCAACAGGGCAAGGCGCATATCCCGCGGCGAGAATTCAATGCCGTACAGGTAGCGTGAGACCTTGCCATCGGGGCTGATGAAAATGAGTCCGGCTGCATGTGCAAAATCATTGCGATCCGGAACGAAGTTGTAATTGAAGCCAACCGAACGGGCGAGTGAGTGTACGGCTTTATAATTGCCGGTCAAAAAATGCCAGCCTTTTTCCGACCCGGTTTTTTCTAAGGTCGGAACCAAACGCTTCTTGACAGGAAGTGATTGCTCAGGGCCCTCACGCCAGTCCATACCCACTGTCAGGATCTCGTATTGGCGACCCGGGGTCCAGTCAAGAGTTTTGAGTCCCTTGACCATCCCGTTCTGCACCAAGCCGCACAACATGGGGCAATGAAAGTAGGCGAAGTTAAGGAGAACCGGCTTGCCCTTGGCGAAGTAGTCGTTCAGTTTAACCGAGCGACCCATCTCATCCGTGAACGCCAGAGACCCATCCACCTTTTCACCCAAACGCTCCTCGATCCCTACGCCAACAAGCGAGGGCGACATCGCTCCGGCAGTATCCGGGACCGAGAGGTCCGGCATTACCGTAAGTGTGGCGAGAAGAAGTGATGCGAGCAACGTGGGTTCCTGGAGACTTTATTGTGCTTTGCCGCTGGCGATGATTTCCATCGCGCGGGTGATCGGAATATGGTTGTGACCGGCAGTGTCCGTGCTGGTCGAGGTCAGAACGCTGTCCTCGTGAGCGCGCAGGGCCAGCAATTGACCTTTACCTGCGTCGGCGGTGCCGTATTGTTTGGCAGTCATTTCGTCCGAGGCGGCTGCAGAGGACAGGTAAACGATGACTGTCACGAAAAGGACCACCACAGCGATGCTCACGGGAATGATCCAAAGCATTGGGCCGGGTTCGATGTCGGTCGTTTCGTGGGCGCCTCTCTCGTGAGAGTCGTGGCCGGAATGATTGTGTACGTCGCTCATTGTTTGGGAATCCCGTTGTCGTAGGACAAGCTGGCCTTGAGGCGCGGATCGCCGCTCGGAATCAGATTGGCTTGGCCCATGGTGTGCACCAGGAAGAACAGGAAGAAGCCGCCGACTGTCAGCAAGGCGCCGATGTCCGACAAGCCAAAGTGGGGACCGTGATGGTAGAAGTACGGCTGGATCAGCCAGTAGATGTCGATGTAGCACATGATCAACAGCCACGTCGCGCCGATGCAGAGCAACCAAGGCTTGCGCTTGACGTTATGGGACATCAAGAAGATGAAGGGGATGGCGAAATGGCACCAGGGCAGCATCAGGCTGATGGTCTTCCAGGCGCCTTCAGAACGGTGGAGGAAGAACAACGTCTCCTCGGGAATGTTGGCATACCAGATCAACATGAACTGGCTGAACCCGATATAGGTCCAGAAAACGTTATGGCCAAAAAGCAATTTGCCCATATCGTGATAGTGTTCGGTGGACACGGACTTTTGCAAGTGACCCGTGGCTTTGAGCCACGTCACAACAAGAATCATGGTGCAATAGAAAGCTACCACCGCGCCCGCGAAGAAGTACACTCCAAACATGGTCGAGAACCAGTGGGCGTCGATCGACATGATCCAGTCGAACGCATAGAACGTGGAGGTGAGGCCGAAGAGGATGAGACCGATGGTAGAGAGCCTGCCCATCTTGATCGAGAGCAGGGGATCCTTGTTTTCATCCTGGCGACGCGAGGTCTTGAGGAACCACCAACCAAGAAGAGACCAGACAGAGAAGTAGAAGATGGAGCGAATGATGAAAAAGGGCAAGTTCAAGTAGGCAGACTTTGCGCGGATCAGGTGATCAACTGCGCGAATGTCAGGATGCGTCCACTGAAAGAGTTCAGAAAAGCCAAGCAACAAGGGGAGAACAAGGATGGACATGACCACCAGGTTCTTGGCCAAGTTCTCGGCCGTACGACGCACGGTCGTGCTCCAACCCGCACGGGCAAGATGTTGCACCATGACAAAGAAGAGCGCGCCCAAGGCGATGGCCAGGAAGAACGAAAACGCCGTCAGGTACGAGACGAAAAAGCTCTTGCTGTCCTGGTAATAGGCAAAACCGCACAGGAGGATGCCGATAATGCCGGCACCTAGTAACCAAGTCGTGCTTTTGGCCGCCCGGCTGTTAAGCTGGATAATATCCGGTGTTTGAACCTTGTCCATGCTACCTCTATTGGCCTTTTTGGCTTAATTGCAATGCACGGATGTAGGACACAATGGCCCAGCGATCCGATTCCGGAATCTGCTTCGCATACGAGGGCATGTTGCGCAGGCCCTTCGTGATTACCTGAAAGATCTGTCCGTCCGGCAGATGCACAATTCGGTCATCGTGCAGGCTCGGCGGCGGCAAAAAGCCGCGCTGGACAACCATGCCATTGCCTAAACCCGTGCGTGAATGGCAGGGTGCGCAATAGATGTTAAAGCGCTGTTGACCGCGTTCGAGCAACTCGGCGGTAACGGGGACGGGATTCGTCTGAACCGGCGAGAGGCTGTCTCCGCCACGGTAGTAGGTGTCGTCGTCACGGAGTAAACCGCGGGCGACCGTTCCAGCCGGGGGCGTACGCATGTTGCGGCCATCGGCATAAAACTTGTTGCCCTCAAAGGCGTTGAAACGCGGCTGGAACTCCATTCCGTGCACGATAAAGATTGGCGGCTTGCGCGAAGTATCGCCGCGGCATCCGGAGAGCAGAACAGCGGCGCCCATGAGCGCACATCCCAAAAGAGCAGTGAGCTTCACTTCAATCCTCCAGGACTTCGATGTTTTTGCCGCCGATGGACTCCAGCAAGGCACGCGCGGATTCCACGCTGAACTTGGGGTCTTTGGCCTCGAGGCCGATGAAGAAGCCGTCATCGGTGGCTTTTTTGAAGTTGTCGCTCTTGAAAAGCGCGTGATAAAAACGGGGCAGCCCATTGAGGGCCAACATTCCCAGAATCGTGGCAAAGCCGGTAAACAAAATACCGGGTTCAAAGGTCACGGGGATGTAAGCCGGGTAGGCGATCATCGGCTTGCCGCCGATGAGCAGGGGATAGGCGAACTTGTGAATCCAGAGCTGGAGGCCGAAGCCGCCGAATGCGCCGGTGCACGCACCGAAGAAGGAGATCCACCCCATCTTGGAATCGCCGATGCCCATGGCAGTTTCGATACCGTGGATCGGGAATGGGGAATAGACATCCCATTTTTTATAGCCGGCGTCGCGCACCTTTTCAGCGGCGTGATAAACATCGGCAGGGCTACCAAATTCGGCAATGACTCCGAAGAGGGGAGCCTTGACGGCCGCGGTGGCGGTGGGGTTTGACATGGCGGTATCGCTCCTCATCCTAGTGATGCGCCCCATCATGGGCATGGGCATGGTGATGCGGGCTGGCCTCGGGCATAACACCCTTGACTTCAGCAATCGCCAACTGGGGCAAGAATTTCAGGAACAGCAGGAAGAACGTGAAGAACATTCCAAAGGTTCCGATATAGGTCCACCAATCCACCCAAGTAGGGCGATAGTAACCCCACGAGCTGGGCAGGAAGTCGGCGTGGAGCGTGATCACGATCACGAAGCGCTCAAACCACATACCGATGTTCATCAAGATCGTCATGACGAACGTAATCTTGAGGTTAAAGCGGATCTTGCGGAACCAGAAGAGTTGTGGTACCAGGCAGTTACAAGTAATCATGCACCAGTAGGCCCACCAGTATTCGCCCATGGCGCGGTTCCAGAAGGCGAAGCGTTCATACATATTGCCGCTATACCAGGCAATGAAGAGCTCCATCATATAGGCATAAAAGACGATCGTACCCGTCAGCAACATGAATTTGTTCATGTTGTCGATGTGGTGCATGCGCACAACCTTCTTGAAGCCGAAGACTTCACGGGCGATGATCAGCAAAGTCGAAACCATCGCGAAGCCCGAGAACACGGCGCCGGCGACAAAGTACGGCGGGAAAATAGTCGTGTGCCAACCCGGAACCTTGGAAGTCGCGAAGTCAAAGGACACGATAGAGTGCACGGAGAGCACCAGCGGGGTCGAGATGGCGGCCAGAATGAGATAGGCACGTTCGTAGTTCTGCCAATGACGGGCGGCACCGCGCCAACCAAGGGAGAAAATGCTCAGGATAAACTTGCGCACGCCAGTTGCACGATCGCGCATCGTGGCGAAGTCAGGCACGAGACCCATGTACCAGAACAACAGTGAAATCGTGAAATAAGTACTGACGGCGAACACGTCCCAGAACAGCGGGCTGCGGGTGTTGGGCCAGGCGCCCATCTGGTTAGGCAGCGGGAAGATGTAGTACACGACCCAAACGCGACCCACGTGGAAAGCCGGAAACACGCCTGCGCACATAACCGCGAAAATCGTCATCGCTTCGGAGAAGCGGTTAATACCCGTGCGCCACTTCTGGCGGAAGAGGAAGAGAATGGCTGAAATCAGCGTACCGGCGTGACCGATACCGATCCACCACACAAAGTTCACAATGGCAAAACCCCACGCCACGGGCATGTTCACGCCCCAGACGCCGGTGCCTTTCCAGAACAGGTAACCAAACAGCGCTGCCATGAGCGACATGAACGAACCGCTCAGCATGAGCAGCAGAATCCACGTCGGGGTCAGTTTGGTCTCGGTGGGAGACGCAATGATATTGGTGACCTCGTGGAAACTCGAGGATTCCACCAGTATCGGTCTTAGTGTCGGGTCGTCGTCGCGATGCAAAGTCATTGGGGGTCCGTTCTTCCTTGCGGGCCGCTTAGGCCCCGACCTTTTCAAGGGCGGGGTTCGGGTTGCGCACACGCGCCAGATAGCTGGTGCGAGGCTTCACGTTTAGGTCCTTGAGCAATCCGAAATTACGCGGGTGCTTCTTGAGCTTGGATACTCGGCTGTTCGGATCATTGATGTCACCAAAGACGATCGAGTTGCTGGCGCAAGCCTGACCGCAAGCCGGTGTGATCGCGCCATCGGCGATGACCTCGCTGCCATGATTCTTGGCATCGATGCGGGCGCGCTGGATGCGCTGCACGCAATACGTGCACTTCTCCATGACGCCGCGGAAGCGGACCGTCACGTCGGGGTTCATGCGCATCTTTTCGGTTTCAGAGTACTTGTTGTTGTAATTGAAGAAGTTGAAACGGCGAACCTTGAAGGGGCAGTTGTTCGAGCAGTAACGCGTACCGATGCAACGGTTGTACACCATGTCATTGAGACCGTCGTGCGAGTGCACGGTGGCTCCGACCGGGCAAACTTCTTCACAAGGAGCATTTTGGCACTGCTGGCAGCCCATGGGCTGGAACTCAAGCTGGGGATCGTTGACATCGCCGGCGAAGTAGCGGTCGAGACGCAGCCAGTGCATTTCACGGCCACGCAGAACCTGTTCTTTGCCCACGGTGGGAATGTTGTTCTCGGCCTGACAGGCAACCGTACAGGCGTTACAGCCGGTGCAGCTGTTCAGATCGATGACCATGCCCCACTGCATGCCCTTCGAATAATCGTAGGTGCCGCGGACATCTTCATTCCAAAGGCTCTTTTCCTCGGGATGCTCGTTCCACTTTTCTTCGGAGGCGAACTCCTCGGGATTGTGGAGGTATTCGGCAAGGTCGCCGGTGCGAAGCAGGGGACGACCCTCGACGGACCAGTGATCCTGGGTGCAAGCGAGGGAATAAAGGCGTTCGATCTTCTCGATCTTGACATTGCCCGCGACGTCCATGTTGGACACGGACATCAGGGAGAAGGCGTTGAAGCCGGAGTCTTCGCCAACCTTGCCGACATGGATGCGGCCGTAGCCGATGTGCAGCAGCAAGGTGTCTTCGGCCATGCCGGGCATCGCCCAGGCAGCGGCTTCGAGCGAATGGCCGTTCACGGTGACCTTGACCATCGGACGCTTGCGGTAATCCGCCAAGGTTGTTCCGGTGGAAGCATCGTTGAGAAGCATATCGCGGATACCGAGCTTGTCGGCCATGGCCGGGCTCAACAGAACCGCATTATCCCAGGTCAGCTTGGTGATCGGGTCCGGAACTTCCTGCAACCAGGCGTTGTTCGCAAAGCGGCCGTCGAGCAGACGAGAATCTTCGCGGAACATGATTTCGATGTTGCGCGTCGGAGAAGGCAGGGCCTTGACTACTGCGGAGATACCGGCGGTTGAAGATCCGGAGACGGCGACGGTCGCGCCCGTAGACACGACGCCGTCGTGCAGCCAGGTGCGCCAGTTCTTCTCGCTGCCGTTGGACCAGTAACCCTTGACGATGTCGTGGGCGGACTGAGTCGGGAAGCCTGAAAGGCGGGCGAGAACTTCTGTGGCGGACAATGTGTCGTACAAAGGAGCGATCAGCGGCTGCGCGATGGCGGTGGTGCCGTCCTGAGCCTGCGTGTCCCCCCAGGTTTCGAGGAAGTGGCTGAGCGGCAAATGCCAACCCGCCTGAACAGCGGTTTCATCCACTTCAGCGCCGAGATGGGCGGAGAATTTCGCCAAGGCGATTTTCTCGCCGAAAGCGAGTTCGGTGGGTGAGGCGTAGGCCGGATTTGCGTCGAGAATAAAGAGAGCCGAAACACGACCTGCGTCGAGTTCCTTCGAAAGCGCACGCAAAGAAGCGACCGAGTTTTCGGGAGCGCCTGCGGGGTTCACGGCGTTGAGCGCGTGTACTGTGGAGGGCAGCCATTCGACCGTCGTACCGACATTGCCGAGAGCGGCGTTGAGGGCCTGGCCGATGGCATGTACACCTGCGGGTTGATTCTTGCCGATAACAATGACGCTCTTGCCGCGATGGGCGATGAGGTCTTGGGCAACGCCCTGAAGCCAAGCGGAAGAAATCCCCTCGGCGTTGCGCGGGATCGTACCCAGGTCGACACCCAGATCGGGAACGGCCAAGCCTGCGGCTTTGAGTTCACGCGCAAGGGACAACAAGGTCTGAGGAATCGTGTCGGGCTTCACGCGTAGACGGTGGTCTGAAGCGCCGCCGGTCACGGAGAAATGCGACTCGATCACATAGAGGCGGTTCATGCCTTCGGCACCCTTGTCGGGATTACGACCGGCGGCGAAGTCACGCGAGTATGCGAGGTTGTAGGATTCCGATTCGAGGAAGTCCGCATCAATTGAAAGGATGCGGGCGGCCTTGTCGAAGTGATAGAGCGGTTCGACCGCTTTACCGGTCAGGGCGTGCATGCCCTCCAGAATATTGTCGCGGTTCAGGGGCTCGTAGGTATACCAGACGGCCTTGGGAAAGGTCTTGGCGACATGTTCGCGCACGGCGCGGAACGAAGGCGAGGCAGAGTAACCAGCAAGGAATGCGAGGCCTTCGCCCCCATTTTGCTTCAGCGTGTCCAGAACCGGGGAAGAAGCCATCCAGAAAGAATCCCAAGAAGATTCCGAACCGTTCTTGAGCACTTTTTGGCTGCGCTCGGGGTTGTACAAATCCAGAATGATCGACTGATGCTGCTTCGACGAAGCGCCGCGGCTAGCCGGGTGAGCCGGGTTGCCTTCGATCTTGGTCGGTCGGCCTTCGTGGGCTTCTACGACCAAACCCACAACGTCGCCGGCGAGGGCGAGCGTGGTGGCGTAGTACTGCGGTACGCCGGGAACCAGGCTCTCCGGAATGTTGTTGTACGGGAGGATGTGCTGTTCGGGACGGCGAATGCCCTTGCAACCGGTGACACCGGCGAAGGCCATCCCTGCGCCCATGACCTGCAAGAAGCGGCGGCGCGAAATATCGGCGCCCATCGTATCGGCACCGTCGGGGAATTCGTGGCTGGCGAAGTCCTTGAACTCAGGAGCTCCCGCCAATTCTTCCAAGCTTTTCCACGTGGCCTTTTTGGCCTGTTTGGGATCGAGATTCAACGATGACATGTGGAACAATCCGTCCTGGGCTGAACGTTGTATTTCTTCATGAACTCACGGCCCAGTTCCGCGGGGTCACCCTCGGGAGTCCAAGCCAGGTTGGTAATCAACTTTTTGTCGCGAATATGGGCGGCGGGATTGCGATGGCAATCGAGGCACCAGCTCATGCTGAGGGGCTTGGCGGCGCGCACTTCGTCCATTTGATCGATACGACCGTGGCACTCCACGCAGCTGACGCCTTTGTTGACGTGGGCGCTGTGGTCGAAGTAGGCGAAGTCTGCCAGTTTGTGGATACGCACCCACTGGATCGGGACGCCTTTATCGTGGGCATCGTGGATCTTCTGGATCTCGGCGGTGCCGGTCTTGGAGCCGGAACGCACGATGTTATGGCAGTTCAGGCAGGTTTCGGTGGGGGGGACACCGGCGTGACGGCCTTTTTCGACGTTAAAGTGGCAATACCGGCAATCCATGCCCATTTCGCCGGCGTGCAGCTTGTGGCTGAAGGCGATAGGTTGGACCGGCTGGTAGCCAACCACGTAATTCTTGGGGGAACCCCAGTACGTGAAGGCGAAGACGATAAAACACAGGAGAACGACAAGCGAGGCCAATAAGACAAGGGGCACCTTATTGGACCACTTCGGGAATAGCATTCGGCCTCTCCAGCGGCGCGTTTCGGGGTAATCGGTGAGCCCTGCGGACTTCGCAGTTTTCACGGTTTTCCGACACGCATCAAGTCTAAGGTTTCAAAAATGAGAAAGCTAAATCGGGAGTGTATCTGATTCAACCTTTTATCCAGAAAAAAGGCGAAATTCTTTCGCATCGCCCACTTTTTCAGGGGTGTCCGTCACATTCTTATAGTTTGAGATTAATTCTCAATCTTCATTTTCGCTCAAAAATTGTATAAGAATTCAAGTCTGATTCACCTTAAAATCCCAATGAAATCTTGACTCAATTTGTAAGGAATTAAAGGGCAGAGCAGGGAAGGCACTTGGAAGACGTTGAGATCAAAGGAGAAGGGAAGATTTGGCGCGCCGAACCGACTGTAAGTCGGCGATTTGTCCGAAAAAAGTCGTTAGCCGACAAAAACCAGGCGGCGGTCCAAGGCCATGACGATCAGAAGGAGTGGCAGGTAAACCAGAGACCACAGAAACACGTGAACAGCCGCTTTGCGCGTCCCGGTGCGACGCAAACGATGCGCCAGCCAGAGCATAACGGCGATGCCGGCCAAGGCTGTACCCAGGTAGTATTCTCCGGAGAGCCCATAGAGATAGGGAAAAATGGAAACGACGCCCAACAACAAGCTCTGAATCCAGACCTGCCGAAAGCAGGTTTCGCCAGTAGTATCCACCAAACTGAGCATCTGGAAACCACCACGACGATAATCATCCTTGTACATCCATGCGAGCGCGAGAAAGTGCGGAAGCTGCCAGAAGAAGAGCAAAGCGAACAAAAGCATTCCACCCGTGCCGATGTGGTTTTGTGCGGCTGTCCAGCCCATGAGAGGCGGCAGTGCTCCGGGAATTCCTCCCACCAAGGTGTTAAAGGTTGTAAGGCGCTTGAGGGGGGTATAAACGGCGGCGTACATCACCACCGTGAGAATGCCCAGAAGTGCGGTCAGCGTGTTGACCTTGTAAAACAACAAGGCCGCACCGAGCAGGCAGGTCACAACTCCAGCAACGTAGCCAGAGGTTAATCCAAGCCTGCCGGAGGGCAAAGGACGGTTTTGCGTTCGCTCCATCAAGCTGTCGAACTTTTTCTCCATCGACTGGTTGAAGCAGAACGCCGATACCGCCAGCAGGCCTGTGCCCAGAATGGTCCATCCGAGCAGGGCCCAGTCGAATTCAACAGTAGAAGCCATGTAAAAGCCTGCCACCGTCGTCGTCAGGATATGCATGGTCATACGAAGCTTGAAAAGCTCGATCAGGGCGCGTAGGCCTCGGGGACCCGATTTTAAAGGGCTCAGGTTGGTTTCCGGGTCGGTTACAAGAGAGGAATCACGCATGTGGAGATGAAATCTAACAATGACAGTAAGACCCGTGCTCCGTCTATCCACTAACAAAGCGGACAACAAAAAAGCCCTCATCCGAAGACGAGGGCTTTGATGGATCCGGCGGTCGCCGGAGTCCGTTCCGATATTGAATCGGATTACTTCTTCAGGTAACCGGTGACGCCTTCGCGCGTGGCCTTCATCGCGGTCTTGCCCTTGGTCCAGTTTGCGGGGCAAACTTCGCCGTGTTCTTCACTGTATTGAAGAGCGTCGAGCAAGCGCAGAACTTCCTCCACATTACGGCCGATCGGACGATGATGCACAACCTGTGCCTGTACGACGCCGTTCTTGTCGATCACGAAAGATGCACGGTAGGTGATGCCTTCAGCTTCGTCGAGAACATCGTAGGCGCGGGCGACGCGCTTGTGGATGTCCGCGATGATCGGGTAGGTCACGCCTTCGATACCGCCGTCATTGCGCGATGTGCGAAGCCAGGCCATGTGCGAGTGGGCCGAATCGACCGACGCGCCGATGACGACCGCGCCACGGCTCTCAAACTCTTTCAGGGATTCCTGGAAGGCGTGGAGCTCGGTGGGGCACACAAAGGTGAAGTCAAGCGGGTAGAAGAACAACACGACGTAGTTCTTGCCCTTGTAATCGGAAAGTGAAATGCTCTTGGTGGTTTGGCCAATTGCCACGGTTTCGGTGAATTCCGGCGCCTGTTTGCCGACGAGTACTGCCATGGAGTTGCCTTTCGAAAAATGAATTGTTGGAGAGGGAGAATATAGCAAGGAAGATTAGCGCCTAAATTTCTATTCGCGCCGAAGGCGGATCTTACAGAGCCTGCCCCCGCGAAGGCGGGGGTACCGTAGGGTAAATGGCGCTTCGTTCCGGTTTATTTGTGGGTCAGTTTCAATCCTGTGACAGGATGGGGGCCCAGGAGCTCCGGTGTCCAACCGGCGGCTTCGAGTGCCCGCGCAGCGCCTTGCCAAAAGTGGGGTTGCGGCACGGGTTCAAACAGCAGAACGAAGGGGTCCGGGGCGCGGCGCGGGCCCAGCAAACCGCGTAGGCCTGCGAGCTTGTCGGCGAATCCATAGCGGGCTTCAAGCTCGCGGGGGAAATCAGGGTCTTCGAGATTCTCCGGAGTGGCCAACCAATCGTCTTCATCCGCATTGACCTCACCCAAACTGTCGGCGCAGAGAATGATGTCGAAGGTGGCGGGAGAGTCGGGCGACAGGGTGTCCTGGAGGACTCTGTGGCCCAATGTTTCCAGTCGCCGGAGCGTGGCCGTCGAGTGGTCCGCGACGGTTACCTCTGCTCCCAGAGATTGAAGATAGGAGGCTAGGAATCCTCCACCCGCACCGTAATCGAGGACGCGTTTACCCACGAAGTCAAACTGGGAAAGCGCGGCGGCGATATTGACCAAACGATCGAATCGAAAACCGGCGAGTAAAGCCAACAAATCCCGCTGTGCGGCGAAGTCATAAAAGGCCCGCACTGTATGCGCGGCTGGATAGGCGGCAAAGGCGCGGTGCAATCGCTGGAAGGTTTGAGCCTCCAACGGCGTGAGTTTTTGTTCGACCCGTTTCAAGACTTCTTCCCAGGTAAGAGGGACTAATCCTTGGTGGCGAAAATGGGATTCAGGAGTCGACATGGCGAGATTAGAGGGTAGTAACAGAAAGACGATCGCAAGAGGTGAACAAACAAAAAAAATAATTCCCCATCTTCTCTGATTTCCATTTTTTGACAATGGGTTGAAGACCCCGTTAAACAGGGTTCAAAGTTGATTTCGGGAAGCGCCATCGACCCTGCGGTACGTGCAATAGTGGCGCTAATAATGATGCTAATGGCGCTTGGGTGCGAATTGCTATGCTTGACTCAGCGCGTCGCTATCAGAGGGGGAGATTCTTATGGCAACTACAGCTAAATCCAAAACACGTGCGGTTCCCCATGAATCTGCCGCAGCCGCGGCAAAAGCGGAAGCCAAGCACGACAAGGTGGAAATTCAGGAAGCGTTTTTTAACCACCTGAGATTTTCACTGGGCAAAGACAAATATTCCGCAACGCCCTACGACAAGTATATGGCGCTCAGCCTCGCGGCTCGCAATCAATTGATCTCACGTTGGATTCGCACGCAGCAGACCTATTACCTACAGGATGCGCGTCGGGTGTATTACATCTCGATGGAATTCTTGATGGGCCGTTCGCTTGGCAATGCTTTGATAAATCTCGGTATTGCCGAGCAGGCGCGTTCCGCGATGTACGACCTGGGGATGGACCTTGCAGAGCTGCGCAGTCAAGAGCTTGAAGCCGGTCTTGGCAACGGTGGTCTCGGTCGACTTGCCGCTTGCTTCCTTGATTCGATGGCAACTTTGGAACTACCCGCATACGGTTATGGCATTCGCTACGACTACGGGATGTTCCATCAGAAGATTCGTGACGGGTATCAATTCGAACATCCGGACAACTGGCTGCGTCTCCCGAACCCTTGGGAAATCGCCCGTCCGGAATACACCGTTCCCGTTCATTTCAAGGGACGTGTCTCTTCGCGCAAGAACGCCCAGGGCGTCACCGTGTTTGAGTGGGTCGACACCGAGACGGTGCTCGCCTGCCCTTACGATACCCCGATCCCGGGCTATGGCAATGAGACGGTGAATACATTGCGTTTGTGGTCGGCCAAGTCTTCGGACGAGTTCGGACTCCACTACTTCAATAGCGGTGATTACGTAGAGGCCAGCAAGGATATTTCGTTGTCGGAGAGCATCTCGAAGGTGTTGTACCCGAACGATAATTCGATGAACGGCAAGGAACTTCGCCTCAAGCAGCAGTATTTCATGTGCGCTTCGACCTTGGCGGATATTCTGCGTCGCCACAAGAAGTTTCACAAGGATTGCAGCGAGCTCGCCGAAAAGGCTTCCATCCAGTTGAACGATACGCATCCGGCGATTTCGATTCCGGAGCTGATGCGTTTGCTGGTCGATATCGAAGAGATGTCGTGGGAACACGCCTGGGATATCACCACACGGGTGTTCGCCTATACGAATCATACGCTGCTTCCCGAGGCATTGGAAAAATGGGGTGTGGATTTGCTCGGCAAGTTGTTGCCGCGCCATTTGCAGATCATTTACGAGATCAACTACCGCTTCCTCAAGCAGGTTTCGTGGAAGTATCCCGGGGATGCCGAACGCTTGAAGCGCATGTCCTTGATTGATGAAAGCGGAGATCGCCAGATTCGCATGGCCTATTTGGCGGTAGTGGGTTCGCACGCCGTGAACGGCGTGGCCGCGCTGCATACGGAGCTGTTGAAGTCTCAGGTTCTGAAAGATTTCAACGACATGACTCCGGAGAAGTTTCACAACAAGACGAACGGCGTGACGCCTCGTCGTTGGTTGTACAAGTCCAACCCCGGATTGTCCTCCCTCATCACCGAGAAAATCGGGGGCGGTTGGGTCAAGAACTTCGAGCGTATCCGCGATTTGGAAAAGTTTGCGGATGACGCTGATTTCATTGGGCGCTGGAAGGAAATCAAGAAGCACAACAAGGGAAAACTGGCAGACTGGATCCGTTATACCCAGGATATCGAAGTGGATGCCGAGTCCATGTTCGATGTTCAAATCAAGCGTATTCATGAGTACAAGCGTCAGTCCCTGAATGCCCTGCACATCGTCCATCTGTACAACCAGATCAAGGCAGGGAATGCCTCCGGGATGGTCCCGCGCACCTTTATCTTCGGAGGCAAGGCAGCTCCGGGATACATGACGGCGAAGCTCATCATCAAGATGATCAACTCCATCGCCTCGGTGGTAAACAGCGACCCGGATTCGCGCGACCTGATCAAGGTCGTTTTCCTTGAGGACTACCGGGTTTCGTTGGCCGAGAAAATATTCCCGGCAAGCGATTTGTCAGAACAGATTTCGACCGCAGGAACCGAAGCCAGCGGCACCGGAAACATGAAGTTTGCCATCAATGGTGCACTGACCATTGGGACGCTCGATGGGGCGAACATTGAAATCCGGCAGCAAGTGGGGGAGGATAACTTCTTCTTGTTCGGCATGACCGCCGAACAAGTCCGCAACCGCAAGGCGGCAGGCTACAACCCGTATGAAGTTCTGGCCAATGACCCCGCATTGCAGGCGGTCATGAATTTGTTCAAGTCCGGGTACTTCTCACCGGATAACCCCGGGCTGTTCTCGCCGTTCCTGGATAGCCTGGAGCACCACGATGAGTACATGCTTTTTGCGGATTTCGCCGATTATGTCGCCGCCCAGCGCCAGGTTTCGGATCTCTATAGGGATTCTGACTCCTGGACAAAGAAAGCGGTGCTGAATCTCGCGCGCATGGGTATGTTTTCCTCGGACAGGACCATTGAGGAATACCGAAACGACGTGTGGAAAACGCCCTCGATCTCGATCGCGCGCGCCGGAGACGAATGAAAAATCACGCCATGAACGACACTTTGATCGTTTCCAACGTATCGGACGATCCCTTCGCAATTGACTTGGCGCACATGTGCGGCCAGACCGAAGAGATCGCCGACATCATCTCCCTGAAGATTTACGCCAACACCGAATTCTGCCCGCGTTATATCAGTGACGAGGGGAATATCGACTCCATCGGTCGGTCCCTCGAAGGCAAGACAGTCGTGATTTGCTCCGCGGCCACCAGTGACAGCCGCGGCTCGTTGGCCATGCGCACACTCATGCTGGCACGGGGAGCGAAGGATAACGGAGCGAAGAAAGTCATTCTGGTTGAACCTGACCTATTCTTTTCTGCCCAGGACCGTGGTCCGCATCGCGGCGAAGATGAAGAAACGCGGTCGGTCGAAGATTTGAAGAAGTTTGATGGCCAGCCTTTCACCGCCAAGCTTTATGCCGAACTGTTGAAGCACGCGGGTGTCGATGCCGTGATCACGGTGCACAATCACAGCTCAAAGGTGCAGAAACTTTTTGGACGTGCCTTTGGCGGTGAGTTTTACAATCTCATCCCCAATGCGCTGTATGCGGATTATCTGAAGTATTCGGACATGGTAGTGACGGGTAAAGATGGAGACAATCTTGTTCTCTGTGCCCCGGACATGGGTGCGCTACCGTTCGTCAAACAAGTGCGCGAGTCCTTGGAACTGAAGAGCGTTCCCTGCATCATCATGGAGAAATCCCGTACTGGTGAGCGTCAGGTGAAGATGGCTGTGAGCGCGAAGTCCGATATCACCTTGGAACAGATTGCCGGCAAGGATGTCATCATACTCGATGATATGGTTCGCACAGGATCTACGGTCGTGGAATGCTGTCGTCTACTCCGTGAAGGCAATCCGCATAAAATCGCCTTTGGTGTGACGCACTTTTATTCCTCGCCGGAAGGGCGTGAGAACCTCAACTCGCCGGCGTTGGATGAAATCCTTTCGCTGAACACGATTCCTTCGATTTTGAATCGTGACAGCCAAGGGCGTTTGCGGAAAAAGATGGTTGTGCTCAAAATCGAGAAGTGGATCGCGCGTTTCCTGCTTCAGCATTTGGGCAAGGACGCCGCACCTTTCGAGCGCAATTTCTATTCGGTGGATATGTCCTCGAAGAATCCGCGTTGGCGTCCAAGCATCAGCCCCGGGCGCTGATACTGTTCGATACATAAACGATTCGCTCCATTTTTAAACGGTTTGCGCGTGTTTCCCCAAGAAACGCACGTACCCTAAATTTCTAGTTTGAAGGTAAAGGAATTCCCGCTCTTATCGCAAGCGTGGGGACACAAAATCATGGACCTTTTCGGTCTTAGCGTCGAACAAAAAAAAGGGGATCCCCGACATCTCCGCGGTCACTTAATTGCCTTTGTACGTATTGAGGGAACCTTTGAATCGCGGGCTCCAGATGCGGAGGCTTCGCCCTTGGAAGCACTTGTGCGCGATGGGGTTTTGGCCGTACAGGCGAATTATGTCGACCAGCGTAACATCCGTGATTTCTTTAAAAAGGAATTCGGGATCTCGCTCGAAAAGGGGATTCAGGAAGTCATCGAACAGGCCCGCGACAACGGCGGGCTTGAAGGGGCGCTGGATCCCGAGGCGGTCAAAGAACGTCTCGACTCCATGAAGAACGCCGACTTCATCCCGATCCCAGCGAAGGTGGCCTATTTCGCAAGTGAAGAAGCGATGATGGCAAACGACGCTGACATCTATTACCTCGGTTCGTTTACCGTCTTGAGCCATGCGCACTTATGCGTGAATTCTTTCCCCATCCTGTATCAGGCGTACTATCGTGAGCAGGAACATCGCACGGTGGAGAAGGAAATTTCACAGTTGTTGGAAACAATTGAGAATCCCGAACCGGTTGCCGCATTAGCTGAACCGGAGGGCGGGTGGAAACAGCATTTGCTGACCGTGCTCATCCCGCGCATGATTTATACGCGCGGTGGCGATGGAGATCATGACAAAGCGGTGACGGAGTTCCGCGGATTCATGGCGGAGTTCGGATTCCCCGAAGATACCGAAGCGGTTTTATCCCTGATCGAATCGGCGAAGGATTTCGATGCGCCGACTTTGCGCAAGCTGGAACTTTTGGTTTCGAAGGTTGAGGCGCTGCAGCAGGAAGACTACGAGAAGCTGGATAGCATCCGCAAGGAACTCGCGGGACTTTAAGCGTTGTACGTGCGGAGGGAGCAAACCCCGTCCGTCATCTCCACATACTCAAGTCGTTTGACCCATTCCCCGGTGTTGACATAGGTTCCCTCGGGAACCTGTTTCACAAAGCCTTTATGGATGTGGCCGTGCATCACGATGTCATACCCTCGCCGGAGTAAGGCGCGCGATTCCTCTTCATACTGCGCAGCTTTTTCATCGGAGATTTCTCCGTGGGTCTGATCGCGCGAGGCCTTGCCCACGCCCAACGCAATCTTCATTCCCAGGTCGGGATGCAAAAGTTTGTAGGCCCAGTTCGAGAGGGGATGGTGGAGGATTTTACGGACGATGCGGTACTTCCAGTCCGAGGGGTTCATCCCGTCGCCATGGAGTAACAGCATTTTCTTGCCTTGAAGGGTGATTTCAAGCGGGCCATTGTGCGTCACGATATCCAGTGAATCGTGGAAGAACGTGCCGAGATTAAAGTCGTGGTTCCCGCAGAAGTAGTGGATTTCAACTCCGGAGCGGCGAAGTTCATAGAGGGCGGAGAGGACTCCCAGGTGATGTTTGGGTACGTAGTGCCGATATTCCATCCAGAATTCGAAGATGTCGCCCAAAAGGAACAGGTGGGTGGCGCGGCCGGTCAGACCCCGGATCCAGTCTTCGAACAACTTCTCGCGACTCATATCGGCCGCGCCGTAGCGGGTGCCCAAGTGGAGATCGGAGATGAAAAAGGCGGAGGCCATGATCGGGGAATTTAGCTTATCAGGGGATGTATTTTTGACTCATGATCGAGACCCAAACACCGCATAAACTCCACATCCTCGTGTGCACCAACGCCCGTCACGACGGCACGCCCTCGTGTGGTGACTCCGGTGAGGCTCAGCGCATTTTTGAGACCCTCAAGGGGCGCCTTAAAGAGGCCAAGCTACCCGTTCGTGTATCCAAGACTGGATGCCTAGGGCCATGCGCACAGGGCCCCAACGTCATGTGTTATGCACAGGATGGTAAACCCGGGGTTTGGCTGCAGGGTGCGGGGGAGAGCGACATCCCCGAGATCGAAGCGAAGGTGTTTAACATCCTCTCTGGAATCCAAACCCCAAAATAACAGGACTTGGGACCTTGCCCTATTCGAGTCACGACCGGATCCGTGAATCCGTCAATACTGAACCCCTGATTTTATTTGGCGGGGCGCTATTGGCGTTCATTGCCGGATATGTAAACACGGTTTCACTGGGCTATTTTCACGTTCCGGTAAGTCACATGACCGGTGCGGTTACGCGTCTCAGTATTGATACAGCCGCTCTTAATTTTCACGAGTTCCTCAATCTATCCTATATCTTTTTCGGATTCTTGGCAGGAGCCGCTCTTTCCGGGATGATTATTGGAGCCAACAACCTTAGGCCTTCGCGAGAGTATGTCGTTGTCCTCGCCCTCGAATGCCTGGCCCTTGTCGCTTCCTTTTTTCTGTTTCACTCTGCTGTCAATACGGGGTTGTTTTTTGCGGCAATGGCGTGTGGACTTCAAAATGCGATGGCTAGTACGTACTTGGGGCTGATTATTCGTACGACCCACATGACAGGGATTGTGACGGATTTGGGAATACTAATCGGACACGCATTTAGACATCGCACCGTACGTATATGGAAAATAAGCTTCCTGTTACTGGTTCTAACAGGATTCTTCAGCGGAGGGGTTGCCGCATTTTTATCCAATCGTGTACTTGGTTACAGCGCCATCCTCGTGCCGGCATCCCTATGTTTTCTGGCCGCGGTTGGTCTGATGATTCAATTGCGATTTCGCCCAACCCCCGCGTAATTCCCAGAATCAATCGTTAGATTACGTACCTGCGAATTATATCCAAGGCATACCGGATCTTTTTTGAAAATTCCGGATCCGCTGCAATCTCCTGTACTGATGCTTTACTTCCACGCAGCGGAATTTCGATGCAGGCGGCTTCGATGAAGTGACCACCCATTACTCGTAGCGTTTCCATCAGGGAAGCTTGAGCGTATTCACCCGGCGGCGTCGCATTGAGGAGGGCAACAGGCTTGTCAGTCAATTCTGTTCCCCCTACGAGCCAATCCAAGGCATTCTTCATCACGCCAGGAACACCATGGGCATATTCTGGACTGGAGATAATGAGCGCGTCACATGAAGCCACAGCGGATCGCAAGGCAGCGGCGATGGGCGGCAGTCCCGCTTCTTCGACATCTGGGTTGAAGTGGGGTAGGTTGTCGAGCGGTTCACGGATGATCACCGTGACGTCGACCGGAGCAAGCAGCTTCACCGCTTCGAGCAAACGGATGTTTGCCGAGCCTGCCCTTAGGCTTCCCGAGAATGCCAGAATATTCATGCGAACTTCGATTTCTTGGGATTGTTTAGAAGCGTCTGTTTGCGCTCCTCGGTGTAGTCCCACCAAGGACGGGCATCCTCACCCTCCATAAAGCGGACGATGGAAATGAAGGTGTCGAGCATGCAAGGATCGTGGCGCACGCCGGTCGCTTCGCAGAGTTGATCGTAGAGTTTATAGGGGGATTTGCCCTTGAGCTGGGAAGGATCCTTGATTCCCAGTACAGCCAAATCCTTGGCGCAGGCCACGCCGATGTTCGGCAGGTCGGTCAACTTTCCCAAGCGGGAACGGGTCACCTTGGCGGGATTCATGGAGCAAAATTCCTCCACGAATAGTAATCAATGTGAGGTCTGTACTAACAGTCCCGAAATTGACCTCGATCTAACCTTGCTCCACGTACTTCTTCAGCCCCTCGAGCATCATGTCCCAGTTCTTTTCCGAGTGGGCCTTGGCCTCCTCGGTTGCGTTGTTGTCCTGACTCAGGGTGATCCGGGTCTGCTTCTCTTCACTCGACAAATCGATTTTGACGGTATGGTAATTTTCCGGAACATCGGGCAACCCTTCCATCGGGCTGTAGTGGGTATAGTGTAGGGAATATTCCGGATCGACAAGCAAAACGATTCCCTTGTCCTCATAAGGCTTGCCCTTCCATTCCCCCTTCCAAGAGATGGGCTTTCCCTCGCGCCAACCCGTCGTGACCGTAGTCCCGAACATGTACTGCTTGATGGCGTCGGGATTAATCAACGCATCCCACACTTTATCGCGTGAAGCAGTTGTTAGGATGGTTGAAGTGGCTAAAAGACCTGACATATCAGACCTCCGGTTAAGAGTTCTGAGAGTATAAACGGAAAAAGGTCCGAAGTAAAGTGTTCCCGTTTCCAGACGAAAGGGAAACACTACCGAATTTTAGTGGCCAAGTTCCAGGTATCGCTTCAGGCCGTCCAGAACCATATGCCAGTTCTTTTCGGAATGAAGTTTATCCTTATCAGACGCGTTGTTATCCTGAGTCAAGGTCACGCGTGTTTCTTTCCCCTCAGAAGACAAGTCGATCTTTACGGTGTGGTGGTTCTCAGGAGAATCCGGACCGCTCAAAGGACTGTAATGCGTGTAATGGAGGGAGTGTTCCGGTACAGAGACCAACACCTTCCCGGTGTCTTCATAAGGCGAACCTTCAAATTCACCTTTCCACGAAATTGAACTGCCTTCTTGCCATCCGGAATGGACGGTAGTGCCGAACATGTATTGCTTGATTTCATCGGGATCCACCAATGCTTCCCAAACCTTTTCGCGAGAAGCGCTCGTAAGGATGGTCGCTGTGGCAATGTGGGCTTGGCTGTGATCGTGCTGATTCGTGTGAGATTCGCTCATAATGGTTTCCTGAAGTTTGGGTATCTAGGGTAACCTTAGAAGACAAAGCGCTAATCGGCACCGGAGGTGAACACCGTATAGTCGGATAAACTCTCTACGTCACAAAGGGATTATTCCGCAGTATTTCCGAAAGTCTTTCAGCATTCAAGTTCGGGAAAAAGCGCACTAAATCAGGTGGCAGATGGGTGTCGATTCCACTAATCCCGTTCCCGTCCGCATCCCGGATATCCAAGGACAACGCATGCAGCAAATGGTGGGGCGCTTGCAGCGCGGCGATGTCGGAGACATCGAGTTCCCCATCGAGGCGCTTGAGGTAATACTTCCCATCGAGACTGTAGACCTTGTCGCCGACGATGGGGAACCCAAGGTCCGCCAGGTGCGCGCGAATCTGGTGTTTGCGTCCTGTCACGGGTCTGACGAGCACGAGAGTCTTATCACCCGAAACTTCCACCGGTCGATAGAGCGTGCGCGCCGCCTTGCCGTCCGGATGCACCTGCATCCGGCTGCGGATCGGGTGTTCAGGCCACTCGGCGAGTGGACCATCGAGGATTCCCCGATCCGCCCCACCCAAATCCATCCTTCCTTGTACGACCGCGAGATAGGTCTTCGTCCACCTCGACTCGGCAGTCCCGGGTGAATACCGGCGGAGTACATCCTTGCCCCGACCAAAGGCCACGATCCCACTTGTCTCCACATCGAGTCGATTCAGGGGTGTCCATGCATCGTCCTTTTTGAAACTCCTGTAAAGGTTGGCCAAAACGTTGACGAACACCTTGCCCGTTTTATGCACGGGTAAACCTGCGGGCTTGTGGACGAGTGCCAGATCCCCTGTAGCGACGAGTTCGTGAAACTCCAGAGGCACGGCCGGCTCGTCGTAAGTTTCAACGCGGTATTCAACCCGCATGCGTGGCGCAATCAATATGTCCGGTGCGACGCGTTGACCGTCCAACGTGACAGTCCCTGCATGAATGCGAGACAGCCATTCCTCGGCGGTGTGGTAGGGAAACCGCTTTAGCAGCAAATCCAAAAAAGAAACGCCGCCCTCGTTGGGGGCGGCGATGTGAGAAAAGACGGCGCTTACTCGGCGCGTATTCACTTACTTCTTCTTCTTGGTCGACGTTGCGGGAGGTGCCCACGACTCCGCGACCTTGCGGATCTGTGCCGGAACGACGTCGGCGTCGAACGAAGTGTAGCGCACGTACTCGCCCTTCTCGTTGATCATGTAGATGGTCGGGATCGTGCCCACGCCATAACGATCGCCGAAGGTGCGATCCTCATCCTGCATGACGGGCATGCGCACTCCGAAATCCCGGATGAAGCCGCGGATGTCATCCTCGGAATTGTATTTGATCGCGAGGGCCAAGGAGTTGTAACCTTTGCCGAGCAGTTCGTCCGCAAGCTTCTGGATGTACGGGAACGCATGCTGGCAATGCGGGCATTTGGCCGAGAAGTAGAAGAGCAGAAGTTTGCGGCCTTCGAATTGCGAAAACTTCAGGTTCGGGTTTGAAATCGGCTGGGGCATCAATTGAAAATCGATCTTGTCACGCTTGCCCTTTTTGTCGAGCTCAAAAGTCGGTGCCGCAGTGGGAGCCATGGGGCCTTGCACAGCCTGCGCGTAGACAGTCGAAAGTCCGAAAACCAGACAGGCTGAGGAAAGGAGAAGGGAGATGCGGGAAGAATGACGCATGAGATTTCCTTGTGGAGCGGTTCGGGGCATAAGATACATGGCAGATATGCGAGAAAACAAGCCGGGGGGATTCCTATATTCCTGATTTTTCAGGGGTTTCTGTGAAGGTATGGGTCGTTGGTGGGGCAGGGTATATCGGCTCCCATGTATGCAAGGCTCTACGCCTTGCAGGTCACGTTCCCGTCGTTTTCGATAACCTTTCCACGGGGCTTCGCGCGAACCTCGCGCCCGGAACCGAACTTCAAATCGGGGACATTCTGGACCCCGCCTCCCTGAAGGCTGCTGCATCCGCCCACAAGTTTGACGGGGTCATCCATTTGGCTGCCTTAAAAGCGGCCGGCGAGAGCATGACCGCCCCCGAAAAGTACAGCCGCCATAACATCACCGGTTCGCTGAACCTGCTCGAAGCCGTTGTGGAAGCGGGAATCCCGCACTTCGTTTTTTCCTCCACCGCCGCCGTGTATGGTGCACCGGATTATCTGCCCATAGATGAAAAGCACCCCACACGTCCCGAGAATTATTACGGACATACCAAGCTCGCCATCGAGGAGTTTATTGGGTGGTACTCCCGCCTGAAAGGGTTAAAGTTCGGCATTCTTCGTTACTTCAATGCCGCAGGCTATGATCCCGACGGGGAGATCACAGGGCTTGAGCAAAATCCCGCCAATCTTCTTCCGATCGTCATGGAAGGTGCCATGGGATGGCGACCCAAGGTCCAAGTGTTCGGCGATGATTATGAAACGCGCGATGGCACAGGCCTGCGTGATTACGTGCATGTGACCGACCTTGCCAACGCTCACGTCGCAGCGCTGGACCACCTGCAAAAGGGTGGAAAAAACATCACCGTAAATCTGGGGACTGGTGATGGAATTACGGTCAAGGAAATGATCGAACGCGCGCGCACATTAACCGGCCGTCCGATTCCCTACGATGTCGTTGCACGTCGTCCGGGGGACCCTGCCATCGTATTAGCCTCGGCGGACTTGGCGGGAGAGATTCTGGGCTGGAAGGCCCGTTACAGTGACCTCGACATGCTTTTGACCACGACGTGGAAGGCATATCAAGCGAATGCAAGAGAAGGTGGAAAGTAGAGGGTGTAGGTTAGGGTAACGCAAAGAAAAATCCGGTAATTTTTTAAAATGCCTTTTTTTATTCAGGATTATCTTCTCCTTCTTTTGTGTTTCCTGCCCTCTATCTTCTACCCTCTACCTACCTTTAATCCATGCCCCGATACGCCATTGCTTTCGTCACCGCGCAACCTTCGCTGGTCCATCAGATAGTGGAAATGGACTCGCGTGATTCTGCCGTGAAATTCTTTTTTCAACAGCATGCGGCGTCCCATGGTTACACCCCCGATGCCGAAGGCTTCGCCTATTTCCTCGAGGACTTTAACGGCCCCGAAGAACCCATGGGCAGTATTCTGGAACTTTAAGCATGCGTCGCGTCGCGGTTCTCATGGGGGGGATTTCTCCCGAGCATCCCGTTTCTTTGGCTTCCGGTTGCGGCATTCTCGCCCAACTTGACCCCAAACTTTATACTGGATTTCCGGTCCTGATTTCCAAAGAGAATATATGGATGTGGCCAGCCGCCGCATTCGACGGGAAATGGATCGCACCAGGCGGCTGGGACGCGGCAATGGCCGCGGACATTCTGAAGAATCCCCCGCAGGACTGGGCCACCGCGAAGTTCCCCTTGTTCAATACGTTGCCGCATGCCGATGTGTTTTTCATCGGTTTGCATGGCGTCGGCGGGGAAGATGGTCGTCTGCAGGGTTTCCTGGAGATGGCCGGGCAGGTCTTTACCGGAAGTGGTGGACTGGGTTCCGCGCTGGCGATGGACAAGATTCTGTCGAAGCAGCTGTACGCCCTGAACGGTATTCCTACGTCGAAGTGGGTGGTGCTCGACAGTAAAGAAACGCTCGCCAGCGCGGAGTCTATCGCAACGGCCGCGGATCGGGTCGAAAAGGAAATCGGACTGCCCGCGGTCGTGAAACATCCCACTGGAGGCTCCAGCATCGGGGTGGCCGTGGCGCGCACCCGCGACGCTTTGATCGCGGCGTTGACCGAGATCGGGAAAGACACACCGCGCATTCTCGTCGAAGCGTTCGTCGCGGGGCGTGAGTCCAGCTGCGGGGTCCTCGAAGGTTTCGCCACGGCCCTTTCGCCCACGGAGATCCGGCCCCGCAAGGATGCCTTCTTCTCCTTCGAAGAGAAATACGCCAAGGGCGGGGCGGAGGAAATCACCCCGGCAGAATTCCCCGCCGCGGTGATTGAAAAGATCCAGGAGTTTGCGCGGCGGGCCCACCAAGCCCTTCGTCTCTCTGTGTATAGCCGTACCGATTTCATTTGGGTGCCGTCGGAGTCCGGCATCGGCGAGATCTACGCCCTTGAGACCAATAATCTCCCCGGGTTTACGCCGACATCGCTTCTGCCGCAACAGGCTGCCTATGCGGGCCTGTCCTATACGGATCTGGTCTCCAAGGTTATCGAACAAAGTCTGCAAACAGCCCGTTAATGAGCGCGCTAATGCTCGGTCTGGTTCTCGACCTTTCCCATACGGGTTTCGCGGCCATCCTTTCCGGGGATGGGTCAAAAGTTCTCGCGTCTGAAGTCCGCCATGGCGGCACGCGCCATGATGACCTCGGCGACTGGCTAGAATCTTTATTGAAGCAAGCAGGCGGGACGGCGGGTTGGAAAGAGGTCGGTTGGATCTGCGTCGGGCTCGGCCCCGGCAGTTTCACCGGCATCCGCATCGCCATGGCCTTCGCGCAGGGCGTCGCCCTGCCCGGCAAGATTCCCCTGTATGGCTTCACCAGCTTCGAAGCGCTTTTCCTTTCGTTTCCAGGGGCCGCCGGCACTGCGGTCGCGGCTATTGCGGCGAACTCCGGTCGTTTCTACCTCGCGCGCAGCATTGACGATGCCGGAATATTGACCAGCAAGGAAGACGTTGCCCAGGGCAATCACCCTGTACTCTCACCTGACGATCATTGGGACTACGTGGCCATCGCGCGGCATGCGCGAGCATCCCAGCGCGATGCCCGCAAGCCTTACTACCTGCAACTCTCTGCCGCTGAGGACAAGGCGGAAGCTGACAAGGTCTCTGCGCGAGGTTAGTCCATGTCGGCCAACACAGGGATTTCCGTTCAACCCTTTGCATTTGCCGATGCCCCGGCAGTGGCGGTACTGGAGTCCTTATGCAATCCCCTTCCGTGGCACCTAGAGGACTTGCTCCCGTTCGCGGATCCAACGCCCTCGAGTTTCGTGCGACTCGGCTTTGTGGCCAAAGGACCGAATGGGATAGTCGGGTATCTCCTTGCTTCCTCGGTGGCGGGGGAGGCAGAAATCCTGGTTCTGGGCGTCCACCCGGACGCCCGCCGAAAAGGGATTGCCCGAGACCTTCTTCAAGCCCTTTTCGCCCACCTGAAATCCTCTGAAATTGACTCGGTATTCCTTGAGGTTCGTGCCGGAAACCATGGTGCCATCAAGCTTTACGAGAACCTCGGGTTTTTCCGGAACGGGGTACGTAAAGGGTATTATGCGGATACCGGCGAGGATGCGGTGTTGTTGAAGAGGGATGTGTAATCCCCCTTTCTGTCTGGATCCGCGCCGAAGTTTATTCTGAGCTTGCCGAAGGACCGGGATGACGCCTAAGGTCGTACCGTTTCCCGCCTTCCACCCTCGATTTTCTAACTTATCCCCCCTATGACACAAGCAATTCTGACCACACGCCACGGTGATATCACCATCGAATTCCTCCCGGAAGTCGCCCCCAACCACGTTGCGAACTTCGTCGAACTGGCCAAATCCGGCTTTTACGACGGTACCAAGTTCCACCGCGTCATTCCCGGATTCATGATCCAGGGCGGCGATCCGAACAGCAAGCAGGCAGACCGCCAGCTTCACGGCACAGGCGGTTCTGGCAAGAACGTCAAGGCCGAGTTCAACAAGACCAAGCATGAGCGCGGGATTGTATCCGCGGCACGTTCGTCGAACCCGGATTCTGCGTCATCGCAGTTCTTTATCGTCACCACCAGCGCCCCGCACCTCGACGGCCAGTACACGGCTTTCGGCAAGGTCGTTTCGGGAATGGATGTCGCCGATAAAATCGTCGCTGAAAAGACCGACCATCGCGACAACCCCATCGAATCGGTGGACGTGAAAGTCAAGATCGTCGATTAAATCCCTGATCTCTGTAAGGGCGACATGCGCCCTTAGCAACAAAAAACCCGACCGTTTCCACGGCCGGGTTTTTTGTTTTGATACGCTGGATATTAACCGGCGAGTTTGATCAGGTTCGCGAACAGGGCATCCGCGAGCGCGTTCTTGCCAAGGCGTTCGAAGATATCGAACTGGCAGAACACAATCTTGCCCTTGTTGAACGGCATAACCGCGAGGTCAGCACCCCAACGGATCTTTGTCTTCGCGCCGGGCACGATGTTGAAGTTCAGGCTGCCGGCATGGATCTCCGCCTTCTCGGGCAGGTGATCCAGACTCCACAGCGGTTGCACTTCGGCGAAGGTCTGGTCGAGCAAGCCTGGCGCAGGAAGGTCCTTGAATGCAGGGCTTTGCTTGAGGTAGTGGTAATTGCCCGGCGGGCCGCCTGCGGAGCGAATGCAGCCGAGGTCGAGTCCGAGAGCCTTGAGACCATTCACCTTCTTCACGTCTTCTTCAGTCAACGCGCCGAAGATCAAGGTCGCACCTTGCGAGGCACGTTCCACGGCCTTCTTCAGCACCTGTTCCGTGACTTCGTGCAAACCCGTCACCACGGTGATGGGCGCGTCTTCGACAGTGGAGTAGGAGATCGCATCGGGGAAGGTGCCGAGGAGCGAAACCTTCTTGAGGATGTTGTCGAGCTTGACTTCGGCCGGTACAAAGAACACTTCCTCGGTACGCGCCAACTCTTTGTTGTTGCGCGTGAGGGTAAGTTCGAAGGTGAAGCGACCGCGTTCCATACCGACGGGGAATTTCAAACGTCCCACATTGTTGAACCCGGGGCGTGCTTTGCCCGTCAGAGATTCCTGATGGAGCGTACGGCCGTTGGCGCCCTTGACCTTGAACTGCACGGCGTAGTCACCCAGATGGGCTTCGTTGAACACGTGCACCTTCACGGCAGCGGAGCTACCGACATACGGCGTGCGGTCTTCGGCCTCGGCGAAGATATGCACGGGTCGGTTGACGGTCTTGAGCGCTTCGCGCAACTCGGCCTTCGGCCGACGTAGCCAATCCGTGAGTCCGGTGAAGCGCAAACCCTGATCATTCCCGTTTTCAATGAAGAAGCCCGAGATCTGGGTGTTCGTGAACATCGACTCGATCTGGCGAGCGAGTGAAGAACGTCCGAGCGCATCGGCGTCGGCGAAGAAGGCCTCCGGAGTTTTCCAGAAGCTCAGCCCCTTGTCCTTCAAGCCCTGTTCCAGCTCTTGCAGGAACTTGGTGAGGTCTTTGTAGTCCTGGGAGGAGGCGAACTTCTTTGCGGACTCCAGCAGCTCTTTCGGGTTGCCGAATACGGGCACTCCCAAACCGTCCACCAGAATTTTGCCGGCGACGGAATCCTTGAGGTAGCTGTAGCGTTCCCAGAAGGAGCGATTGCCGTGCACGCCATCCGAAACGGATTTGCTGACCTTCGAGGAGCAATAGTTCTGCACCATCGAATAGCTGCGCGGGGCGAGCGGGTATCCAAGGCGGATCTTGTGGCCTTCGAAGGGCACGATTTGCGCCGAAATGGGCTCGTAAATTTTACCGAGGTCGACCTTGCCGCCGCCATGGTTGTCGAGATACACCGAACCGAGGTTTGAGAACACCGGGCGGGTGGGATCGAGATCCGCCGTGAAGCGCAAAAGCTTGTTGCCGTTCTCCAAAGCGAGCGAACCGTTCTTGGAGCCGACCACCCAGCCGAACACGGAGGGGTGGTGGCCGTCGCGCTCGACGAGACCTTGGAGCTGGGCCTTGATTCCGTCTACGCCTTCTTTGCTGGACTTCTGGTTGTAGCAGGTGGTTTCCTGCAAAACCATGAGGCCGATTTCATCGCAGATGTCGAGCACGTGCGGCGGCAAGGGCGCGCCGGCGCTGCGGATCAGGTTGAAGCCGGTGTCTTTGAGTTCGAGCAATTCCTTGCGGATGTCCACGGGGAACGCGGGCACGCCGTGGTGGAAGTTGAAGAACCACGGGTACGAAACGCCACGGACCTTGAACGAAACATGGTTAACGCGGAAGGTACCCTTGTCCACTTCGACGCAGCGCATGCCGAAGCGCACCTTCATCGGCGGGCTGCCGGGGATGCGCACTTGCAAGTCATACAGGATCGGGGTGGACGGGCTCCACACCTTGCCGGCTTCCAATTGAAGGCTCAGGAGGTAAGAACCGTTTTCCTTGTCCAAGCGAATGTTCTTGATCAAGGTCCCCGTTTCACCTTCGGGGTTCGTGATGTCAAACGCTGCTTCTGTCTGGAAGCTCTTGCTGTTCCAGAAGCGAAGTTCGAGAGTGACGCGGTCGGCCTCAAAGTCGGGCAGCACGTTGATCGAGCGCACGATGGCCTTCTGGGCCGTATGCAATTCCAACGGGCTCAGCAAGCCTGCGTAGGCTCCCTTCTGGAAGGGATTGCCGAGGGGAAGCTCCTGGGCTTCGAGTTCGCCGATTTTGCCTTGCTTGTCCAAGGTCTGTACGCGAACGACCAGGAGATTGTTTTCGATGTAGCGGACGGCCTTGCCGGCATCCATGTCGAGGGGAACGTGCCCGAAGAAGCGGGAGCCAAGCTCCTCGCCGTTCAACCAAACCGTGTAATGGGGATGCGCCGAGTGAAGGCGAAGCATAAAGCGCTTGACCGTGTCTTTTTTCTCGAGCGGAAATTCTTTGAAGTAAAATCCGACCGAGGCGGCTTCGGGATTCGACTCCAATTGAAAGAGGTGGGGGAGGGTCACCTTCTTGGTGGCTTCCGGTTTGAGACGGAACCATTGATCGGTGACGCCTACATCGGCGGGATCAAAACAAAATTCCCAACCCTCTTCAAAACGGATAATGTCAGCCATGGAAATCCTCGGAGCGGCCTCACGTAATCGGTAAATCGCTCCGGTCATGATGATGGAACGTCCCGTCTGCGGCCGGTATAAACAAGGAAAGCCAAGGTAGAAAAAAGCCCAAGGTTTTCCCCGGAATATCTGAAATTACAGGGGGTTATGAAAATCGCAAAAATGGGCGCAAAAAAAGCCCCCCGTCGAACGGGAGGCTCTTTCGCTTAAAGCCAGACGGCCTTTACGCCTCGGTCGTGGTCTCTTCTTCGAAGTCGAACTTCGGCTTTTTCTTCAACTGAGTGCGACGGCCATGCTGCAGGTCATCGCTGTTGCTGCCGACGAAGTTCTCGGCAGCCGGGTTCTCGCGAACCGGTGCGGCTTCTGAACGGGTCTCCGCATTATCAGCGAACAAAGGACGGCGGGGGGCCAAAGGCGCGGATTCGTTTGCGGGGGCCGCGAATTCAGCTTGAGGTGCGGGTGCGAAATCACGGGTTTCGCTGAATTCACGGGGAGGGCGGCCTTCGCCCCTGCTGCCCTCGGGGCGGCCTTCTGCACGTTGGCGGTCTTCACGGCGGGGACGATCCCCTTCGGTGCGCTCAGGACGCGGGCCGCGGTCGCCTTCGGCGCGCTCGGGGCGATCGCCACGCGGACCACGGTCATCACGGCGGGGACGGTCATCGCGACGGCCTTCGCCACGCGGTCCACGATCACCCTCGGTGCGTTCGGGGCGGGGGCCGCGTTCGCCTTCAGCGCGCTCGGGGCGGCCACCTTCGGTACGTTCGGGACGAGGGCCGCGATCGCCTTCACGGCGCGGGCCACGGTCATCGCGACGGCCTTCGCCACGCGGGCCACGGTCATCACGACGGCCGTCACGACCTTCGCGACCTTCCGGACGGCCACCCTCGGGACGGCCTTCACGGCCACCACGATTGAGGACTTCATCCAGTTTGACGGGCTTCAAACGAAGCTGCGGAGACATTTTCTTGACGACGGGCTGTTGAAGCAGATAGTGAACGGTTTTGAGACGGATGATGATGAAAATGCCAACGATCAGCGAGGCTGCGGCGAGGGCAAGTGTGAGGTATGTAAGGATCATGAGGAGTTTTTCCTGGGTTCGATGTATTCCGGCGGGGGCGACACAGTGGTGGCCCGGTTTTGCCAGATTAACGCGTCCTGATTGGATTGCCAGCCTCCCCGTGGACGCGGAAAAATTCCGGGCGAGGGGCGAATACTCGATGTTTTGGATGCGGGAAGTGGGATTGGATCGCTTGGATCCCGGAAGCGTTAAGCCCGAACCTTGTCCGATAAAAGGGACAGGGGGTGGGGGGATGGCTCCGGACCGCCGGAACCGTCTCCCGATCCCATTCGTAAAGTGAGGGCAGGGGGGGCCAAATGGCGGAAAATCGTCAAACACCGGATCCAATAAGGCCTTTTTAAAGGTCCTAGAGTATCGGAGGACAAATTAGTTCAAACCGAGGGGGTTTTCAATAAATAAAGTACTGAACTTATTGACACATGACTTTATGTGCAGTATATTGGGTACAGTACTTCACCTTTAAGTGCCTTTGTTCGCAAACTGGAGGATCCATGGCTCTCTCGACTCGCACACCTGCCGTCCCTAATTTCTCGGCTTCAAACGGTGCCTCCGTTAGTACCCGTAAGAGCAGTGCCTCTACGGCTCTCGGACAGGATCGCAAGCCACTGACCGCTCGTCAGCAAGAAGTGTTCAACTTCATCAAAGAGCGCATCCAGGAATCCAGCCGCCCGCCCACACTCCGTGAAATCGGAACGCGCTTCAACATCACCTCGACCAACGGGGTGCGTAGCATCCTCCATGCCCTGGCCAAGAAGAACTACATCGAACGCTCCCCGAAACTTTCCCGCGGCATCGACCTGCCCGAGATGGAGCGCGGCATGGTCGAAGGTTCCAAGGGAAGCAACACCCTCGAAGTTCCCATCCTTGGCCGCGTGGCCGCGGGAACCCCCATTCTCGCTGTCGAAAATCTTGAAGGGACTGTCGTTGTCGATCGCGACTTCCTCATGCGTCAGGAAAATGTGTTTGCCCTCAAGGTGCAAGGCGACAGCATGAAAGACGCCGGTATCCTCAATGGTGACCTCCTGTTCGCCCGTCAGCAAAACAATGCGGACCGCGGTCAGATCGTGGTGGCGCTCCTCGGCGAAGAAACCACCGTCAAGTATTTCTACCCCGAAGGTGCCTACGTGCGGTTGCAGCCTGCCAACGACGCGTATGGTCCGATCATCGTCGGTAAAGAAATGGCCGACTTCTCCGTGCTCGGTCGCGTCATCGGCATCATGCGTAATTACAACTAAGGTCTTTTTACTTTGCGTCTATGCCTTTCCGTAATGGGGGCTGGACGCTTTTGTGTCTCGGCCTCATCGCACTTTTCTCCGCTTGTTCCAAGCCTCCTTCTTTGCTGAAGGGGGCTTATCCTTCCGGAGTTCCCAAATACAATATCGCCATTGATTCTGTTGGGCGAAAACATGGTTTGGAAAACTGGTGGTTTGACAACGGCAAGCCGCGTTACCAAGCCAACAACATCCACGGTATAAGGCATGGGGAGTATCATGCATGGTACCCCAACGGAAACCTGTGGTATCAGGGGCGCGACAGTCTCGGAGTACATAGGGACACCTTAAAATCGTGGAAACAGGACGGGAAGCTTGAAGCGATCCGCGTATTTCAGGGGGGGCTTGTTGTCTACCTCGAATCGATCGACGCCTCCGGTTTGTCCAAAGAGGACAAACGGCGGATAGACGAGCAGAAACGCCGCGAAGCGGCTGAAGTCGAAGTGAAGGCGCAGGATTCAATTGCCGCATCGGACAAGAAACGCCGCAACAGCCTGAGCCTGTGGTCCCTGAGGGTGCGCACCTCGGTGGAAACGTACTGGATTCCCCCGAAGCGGAGCGGGTCGGTGGATCACAAAGCCGTGGCACGTATCCGCGTGCAGCAAAACGGGACGATTGAAAGCGTGACCTGGTTGCAGAAAAGTGTTTGGGGCGCATTTAATGACAAGGCGGCCAAGGCACTCCGCAGAATGAAAAAATTCCCGCCCCTGCCCGCAGAGGCAGGTGTCGGTCCACTCGAAGTCCGGTATGAATTTGTGAGTCTCGGCAAGAAACCGCTGGGCCGAAAACTTATTTTACGTCGTCCACAACCTATAAACACGGGAGATTCCGTTTCTACTACGGGGGAGTCCAGATGAAAAAATCGTTCCTGCTTCTGTCTGTATTATTGTCGTTGAGTTCAGGGGTCGGCGCAAAGGATAATTGTTCCGCAGACCTCAGGGGGATGCCGCTGGCCGAGGTGTGGACGGCGACGAATGCCGAATTCCGGCAGAAGTTTCGTGACGAAGATTCGGTATTGATTCGAATTGGAAAAATGGACGCGATGGGAAACTTTACCATTCTGAAATTCTCGGTCGGGGTTCATGAGGAGCCAATCGACGCGGGTTTCTATGAATCGACTGTCAATGATACGGGCACGCGCGAATTCAAACGAGGGGCTTTCAAGGGGACCCAGGAACTCTTTGCGGAGTTGAAGGCGATGAAATTGAACGGGATGAAATCGAAGGTGACCACCGACTCGAAATCCTGCCCACCCATACTTCCAGATGCCGCTCTGTACTTTGTCGAGACCCGGTTGGGTAAGGGAAACAGCTTTGGATTTTACGGCTATCCCTATCAGGACAAGCGCTACACCCGGATCATTGAAATCGTGGACTCGTTCCGGACGTCGAAGAACTAGGGAGTTCGGCCCAATTCCTCGCGAAGGATCGGATCGTCTTCTTCTTCCTCTAAGATTTTTCTCCACTCTGGACTCAACTCTTTTCCGGTGTTCCGCATCGCGATCAACACGTTGCGGAGCAGGGATCTACGTCCCGCGCGCGGAAGCGGAGCCGTTTTGAATTTGCTCTGGAAGCCACCGCCCTTGCGGAGTAAACCCAACCATTCATCCGCCGCGCGCGGCCAACCCTGAGGGCCTGCGGACTCCGTTTTCTTGTGCTTGTGATTCCAGGGACAAACCTCCTGACACACATCGCATCCGTAGATCATGTTCCCGAATTTTTCGGAAAGGGCAGGGGGGACCGCGCCCTTGGCCTCGATAGTCCAGTAGCTGATGCATTTGTTCGCGTCGAGCCTACCGGGGGCGACAAAGGCATCCGTTGGGCAGGCATCGAGGCACGCGGTGCAGCCTCCGCAGAAATCCAGCGCGGGCGCGGGGGCCGCCTCGAGATCTGTGTCAAGAAAAAACCCTGCGAGCAAAAACCCGGATCCGTGCTTCTTGTGGATCAGACACGCGTTCTTCCCCCGCCATCCTAATCCCGCCTCGGCGGCCCAGTCCCGCTCGAACACAGGCATGGTGTCGCAGAAGCCCTGAAAGCGCGGGCGCGGGCCCGCCGCAACCCCCAAATGTACCTCAACCTCTTTTAAAATCCGACGCGCCACATGATGATAATCTTCGCCGAGCGCATACGCGGCAACCTTGAACTCACCGGTGTCCGTTCCAAACGGGACGGGTTGTTTGAGAGAGAAGAGGACGACACTCTTGGCCCAAGGGACGAGGTACGAAGGGTCTTGACGCTTCTCGATATTGTCTTCCATGTAGCCTAGACCGCCGTGAAGTCCCTTTAAAACCCAGGTCGCAAGGTTGTCGGCATTCGGCGGCGGCGCATCCAAAGACACGATACCCCACTCCAGCACGCGGGGTTGCGTGGCGAAGAAGGAGGTGAGGGTGGATCGAAAATCAAGCGGTGACATGAAACCCTATGAAAACCTTTAGGTTCCCTTCATCATCAGCGCGATTCCTGCCAAGCCCAGCACCACAACGATGACCAAGGTCAAACGGATGATGAACTCTGCCGATCCGTTACCGGCGGGGCCTCCGGAATTTCCCGATTTTTTAAAACGCGAAACGAGGAAGTAAAGGTTTGCAGCGGTGAACAGAATCAGGACAATAAGTTGGGTGGACATATTCAGGTTTTCCTTTTCTTCTGCCGCGCGGCAGGGTAGAGCACGTTGTTCAGGATAAGGCGGTAGCCCGGAGAATTTTTGTGGAGGTCGAGGTCGGTGGCTTGGTCTCCGACCGCGTGGGAATAATCCTCAGGGTCGTGTCCGCCGTAGTAGGTGAATTGACCTTTACCGACGTTGCCGTGGAGGTAGCGGACGGAGGGCTGGTCGATGGCTTCGCCAAGGATGGTGACAGAGGGTTTCACCATCGACTTTGTGAAAGACGTCCCGAGTCCGAAAAATCCGGGGACGACGTCGGTGTGGTTTTGGGTCAGCATGGCGGGCACGGGGTCAAACTTGGGGCTGAAGGCGAACAACGTGAAGTCATTGGCAGGGCGGCGGCGCAGCGGTCCCGTGTTGACCTGATTATAGTCCAGATCGCCCAAGGTTACCGCCGTGGGACTGGTTTCGTAGGAGAAGCCGGTAAATGCCAAGGATAGATCGTAGTTGAGTTTCTTTTCGTAGTCGGAAGCGGGAGGCGTACCGTCATACACCGCATCCACGACATCGGTATTCGCTGCGGCCAAAGCCATATCCAAGGTGATCGGCGCCAGACACATGGCGAGGAGGAAGCCGCCCTTTTCCACATAGTCGCGGATCGAAAGGGCCACGGCTTTTTTCAGGGCGACATTGTTCTTGAAGCCCATAGATCGCGCATCGGCTTCCTGCGTGGATACTTGCTGTTGATACCAGTCGGCGCTATTGAACGAGAGGTAAAACTTGGAATACTGTCCGGTGAAATCTTCATGGTGCAGGTGCAGCCAATCGTACTGAGAGAGCTTTCCCTCAATGATTTCGCGGTCATAGATCTTCTCGTAGGGGATCTCGGCGTAAGTGAGAGCCAAAGTCACCGCATCATCCCAAGGCTGGCGGGTCAGTGGAGTGTACACTGCCATCTTCGGAGCCTTCTCCAAAGAAATGGTTTCGCGGTCGGTCGCCGTGATGAGGTCGCGAATGCGGTCCTCTTCATCTCCGTCGATATTCTCGTAGAGTACGCCGCGCCGTGCGGCCTCGCGACGGAGTCCATCGTCATCCGCCAACAGGAAGCTACCGCCGCGGTAGTTCAACAGCCACTCGACCTTGATCCCTTGCGTCAGAGAGTAATACGCAACGCCGTAGGCCTTCAGGTGATTGAGTTGGGTAAGATCCATAGGGATAAGGATCTTGGCTGCACCTGCAGGAAGAGCGCAAAGCGCGAGGAAAAGAATCCCGAAGAGTCGGCCGGGGAGCATAGGCGAACCCCTAGTCCAACTGCGTCAATACTTCCGGGCCGTTGCGCGTGATGGCAACGGTGTGTTCATACTGGGCGGACAGGGAGCCATCCTTGGTACGGACAGTCCAGCCGTCCTTCTCAACGTAGACGCCTTCTTTGCCGGCATTCAACATGGGTTCAATCGTAAACACCATGCCTTCGCGGATGCGATCTCCGCGGCTGCGAGAACGATAGTGCAACACCATCGGGTCCTCATGAAAGCCGCGCCCGATCCCATGACCGCAAAACTCGCGCACAACCCCGTAGCCGAACTCGTCCGCCAATTCCTGAATCGCCTCGCCGATATCGCCGAAATACCCGCCAACCTTCACGGCCGCAATGCCGTCTTCCATCGACTTCTCGGTCACGTTCATCAGTTGTTTGACATCCTTCGAAACCGTACCGACGGCAAAGGTCGCCGAGGTGTCTCCGTGGTAGCCGTTCAAGAGGCAGGTGACATCGATGTTGATGATGTCGCCTTCTTTGAGTACCTGATTTCCGGGAATCCCGTGACAAACAACATCGTTGACAGAGGTACACACGGATTTCGGGAAACCGTGATAGTTCAATGGGGAAGGGTAGGCCCCGGCCTTGACCGTGATGTCATGCACGAAGGTGTTGATTTCATCGGTCGTGATACCGGGTTTGACGAGTTCGCCGGCGCGCTTTAGAACTTCGGCTGCCAGGCGGCAGGACTCGCGCATCAGCTCGATTTCGCGGTCGGATTTAATCTTGATGGCCATGGTCCATAAAGATAAAAAGTTGGGTGGGATACAAACTCTTATATTGGGTTCATGAAAATGTTATGGATTCTCGGTTTGGGCCTGGTCTTGGCTGGTTGCGGTAAGAAGGACTGCCGGGAGGCGGTACGCTTGGGGGATTTTGAGTATTCCCAGAACAACTACAAGCGTGCGGAGACGCTTTACAAGCAGGCTTGGGCGACGGACTCCGTTGCCTGCGCTGACGTTACGGACCGATTGGAAAATATCCGGCGTTTCCTCCCATAAAAAAGGCCCCGTTTTCACGGAGCCTTATTATCAGATTTCCAAAACCTTTAGGTTTCTTCGGTACCTGTTTCAGGAGCCTCGTTAACTTCGGGTTCTTGCTTGGCGGTTCTATCCGGACGTTCCGCCGAATCATTCCCGGTGAAGGCCTTCCAGTAGAACTGATGCAAGATCATGCCCAGCACGGCCTTTTCATCATCGGATTTGATGAGGGACTCGAGCAGGGGAATCATGCGCTTGGCGCCATTCTTCTCGGTCAGCTTGAGATTACGGTAAGCCTGTTCCAGATAGACCGAAGCGCGCTCGCTGATGACGTCTTGGAGCTTCTTTTCATCCGGCAAGGTCTTCTTGATCAAAGGCATGCCGAACTTGGCGGCCGTGGCCTTAAGGTTCATTTCCTCGACGAGGCCGACCACCGAGATTGCCTGACCGGAGTTACCTGCGCGTGCGGTACGACCCGAACGGTGCACATAGATCTCGGAGTCCGCCGGATGGTCGTACATGAACACATGGCTGAGGTTGTTGATATCAATGCCGCGTGCGGCGACGTCGGTGGCCACGAGGAAGCGAACCGTACCGTCCTTGAGGTCCTTGATGACTTGCTGGCGTTCCTTCTGTCCCACTTCACCCGAGATCAGGCCGATGCGGAGGCCGCGGGCGCTGAGGTATTGGTGGATGTAGGCGGTATCGCGACGGGTATTACAAAAGATGATTGCAGACTCGGGGTTTTCGGCCTCGATGATTTTCAGCAGCGCGCTGTCCTTCTCGTGCGGATCGACCACGTAGTACACATGCTCCATGCTCGACACCGAAACTTCGGTGGGGCAAAGGCTGAGGAACTTCGGGTTCCGCATGAATTCCTGTGCCAGGCGCTTCACGTTCACCGGGATCGTCGCCGAGAACATATAGGTGCAGCGTTCGCGCGGGAGATAGCTCTGAATACGCTTCATGTCGGGATAGAATCCCATGCCCAGCATTTCATCGGCCTCATCCATCACGAGATCACGTACGGACTTGAGGTTGAGATTACCGTTCATCATATGGTCTAGCAAACGACCAGGAGTCCCGACGACGATGTGCACGCCTTCTTTAAAGGCATCGAGCTGCGGGCCATACCCTACACCGCCGTAAACCGCCACAGACTTGATGCCGAGAGGCTCGCCGAACTTCACCGCTTCTTCATGCACCTGCAGCGCGAGTTCGCGCGTCGGCAACATGATGAGAAGTTGAGGATGCTTATGCTCTTTTTCGATCACAGACAGCAAAGGCAGCAAAAAAGCCCCCGTCTTGCCGGAACCCGTCTTCGACTGCACGATGATATCCTGCGCGTTCATGATGTAAGGCGCAGCTTTTTTCTGCACCAACATGAGGTCGCTCCAACCCTGCGCGCGGACAACGTCCTGCAATGCGGGAGAAAGCTGATCGATGGTAAAGTCGGGAAGCGGAGGCTGCGGCTCAACGATCTTGATGGTATCTTGGCCCGCGTAGGGAGAGGGCTTGGAGCCCCCGGAAACGTTGTCGTTCATGCGTTTACAATCTTGGTTTCAGAGGACAGAAAAGGTAGAAAACGTGCACTGGGGCCTATTTAACCACGGCCCCATCGGGTGCTGATGCGGTCACGGGGCCTTTAGCGCTTACAAGCGTTTTTCCGGCATATACAACATTTCCACCTAATACCGAAAGAGAAATCTTGTCGAAATCTTTTATCGTGATTTGGGGTTTGGGGGCGGACACGATCCCCTGGGCCGTCACGGAATCCCCGGCAACGGCACCTTCGGGGTTGGCCAGCGTCAGCTTCGTCGGTTTGCCTTCGGCATCCTTTTCCACGTCTGCGGCCAAAAGCATTCCATGGCTCTCGATCCCGCGCAACTTCGCCGGCTTCAGGTTGGCCACCAGGACGGCCGTCTTCCCGAGGACTTCGTCCGGGGTCAGGTACTTGCGCAGACCCGCACACACTGTGCGCGGCTCGGCCTCACCCGCGTCGACTTTGAGGACGTACAAGGCCTCGGCTTCCGGATGATTCTCCACGGACACTATCGTAGCCGCGCGCAGGTCGATGACCGCGAAGGGGTCAGAAGGCGCAGCGGCGATCGGAGCCTCGACCTTCTTGCTCTCAATGCGCGGGAAGAGGGGAGAGAAATTGGCTTTCAGATGGAAAGCCTCGACGTTGTGATCCTCCAGCAGCGCCAGACTTCCCTCGAAGTCAAAACCAAGTGCGGCCAAAGCCTCATCCATTTTTTGAGGCATCACGGGATGTAGCAACGTAAAACCTACGCGCAGTGCCTCTGCGGAATGCCACAACACGACTTTAAGCCGTTCCTTGTCTGCATCCGTTCCTTTCGCAAGCTTCCAGGGAGCCGTAATTTCCAGATAGGAGTTCAGTGCGCGGAAGATCGAAAGAATGGATTCAACGGCGGCGCTTAAACGCACTCCGTCGACATACTCCTCAAGTCCCGAAAGCGCATCGAAAGTTGTTTTCATCAAGCCGACTTCATCGGAAGTGACTTCGGTTGGAAAGTCCAGCCTGGAATCAAAAATCTGCCCCAGCTTGAGCACTCGGCTCAAACCGTTACCGACATCATTCGCCAGGTCGGCGTTGATCGTCGTGACGAATCCATCTTCGGTGAACGATGCATCTTGTCCGACCACCATCGCGCGGATCAAGAAGAAGCGGAGCGCATCGACGCCATACTTTTCACCCATGGCGAGCGGAGCCACCACGTTTCCCGTGGTTTTACTCATGCGGGCATTGTCGATCATCCACCAGCCATGCGCAAGTATTTGCTTCGGCAGAGGTAGGTCCAGTGCCATTAATATCGTGGGGAAATACACGGCATGTGTAGTAAGGATATCCTTACCTATTAAATGCAGATCCGCAGGCCACAATGGAGAACCGTCCGCGCGCGTTTTTTCTTGCGCAGCAGTCACATAGTTGAGAAGCGCATCCACCCACACATACGAGACATAATCTTCGTCGAAGGGAAGGGAAACACCCCAGGCCAGACGGGATTTGGGGCGGCTTACGCACAAATCGTTGAGGGGCTGACGGAGGAATCCCAAGACTTCGTTGCGCCGGAAATCAGGTTGAATAAAGGTTGGGTTGGTTTCGATATGCGCGAGCAACGTCTCTTTGAAGGCCGACATTTTGAAGAAATAATTCTTCTCGGTGATCCACTCGACTGCACGACCGCTGATGGGATCCTTGCCGTCCACTAATTCATCTTCACCGAAGAAACGTTCTTCAGTAGTGGAATACCAACCCGCATATTCCTGGGTGTAGATGAATCCCTTGTCGTACAGTTTCTTGAATTGTTCGCGAACGAAGGCAATGTGTTCGGATTCCGTCGTGCGGATAAATCGGTCGTAGCCGATGTTCAGGTCTTTCCACGCCTCTTTAAAACGCGCCGCATACCCATCACAATACTCGCGTAATGCCTGGGTATTATTGGGATCAATCCCGCGTTTCGCTGCCGCCTGCTGGACCTTTTGCCCGTGCTCATCGGTTCCCGTCAGGAAATACGTCGTGTCGCCAAACAGTTTGCGGTAGCGCACCAGCACGTCGGCGAGAATCGTAGTGTAGGCGTGGCCGATGTGCGGCACGTCATTGACGTAATAGATCGGGGTCGTGACGTAGAAAGTACGGGACATAGGGAGGGAAAGATAGCAGGCCGAAGGGCCGAATCAGCGGACGGCTAGTGACACCACGTCTCCGATCACGATGAGGGCGGGAGAGTCGAACCCGAGGCGGGCGGTTTCGGCACGGAGTTCGCCGAGGGTCGTGCGGCACACGCGCTGCTCAGGGAGGCTTCCGTCCTGGATCGCGGCAGCGGGTGTGCCGGGCGTGTACCCCGCGCGCAGCAAGGCGGGGACGATTTCCTCGAGGCGGTACAGGGACATGAGCAGAATGAGGGTGTCCGCCTTGGGGAAATCGGAGTTCGACTCGCTTCCGGCCATTCCCGAGGCCACGGCGAAGGAGCGCGCGACGCCGCGGTGAGTGAGCGGGATGCCGGCCAAGGCCGGCACGGCGACGGAGGACGTGATCCCCGGCAGAACACGCCAGGGGATTCCGGCCGCCTCAAGGGCGAGGACTTCCTCGTATCCGCGACCAAACACGAACGAGTCGCCGCCCTTGAGGCGCACGACCCGCTTCCCCGCGCGGGCATGCTCGATCAACTTCTCGTTGATATGCTCTTGCCGGTGTGACTCAAAGTGCCCGCGCTTTTCGACGGGAACAAGTAGGCAGCCCGTTGGCGCCGTCTCCAGGACGGCGGGGGAGGCGAGCCTGTCATGGAGTATCACTTCGGCGTGGCGCAACGCCTCCGCGGCCCCGAGGGTCAAAAGCGAAGGGTCACCAGGGCCCGCGCCCACCAATAAAACCGGGTGGATGATGACGTTCCCGGAAATTGCGGATTTGTCCGTATTCGAAAGAATTTTTCGTGCGGCTTCTGTTCCATCCACAAGCACGGTCTTGGCGAGATCGTCGTAAGGCAGGGCTTCGGGATGGGGAAGGGCGCTGCGCATCTCGGCCAAAAGTTCGGCCAGCAATCCCCACTCTTCGCCGAGCTGAGTCGACAGCTTTCGCTTGAGGTGGCGGGTCAAGGCCGGCATGCGTCCGGAGGTACTTACAGAAATTGTGAGTGGCCCGCGACGCACGACTCCCGGCACAATAAAGGTCCCGGTTTTGGCGGCGTCCGCACGATTGCAAGGTATGTCGGCTTCCCGGCAGAGTTCAGCGATATGGGTGTTCACCGCCGTGTCGTTGGTGCAGGCGAATACGAGTTTATGCCCGTGCACATCCTCCGAATGGAAAGCTCGTTCGAGCCATGCCAGGCCCGGTAGAAGCCTCCGTGTAGTTGCGGCGATCTCGGGAGCCACAACGGTCACTTTAGCCCCGCAGGCCAGCAGCTCCGGCAATTTCCGTGCGGCAATCGAGCCTCCACCCACCATTAAAACAGGTTGGTCACGCAGGTCCAGTTCAAGAGGGTAGTAGCGGGGTGAGGACATAGGGAAAAAGATAGAAGGTAGAGAGTGATGGTTTGCAGGTAAGGGACTTGGAACAAAAAAAGGCGGCCTCCGAAGAAGCCGCCTTTAAAGATTAAACTCGCAGCGCTTTACTGAGCGTCGGCGTGGAGTCCGTTACGCGTGCGCAGGTAATGAAACAGCGACATGCAACCCACGACCAGGAATCCGATCGCGTAAAGACCCAGGAACGGGCCGACGAGGTATTTCTCGGCGTAGGTGTAGTTGATGAATCCGACCATGCAATAGGCACCCAGGCCGAGTTCTACTGCGGCAGCAATGGGGAACTTGGAACGATAGACCGTTGCGGCTTTGACACCCTTGTCGCCGGCTTTCGGTGTGCGAATAAAGGCGCTCTTGGTGCCGGAGAGAGCGGACAGCACGGCGCGCGTGTTGTTGAATGCAACACCGACACCCACGGCCATCAGAGTCGGCAGCGAAAGCATGCGGCTCTTCCAGTTCTTGCGAGACATACGCTGTGCCACCAGATACAGGATCGAGGGCGCGAGCGACGAGATCACGATGAGGACGCAAAGTCCCGTGAAGGCCAGCGTGCTCACCTTGAAGGGGAACCAATACAGCAGCGGCAACGCGAGGACCGCGGTGAGCAGCATGAGGGGATGGATGGAGTAGTGCGTAGTGTGCAGAATGGCCTGGAGCTTCACTCGCCAGTGCTGCTCGGAACGGAGCACCTGGGGAAGAATCTTGATGGCCGTTTGGATGGAACCCTTGGCCCAGCGGAACTGCTGCGACTTGAAGGCGTTGATGTCGGCGGGCAGTTCGGCAGGAACGACCACGTCATACGCAAACTTCATCTTCCAGCCCTTGAGCTGGGCACGGTAGGAAAGATCCATATCCTCGGTGAGGGTATCGCCTTCCCAGCCGCCGGCATCGGCGATGGCGGATTTGCGCCACACGCCCGCAGTGCCGTTAAAGTTCATGAACAAGCTGCCCCACGAACGGGCGGACTGCTCAATCACGAAGTGACCATCGATACCGATGCTCTGCGCAAGCGTGAGCGACGATTCCTGCGAGTTCAGGTGGCCCCAACGGGCTTGCACCAAACCGTAGTTGGCATCCATGCTGAGGAACGGCACAGTGCGGAGGAGGTAATCTGCGGGCGGCACGAAGTCGGCGTCGAAGATGGCGATGTATTCACCGCGGGCGACGTCGAGGCCTTCATTGAGGGCGCCGGCCTTGTAATCCTTGCGGTGCGTGCGGTGGATCAGCTTGATGTCGTGGCCTTCCGCGCGTTTCTTCTCAATGAGCGCGGCGGCGATGGTTTCTGAACCATCGATCGAATCATCCAGAACCTGGATTTCATGACGGCCCGCGGGATATTCCATCGCGCAGACGGAATTGATCAACCGCTCAATGACATTCGCTTCGTTGAAAACCGGAAGCTGGGTCGTGACGACGGGCAGCTTGTCCATGCCACCATTCGCATAAAACAGACGCAACTTGCGGCGATCGTTCACGACTTCCTTGCGATGATTGCGCAGGAAGATGTACAGCAACCAATAGCAGTTGATGCCGTACGTGAAGAGGCCAATGGATGCAACGGCGTAGAGGCCGAAAATCACATAAAGAAGCGTTTGGGTCAGCATTAAGGGGTCCCGACGGGTTTATGAAGGTTTTTCGGCATAACTCCCCCAAATTTAATTTATCCAGCGTTTTAGTGTGCCAAAATGAAAAGGATTCTTTGGCCTAAAATGACAATTTGCTGTAAGATCTTGTCAGACGGTCTGCGGATGAAATACCCGTGCTCTGTTATCTTTCGGCTATGCTGAGCCAACTAAAATCCGGAGCGATTCTTGTCGCGCGCGAGGCGCTCACCGATCTTAATTTCAACAATACCATAGTGTTACTCTGCCAATACGGGGATGCTGGCGCTTATGGTCTGGTTTTGAACCGTGTGGCGCACATGCCCCTCCATGAAATTTTCGAGCATCCGCCGGAACTTCCACAGGGGACGAGTTCAAAACGCCGGGTCTATATCGGCGGGCCCGTTCAATCCACCGAACTCCAGATCCTGCAGATTGGTCCTGACCCCGTTGAAGAATCTCTTCAGGTGGCCCCGGAAATTTTTCTAGGTGGTTCGTGGGAGCAGGTCGAGGACTTTTTGAACCGTGATCCCAAGTCGCTGCGCATGTTCCTCGGGTATTCAGGTTGGGGCGAGGGGCAGCTGGATGAGGAAGTGGATGCCGGCGCCTGGGAAGTATGGGAAACCGACATTCGTCGGTTGCTATTGGATCCGGATGAGTCCTGGACGGGTGGGCGAGACGCCTTTCACCGGTTTTTGGAATCATTTTAGGGTCTCTGGACCTTTTGGGGTCCCGCATATTTGAAAACCTTCTTATTTTTGGGTCAGATTTTGAATGGGGAAGAGCGCCCGGACTTGTTGGGATGGGGTGCTTTTTCCGTTTTTAGCGTGATATTGCAAGATTTTGATGAGAGGTGGATGGCATGGATGTGAGAGGATTTCCCGTCGCGGAAGGATTGTACGATCCCCGTAATGAGCACGACGCCTGTGGCGTAGGCTTTGTAGTGCATATCAAGGGAAAGAAATCCCACAAAATCGTGTCCCAGGGCATCGAACTCCTTGTCAATCTTGAACATAGAGGGGCTGCGGGCGCCGAATCGAATTCCGGCGATGGCGCGGGTATCCTTACTCAGGTACCGCATCGCTTTTTGGCGAAGAAGGCCGCTGAAGCGGGCTTCAAGCTACCCGAACCCGGCGATTATGGTGTGGGCCAGATCTGTCTGCCCTCCGTCGAGCAGGGTCAGGACAAGGTTCTAAAGCTTTTTGAGCGTTGCGCCGCCGAATGCGGTCAGGAAATCATCGGCTGGCGCGATGTTCCCACCGATCACTCCGAACTGGGCGAATCCGTCAAGTCCGTAGAACCGACCTACCGTCAGGTTTTCTTCCGTCGCGGCAAGGATGCCGCTGATAGCGCCGCATTTGAACGCAAGTTGTTCGTCGTCCGCAAGTACGCCGAACGCACGATCCGCGAGAGCGGATTGCCCAATGCCGACCTGTTCTACGTGGGATCGTTGTCGAGCAAGACCATCGTTTACAAGGGCTTGTTCACGTCGACCCAGGTTCTGGGGTACTTCTCCGACTTGACCGATCCCGACTTCCAGTCGGCTTTGGCGCTTGTCCACAGCCGCTTTTCGACCAATACCTTCCCGACCTGGCCGTTGGCCCATCCGTTCCGCTACATCGCGCATAACGGTGAAATCAACACGCTACGCGGGAATGAAAACTGGATGCGCGCGCGCGAGTCGCTGCTGTCCTCCGAGTATTTCACCGACGCCGAGATTCAAAAGCTTCTCCCGATCATCGACCCGCGCGGTTCGGATTCGGCCAAGCTCGATAACGTCGTTGAGCTCCTGATGATGGGTGGGCGCAGCCTGCCGCATGTCATGATGATGCTGATTCCCGAAGCTTGGGAAAAGGATCCGGACATGGCTCAGGAGAAGCGCGACTTCTATGAGTACCATGGTACGATCATGGAACCGTGGGATGGCCCCGCCTCCGTGGCGTTCACCGATGGCGAAATTATTGGCGCGACGCTTGATCGCAACGGTCTGCGTCCTTCACGTTACCAATTGACCAAGGATGACGTTCTGGTAATGGCGTCCGAAGCCGGCGTATTGCGTTTTGCCCCAGAGGACATCGTCCTCAAGGGTCGTTTGCAGCCGGGCAAGATGTTTGTGGTAAGCCTCGCTGAAGGCCGTATTATCCCCGATGACGAACTCAAGCACACCATGGCGTTGCGCAAGCCTTACGGCGAGTGGCTGAAGAAGGGCAAGATCGACGTTGCGAACCTCACGCCTCCGCGCGAGATCAAGCAGCCCGCTCCCGAGACCGTTCTGCGCCGTCAAAAGCTCTTTGGGTACACGCTAGAAGACTTGAAGATCCTCATGAACCCGATGGTAAACGCGGGTGAAGAGGCTCTCGGCTCGATGGGCAACGATGCGGCTTTGGCCGTGCTTTCGGACAAGAGCCGCAATCTGTTTGATTACTTCCACCAGTTGTTTGCGCAGGTCACGAACCCGCCGATCGACAAGGATCGCGAAGAGATGGTGATGTCCCTGACCACGTTTGTGGGCAAGGAAGACAACCTCCTCACCGAAACCGAGATGCATTGCCGGACCATCGAGTTGCCGCATCCCGTGCTCACGAACGATGAGCTGGAGCGTCTGCGCTGGGTGGACAAGAATCACTTCCAGGCGAAGACGATCCCGATCGTGTTCAAGGCCACAGCCGGAGAAGATCGCCTCGAGAAGGCTCTGGAACGCATCCGTCGTTATGCTTCGGAAGCCGTGAACGAGGGCTATAACGTCCTCATTCTTTCCGACAAGCCGGTCGACTCCGACCACGCCGCGATTCCCTCGCTGCTCGCGGTTTCCGCCGTGCACCATCACCTTATCCGCGAAGGTCTGCGCGCCCGTTGCGGTCTGGTTATTGAAACCGGCGAAGCGCGCGAAGTGCATCACTTCGCTTTGCTCCTCGGGTATGGCGCGAGCGCCATCAACCCGTACCTCGCCTTTGAGACCATCGAAGACATGCGTCGCCGCAAGCTCTTCAAGGACGGACTCACCCTCGAGAAGGCCGAACAGCACTATGTGAAGGCTGTCAACAAGGGCCTTCTCAAGGTCATCTCGAAGATGGGCATATCGACCATCCAGTCCTATATCGGCGCACAGATCTTTGAAGCCGTCGGTGTCGGCAATGCCGTGGTCGACGAATACTTCACGGGCACCGCTTCGCGCATCGGAGGTATCGACCTCGCGACGCTCGAAGAGGAAACCCTTCTCCGTCATCGCTTTGCGTATCCGGAGCACGAAGAAGACCCGCAGGATATCGATGTGGGCGGCCAGTACAACTGGCGTCAGCGCGGCGAACGCCACATGCTGACCCCCGACGTGGTGCACAAGCTGCAACATGCCGTGCGTACGAACAGTTTTAAGACATATCAGGAATACACGAAGCTCATCGACGTGCAGGGCGACGCCCCGCTCACGTTGCGCGGCCTTTTGGACTTCGCAGAATCCACTCCCGTGCCGCTTGAGGAAGTCGAGCCGGCCGAGGGAATCCTCAAGCGCTTCGCAAGCGGCGCCATGTCCTTCGGTTCCATCAGCTGGGAAGCGCACACTACACTGGCCATGGCGATGAATCGCATCGGCGCGCGCAGCAACACCGGCGAAGGCGGGGAAGACCCCCTGCGGTTCAAGGCTATGCCCAACGGCGATAGCATGCGCTCCAGCATCAAGCAGGTGGCTTCGGGACGCTTTGGCGTGACAAGCGAATACCTTGTGAACGCCGACGAAATCCAGATCAAAATGGCGCAGGGCGCGAAGCCCGGCGAAGGCGGCCAGCTTCCGGGCTGGAAGGTGGACAAGTTCATCGCCAAGACCCGTCACAGCACGGCCGGCGTGGGCCTCATTTCGCCCCCGCCGCACCATGACATTTATTCCATCGAAGATCTTGCCCAGCTGATCTACGACTTGAAGAACAGCAACGACAAGGCTCGTATCAGCGTGAAGCTGGTGGCTGAAGTCGGCGTGGGTACTGTCGCCGCAGGTGTGGCCAAGGCCCACAGCGATGTGATCCTGATCGCGGGCTATGACGGCGGTACGGGCGCTTCGCCGCTGACGTCGATCAAGCACGCGGGACTTCCGTGGGAGCTCGGTTTGTCCGAAGCGCACCAGGTGCTCATCCAAAACGGTTTGCGTGACCGTGTTGTCCTCCAGACGGATGGTATGCTCCGTACCGGTCGCGATATCGCGATGGCAGCGCTGCTCGGTGCCGAAGAGTGGGGTGTGGCGACCGGTGGCCTCGTGGCCATGGGTTGCATCATGATGCGCAAGTGCCATCTGAACACCTGCCCGGTCGGTATTGCGACGCAGGATCCGGATCTCCGCCGCCTGTTCCCGGGTGAAGTGGAACACGTCGTGAACTTCTACAAGTTCATCGCCGAAGACATGCGCCAGCATATGGCCCGTCTTGGTTTCCGCACCGTCGACGAAATGGTCGGTCGTGTCGACAAGCTCAAGGCCCGCGAAGGCGTGAAGCACTGGAAGGCCAAGCACCTGAAGCTCGACAAGATCCTGCATGGATTTGGCGAGTCGAAGATTGGCAACATGCATTGCTGCAACGCCCAAGACCACGGTCTGGAAAAGGCTTTGGATTGGGACTTGATGAAGGCAGCCAAGCCGGCGCTGGAATCGGGAACCCCTGTCAAGGCCAACTTCGAAATCCGCAACGTGCACCGCACGGCGGGAACAATTTTATCGTCGAACGTCACCCGCAAGTACGGCGCCGCAGGACTTCCGGAAGACACGATCCACCTGAAGTTCACCGGTTCCGCCGGCCAGAGCTTCGGCGCCTTCGCGGCGCCGGGCGTCACTCTCGAAATCGAAGGTGAAGCCAATGATTACGTGGGCAAGGGTCTGTCTGGTGGCAAGATCATCATCTACCAGCCTTCGGTTTCGACCTTTGTGCCGGCGGACAACGTGATTGTCGGCAACGTGTGTTTCTACGGCGCGACGAGCGGCGAAGCCTATATCCGCGGCAAGGCCGGCGAACGCTTCTGCGTCCGTAACTCCGGTGCGGAAGTGGTGGCCGAATCGTGCGGTGATCACGGGTGCGAATACATGACCGGCGGACGCCTTGTGCTGCTCGGTTCGATCGGCCGTAACTTCGGCGCGGGCATGAGCGGCGGTATCGCCTATCTGTACGACCCCGAAAGCAAGGCCGCCGCGAACATCAACCGTGAGATGGTCGATCTCGACGAAGTGACCGAAGCCGAAGAGGCCATCGATCTCAAGTCACGCATCGAGCGTCACCTGGAATACACGGGAAGCGCCGCAGCGAAAGAAATTCTGTCCAACTGGAAGGCCAGCCTCGCGAAGTTCGTGAAGGTGATGCCAAGAGACTACAAGCGGGCCTTGGCGGAAATGCGCGCCGAAGCCTTGGTGAAGGGATAAAGCGACATGGGCAAGGTTACTGGATTCAAGGAGTTCGAACGCAAGGTTCCCTCCTACCTTCCCGCCGAGGAACGCACCCAGAACTATAAAGAGTTCGTGGTGCAACTTCCTCCGGAAGACGTGCAAACCCAGGGCGCGCGCTGCATGGATTGCGGCATTCCCTTTTGCCACACCGGCTGTCCGCTGGGCAATATCATCCCGGACTTTAACGACCACGTGTACAACGGGAAGTGGGAGGCCGCGCTCAAGAGCCTGCTCTCCACCAATAACTTCCCCGAGTTCACCGGCCGCATCTGTCCGGCTCCGTGCGAATCGGCTTGCGTGCTTGGCATCAACAAGCCACCCGTCACGATCAAGAACATTGAAGTCTCGATCATCGACTATGCGTACGCGCAGGGTTTCATCAGGCCCAATCCGCCGGCATACCGGACAGGGAAAAAAGTGGCTGTTGTGGGCTCCGGCCCTTCGGGCCTCGCAGCCGCCGATCAGCTCAACAAGGCGGGTCACCTTGTTACCGTGTTCGAACGCTCCGACCGTCTCGGCGGCCTGATGCGCTACGGTATCCCCGACTTCAAGCTCGGTAAGGACGTCGTCCAACGCCGTGTTGACCTGATGGCGGCCGAAGGCATCACCTTCCGCACCAAGGCCGAAGTTGGCGTGAATGTTCCCGTCGAGGAACTGAAAAACGATTTCGACGCGATCGTATTGGCGGGGGGCTCGACCCTCGCACGCGATTTGCCGATCCCTGGCCGCGACGCGAAGGGTGTCTATCTCGCGATGGATTTCCTCCGCCAGAACAACAAGCGCGTCGCCGGCGACAAGTTCTCTCCCGAAGAGGAAATCCTTTCCACGGGCAAGAACGTCGTCGTCATCGGCGGCGGTGACACGGGTTCTGACTGCGTGGGTACTTCGATCCGTCATGGCGCGAAGTCAGTCACCCAGATCGAATTGCTCCCGAAGCCTCCTGCAGGCCGTACGGTGGAAACACCCTGGCCCACGCACCCCGGACCGCGTATGCTGTCCACTTCGAGCTCTCAGGCCGAAGGCTGCGAGCGCGACTGGTCCGTGTTGTCCAAGGAGTTCCTCAAGGACGCCGAAGGAAATCTCATCGGCATCCGCGCCGTGCGTTTGCAATGGGACGGCCCGAAGTTCACTGAGATCGAGGGCAGCGAGTTCATCATGCCCGCGGAGCGCGTGTATCTCGCCATGGGCTTCCTGCATCCCGAGCACAAGGGGATGATCGATCAGTTGGGCGTTGAAAAGGATGAGCGCGGTAACGTGAAGGCCAACGAAGGCTACCACACCTCGGTCAACGGAATCTTCTCTGCAGGCGATATGCGCCGCGGGCAGTCGCTGGTCGTGTGGGCCATCTCCGAAGGCCGCGAATGCGCGCGTCACGTCGACGAATTCCTCTCCGGACAGCCCAGCCGTCTTGAGTCGAAGAATCACACCATGGCCGAGGCTACGGTTTAAGTCTCACTCTATTGAAACAAAAAGCCCCGTCTGGAAACAGGCGGGGTTTTTTGTTGGAATCCAAAGCCAAATTCGCATTGTATCTTAACCCAATGCCCCATTACCTCCATAACTTCCGTATCCATCTACCCGCATACCGTGGTGCTCATGGCGATGTCGTAAAGTGGTTGGCAGCTGCGCATGCACGGGCCGAGGCGACGCTCCAAAAGGATGATCTGGAATTTGATCCGGGGGCGTTTCATCGTCAGATGGAGCGCCACTTGCGGAGGTTTGCGCCGTCCCCCGAAACCGTGGGTTTTCGGTATAGTGATATCCCGGAGTTCAACGAAGAGGAATTTGGAGGGAAGGCTTTATTCCCGGTAGATACGCTGCCGCAGGGCGCTGGGACCGGCGCGCGCATGGACGCCTTCGCGGCGATGGCCGATCGTGCGGTGATGGCGTTGTATTCGAAGGATAAAACAGAGGACAGCGCGGCGAAGGGTAGTCCAGAAGCTCCCGATGAAATCCTACATGTAACCTGCACCGGCTACTCAGCTCCTTCCGCCGCTCAGAAGTTGGTGGAGGACCAAGGGTGGCAGGACCACACGCGGATCACCCATGTGTACCACATGGGCTGCTACGCTTCGCTACCCGCCGTGCGTATTGCGGAAGGCTACCTATCTTCCGCCGCTGCGCGGGGAAAAAAGGACGGTACCTGCGACATCGTCCACACCGAAATCTGTTCTCTCCACCTCAATCCATCCCGACACGATCCTGAGCAACTCGTAGTCCAGTCGTTGTTTGCCGATGGATTCATTCGATATAGTTTGACGGACACCTCGAATCCGAAGGGTGGACAACCGCCCAAGGATGGTTTTGAAGTCATCGGTTTTTCCGAGAAAATCGTACCGGATTCACTAGTGGATATCGGCTGGGTTCCGGGGGATTTCGGGATGCGGATGAGTTTGTCTCGAAACGTTCCCGACAAGGTGGGGCCGCATCTTGACGCGTTTGTGAGTGCGTTGGCAAAGGAATGCGGTCTGTCACGCGATGTTTTGGATGGGGCTGTTTATGCCGTTCATCCCGGCGGCCCGCGCATAGTGGACAAGGTCGAAGAGTGGCTGATGCTCGCCCCCGCGCAACTCACCGCTTCGCGCGAGATCCTGTTTGAACGGGGAAACATGTCTTCGGCAACCTTGCCGCACATCTGGGAACGGATCCTGCGCGATGATTCCGTGCATGTGGGCCGCTACGTCGTGAGCCTCGCCTTTGGTCCCGGCTTGACCCTTTACGGGTCAATCATGCGGCGGACGTGATTGGTTCGAGAAAGAATCCTGACGCATGCCCCAAGTAACGTTTCCCGTTATTATCCCTTTGGGAATCTTTTTCATGCAAGGAATATCCCTGATTCTGGACGAGTTATTTTTCCATTTTCGACGTGAAGTGCCACTTTGGGAACGCATCGGGCACCCTCTCGATACCCTGACGGTCCTGATTCCATTGGCGATAACTGTATTTCTGCCCTCGGAAAATCCTTGGACTGCAACCTACCTAACACTTGCGATTTTCTCTTGTCTGTTTATCGCGAAGGACGAATGGGTTCACGCGCGTCTGTGCAGCGGCGGGGAACAGTGGCTGCATGCGCTGCTGTTTGTGCTGCATCCATTGCTATTCATTGCAGCCTGGGTATTGTGGAAATCAGGTGAGACCGGTTGGCTGGCAGGACAAATGATTCTTACGGCGGGGTTCATGATCTACCAAACCATTTATTGGAATTTCTTCCATGCGTCCTGAAGTCAACAATGCTTTCTATGAGGATTTGGGAGATCGTTGGCTGCACGCCCAGGATGATCCGGTCGCGCTTTTGCGCGCGGAGGGGGAGACGAAGCATGCATGGGTCGAAGAGAAACTGCACGATCATTTTGGACCGGCAGAGGCGGGGGCTACGGAAGCGCGTAGCGTGAAGATTCTGGATGTTGGGTGCGGGGCCGGGTTTCTGGTGCGGCGGCTGGCGACGCAGGGCCACAAGGTGCACGGCCTGGACTACTCCCTTGCGAGTCTTCACGTCTCGAAACGAGTGGAGGATCCCGCCGGCCGTACTCAATACCTGCGCGGAGATGCCCTGCGCCTGCCGTTCGCGAACGACGCCTTCGAGGTGGTCACCTCAATGGATTTTCTAGAACACGTCGAAGACCCCGCCGCCGCGATTCGTGAGGCCGGCCGTGTTCTTCGTCCGGGCGGGTTGTTTTTCTTCCACACCTTCAACCGCAACCCGCTCGCGTGGCTGATAATCATCAAGGGACTCGAGTGGTTTGTCCGCAATACCCCGGACCATATGCACGTACTGCGCTTATTCATCAAGCCCCGCGAATTAGCCGGTTATTGCCGCGATGCAGGTCTTGAACCAGTCGATTGGACAGGGATTCGTCCCGACTTTAAAAAAAGGGCTTTTTGGAAAATGCTCCGGACCGGCGTTGTACCGAGGGATTTTTCGTTCGAGCTGACGCCTTCGTTGATGCTTTCGTATCTAGGCGTAGCCATCAAAACCTGAATGGAATCTGAAAGAATAATCTCCGCGCACCCGCCCCTCAGGTTTAGAGGTAAATACCCTCCTGGAAGCGAACGCGCGGAGAATTAAACCGCAGACGATTTACAAGAACGCGATCGAATTAACGGCGACGCGTTTCGGAGCCGTCTGAATCCGACTCGTCGTCTTTGTCCATGCCAGAGGTCTGGTGATCCCGTGAACCGCCCTGACGGGTGTTCTGGTTCTCAACCTGATCCTGCCCAGCTTGACCTGTACGGCCCTGGCTCTGGTCCTGCTGGCGGTTGCCGCTGTCCCGATCGCCGCTCTGGTTGGCATCGCGAGAGCCACCCTGCTGCTGATTGGGATTGCGGCCCTGACCCGGATTTTGAGCCTGATCCTGCTGCGTGTTGTGCTGGTTCTTGTTTTCGTTTGCCATAATGAACCTCCTGGATTGCTCCGTGGAATGGCGAGGAAAAATTTCCTCCAGAACATCTTCCAAGATATTTTTGGGATGGCCCACAAAATTTCGGTAAAATGTTTTTTGTAACAGCGACGATGAAACAGAACGAAAGAATTCAAAGACAGAATAAAGACGGAAGTCGCGTTAACGCAAAAAATTCAACGTAAGATCACATTGCAGAGGGTCTCACCTTGAGAAAAACTTGACCCGATAGTGGGGTATTTCCGTAGTACCTCTCCAGGCCTTTTCCTGTGAAATCCACTGCGCCTTGCGCTCCCAGAAACAAATCGAATCCCGCAATCTTTGCGAGCGTCGCTCCCGTGCCCAGAGTCAAAGCGGTGATCCAATACTGCGACTCTTCTTGGGCGATCGGAAGGTCGAGCTCAGAGCCCAATCGTTGCAGGGATTCAATCCGTCCCCACAACGTGGCGCGTTTTCCCTCGAAGGCCAGTTCCCGCAGAAAGGAATGCAATATTTTTCCATGATGCCCCGCATTCATTCCATAGATAAAGGTGCTCGCAAAATTGCCGCGTTCGAACCTGCGGTTGTGGGCTATGGATGCTGTAGTGCGTACGACATCCCCGTGTTCATCAGGCTCGGGTTCGTTGATGAATGCCATGGATCCCTGAAGTGAATAACCGCCGACATTTTGGGTTAGTCGAAAGCTATAGGAGTCGAATGCGCCCACATCGATATTCCACCGGTTCGCATCGGGTTCACGCCCTTGAAAGGTCGAAACGTCCAACTTGGTCCGTTTGTAAATCCATCCCACTGTAGCCACGCCGAAAGTGATATGCGTTGCGTCTTGAAAATGATGGGCGAGCGGAGCTTCCGGGTTGGCACCCGCAGAGGGGCGGTGCATAAAGGCCGTGGGACCAACAGCAGGTTCACCCGGCAACCCAAAATAGGCGAACACCTGATGGTCTTCATTGATAAAATGAGAATACAGAACGGCGAGTTCCATGAACATGTCATGGGCGTGCTGTCGATCCACGAGCCCCTCGCCGGTTTGGAACAGTAATGGGTACCCTTCTTCACCGATGGTTGCCGGGTCCAAAGACATCATGGCACGCACCAACAAACGGTCGTATTCAAACACAGACCGCTCGGCGGAGATCATGGCCCAGTTGGGGGCGTCGAAGCGTGTCCCGCCACGCTCGAGTTCGGGATGAAGGCTTGTGCCGCCGGTCGCGGTAGGCGGTGGAGGGTTTCGGTCCGGGTTGTTGAGGTTCTGGCCGGTGTAACGCGCATTGATCTCACCATGCGTCATCAGCATCCACTCCCCGGCCGAAAAATGAAGCGCATGGTTATGAACCGGTGACCATTTGGGAAGCCAGGCGGTCCCGGATCCCAGAGGTTCACTCAGGATTTCATCATGGTCCAATCCGGACATATCATCATCGGACATGACGGTGCCATCGGGCATGGTGTGACCACTGTGCTGGGCCTGAATCGACAGGGGTAACGTTAAGGTTACCAGGGCGTAAAAGGATAGGGGTGCGAAACTGTATGCGATGCGCATGAAGACTCCTTGCGTGGAAGACCTCCGCGCGCGCATAGGATACAAATAATGCGGTAGCCTTGCCGCTGCAAACCTCCTAAGGCTTACTCGTCAGCCATCTCGGGATCGTCCAGGGCGAATTCCTCTCCATCGTGCATCCCCATTGCGTCCTTCCGTTCTTCAGCGCCCGCTTCGGCGAAGGTGGCGCTCAAGTTTGGATCATTCGGGTCGACATCGGGGCCGTTCTCCACCTCATTGCCGGTGGGATCGCCCGTTTCATTAGCACTTTCCCACACAGCGCGGCCTTTCAACCGTTCCTGCACTTCCTCACGCGTATCTTCACGCATGGGAGCGGCCGTTTCTGATTCATACGCGGTAGGGGAAGGTTCTTCCTCGGCGCTCATGCCCAGGTATCCGTTGTCGTTGTCGGAATCACTCTCTAATTCATTACCATTTTCGTAAGGCATAGGTCCTCCGGGTTACAGGAAATCCTGCGTTCCTGAGAACAGCATCCAAAATTTTAGGGGGGCAAAGTATGGGAAAATTCAGCGCCTAGGTTTTTGTTTGGGAAGCGCCCTCTTCCCATTTTTTGAGCAGGGCTGACTTCCACGACTCGTAGGTTCCGGCAAGAATCTGGACACGCGCTTCGCGCATCAGGTTTTGGTAGAACGTGAGAGTATGGAGCGTGGCGAGTTCGAAAACGAGAAGCTCGTTGGCGACGAACAAATGCCGCAGGTAGGCGCGCGAGAAATTGCGACAGGTGTAACATTCACAGCAGGAGTCGAGCGGGATGTCGAGTTCCTGGGCATGGCGGGCGGCCTTGTAATGCAGGGGACCGTCCCAGGTATACACAAGGCCGTTCCGCGCATTGCGCGTGGGCAGAACGCAGTCGAACATATCCACGCCGCGTTCGATGAGTTCGAGGAGATTGGCAGGCGTGCCCACACCCATCACATAACGCGGCTTATCAACCGGCATGAGGTTGGTGGAGAAATCGGCGACCTCGTACATGATCTCGGCGGGTTCACCGACACTAAGACCCCCGAGGGCATAACCGGGAAGGTCGAGAGGCTTGAGGTGCTCGATGGCCGATTGGCGGGCCTCCGGAAGCATGCCGCCCTGCACGATGCCAAAGAAATGTTGCGGGTAGCCGTGTAGCGGGGGATTCTTCGCAAGCCACTCAAGGGCGCGCTCCGTCCAGCGCTGCGTGAGGCCCAGGGACTTTTGGACTTCGGCGGGGGTCGCGGGGTAGGGGGTACACTCGTCGAAGGCCATGATGATGTCCGCGCCGATTTTGCGCTGGGCTTCCATCACGGACTCGGGCGTGAACAGATGCTTTGATCCGTCGATGTGCGACCGGAACTCGACGCCCTGCTCGGTGATCTTGCGCAGGGTCTCCAGGCTCCAGACCTGAAACCCGCCCGAGTCCGTGAGCATCGCGCGCTTCCAGTTGGCGAAGCGGTGCAAACCACCCGCGCGCTCGAGCAGGTCGAGACCGGGGCGCAGGTACAAGTGGTAGGTGTTGCCCAGGATTATGTTCGCCCCGGTCTCTTCGACCCGCTGGGGCGACAGGGCCTTGACCGCGCCGGCCGTTCCCACGGGCATAAACACCGGGGTCTCGATTTCCCCGTGGGCCGTGCGCAAACGCCCCGCACGGGCCTTTGATTTGGCCGAAGTCGCCTCGAGGGAGAAGAACGGGCCGGTCGGGGTTGTGAGATTGGAGGCGGGGAAGGGGGACATGAGGAGGGAAAAGGTAGCATCCCATCCTGATATGTCAGGTAGGGATACGTTCCCCATCAGGACTTAGCCGCGCTTGTCTCCCGTGCCTTCTTTGCCATGATGCATTCCCTTGCCCCGACGTTCCATGCGGTTAGCCAACAGGGCACGTTGCTCGGGAGTCAGGATTGCATGTAAGGCCACGAACTTGTCGCGCATTTTCTGGAAGCCCTCCTGACGCTTGGCAGAGCGGGCCGCCCATTCGCGATTGAGCGCCGCAGTGTCGACGTTTTCGGCGCGCATTTGGGCCGCCATTTCAGGTCCAAAGGGGAGTGGACCACGCGCGAAGGGTTGCGGGTGCGATCCCTTTTCTTGAACGCCTGCGGGTGGAGCATCCTTGGCGAGAATCTCACGCACTTTCGCGGTTTGCTCCGGTGTGAGTTTCAGTTCCTTCTCCAGCTTTTTCACGAAGCGCTCCGGGGAGCGTCCTTCACTTCTGGCAGCGGGCTTGGCGGAGATTTCAGCGGCCGCTAAAGAGGGGAGGGCCAGAGATGCCGCCAAAAGTGAAGCAGACAGAACGTGTTTGAGCATATGAACTCCAGGTTTGTGGAAGACATAAGCTACAGGGGACACGCCTGGATAAACCATGCTGTTGCGTTAAACCTTTACCACGACCGGGTCATGAACGCGTCGCGACTGCGTTAAGTGAACGAAAGGGATTTCCGCTATTCAAACAAATGATCGAGCGCATCCCGGAGTCTTTTCGCGAGTAACAGTTCAAGTCCCGGAATTCTAGGCGGAGCCTTTTGGGTCTCGGGAATCACGGCAGACTTGAAACCCAGGCGGGCGGCTTCGCGGAGGCGAACCTCCATTTGCGGGATGGGGCGGAGTTCGCCGTTGAGACCAATCTCACCGAGAGCCAAGGTGGCCGGGCGTGAGGGTTTGCCGAGGTGGTTACCCGCGATGGCGGCGGCGACGGCGAGGTCAATGGCGGGTTCGTCGACACGAAATCCGCCGGCGAGATTGATGAAGACATCCTGCGGCCCGATGTCGAGCCCGGCAAACTTTTCGAGAATCGCAAGGAGCAAGGTCAGGCGCTTTTGGTCGAAGCCCATGCTGACACGCTGGGGCATGGAGTAATTGGTGCGACCGACGAGTGCTTGCACTTCGAGCAAAAGCGGCCGGCTGCCTTCGAGGCAACACGTAACCATGGATCCCGGCGCGCGGTCATCACGGGTTTGCAGGAAGGCTTCGGAGGGGTTCGAGACTTGACGCAGACCCGTCGAACTCATCTCGAAGACGCCGATCTCGTGCGTCGCCCCGAAGCGGTTTTTGACGGCGCGCAGGATTCGGTAGGAGTGATGCCGTTCGCCTTCGAAGTAGATGACCGTATCGACCATGTGTTCCAGGATGCGCGGCCCGGCGAGCTGGCCTTCCTTGGTGACATGGCCGACGAGGAAGACGGCGCAGCCGGTGGACTTGGCGTGCACCATGAGCGCGAGAGTGGCTTCACGCAGTTGGGTCACCGAGCCCGGAGAGGCGGCTACATCGGGCTTGTAGACCGTTTGGATCGAATCGATGATCAGCACGCGGGGCTGCGCCCCATCCGCGAGCTTGAAGATTTCGTTCAGATCCGTCTCGGCGGCAGCGAGCAAGTCCGAGCCGGGGGTTTCGAGGCGGGCGGCGCGGAGCTTGAGTTGGGCTAACGATTCTTCACCCGAGATGTAAAGTGTTTTCACGCCGCCGGCCGAGAGCAGCGCTGCGGCTTGCAAGAGCAAGGTGGACTTTCCGATTCCGGGATCACCGCCAATCAGGATCAAAGAACCCGGTACAATCCCGCCTCCCAACACGCGGTTGAACTCGGCAATGCCTGTGGGGACTCTGTTCTCGATCTGATCCGGGATGTCCTTCAGGGCTACAACGCCAGCCCCCGGCTGGCCTAACGCCCCCAAACCACTTAACCCTCGGGCTGAAGATGAAACCTGGGAAGGAGCTTCCTTAAACTCGACCAAGCTATCCCATGCACCGCAGGAAGCACACTTGCCGGCCCACTTGCCGAAGGTGTCGCCACACTCTTTGCACGCAAAAACGGGGTTTTTCGTGGTTTTTTGGGTCGATTTAGCCATAAACAGGAATATAACATCGGAAGGGGAGGTATAGGGCACATAATATCACTATGTGGCCTAAAGAGAAGGGTAGGTCCGGGGGAAACTTGAAATTTGTGGACGCAGCTTTTTTAAATAGACAAAATTATCCATTGAATTATTTAATGGACAGATATATCTATTGAGTGCGATGCCTGACGTGCTGTTGATACTCGGAACCTTCGCGTTCCCGCTCAGTGTGGGCCTGCTCAGCGGCTTCACGCATTGCGTCGGCATGTGCGGGCCGATCCACCTTTTTTTGGCGCGCGGTGGTGGGGGAGGCCTTTGGCTTTATCACCTCGGACGCGTCACGATGTATACACTGCTCGGAGCCGCCGCCGGGGCCCTTTCTAAATCGCTTACACCGCCGGGCATGCGCTGGGTTTGGGTTGCGCTTTATCTCGTTCTGGGTTTGCGCCTGCTGGGCGTCACCCTGTGGCCCGCCAGTTGGGGAATCCGTTACGGCGGATGGTTGATGCGCCGTCTTCGTCCCCTGACGCAACGCGCCGCCGGTGGGAACAAACCCGTGCTCTATGCGCTTGGGCTGTCCGCGGGGTTTTTGCCCTGTGCCACCACCCAAACCGGGTTGGCATGGGCAGTCAGTACGGGTGACCCTCTCAGCGGTGCCTTTGGTATGGCATTGCTGGGCGCCGGAACGCTGCCCGTGTTCTTGGCCCTTCCCCGCAAATGGTTTCCCCGCGGTCAATGGGTCCATCGCGTTCTGGGTGGAGCATTGATTCTGCTGGGAACATACAAGATCTATGTGATGGCATTTACACCTGCGCATTCGTGTCATTAAAGGAGAAGAAGATGAGTGAGAACCGAAACGGCAAGGGATTTTCAACACTGCAAGAATCCATCATCCTTGCCTCGCTGATCCTGATCGCGGTACCCTTCGCACTCTGGATGGGTTTACGGGATGGTCGGGATCTCGTCAAAAGGGCTGACTGGAAACGAGAGGTCGTTGTGCAGGCCCCGGTCCAGAAGCATGAGGACTCGTCCCCAGCTTCAAGTCCCGAAGCCATTGCGCGCGGGGCCGGTCTGTTCCAGACAAATTGTATCGCCTGCCACGGCGAGAAGGCCGATGGTAAGGGTGCGGCTGCGGTTGCATTCACACCTCCGCCACGGAACTTTACGGATCCCAATGAAAAGTGGACTCATGGCCGCTCACCCGCGCAGGTATTCGGGACGATCACGGGCGGCGTTCAAGGAACGGGCATGGCGGGATTCGAAGCGAGTCTGACCGAAGCCCAACGCTGGGACCTCGTTCAATTCATCCGGTCCTTGCCGGGCGTTCAAAACGTCAAGGATTAGTGGGTTCCCATGGAAGTCCTGTTCCTCTTGATCCCTGTTTCCCTGGCAATGGCCGTGGGATTCACCATCGCCTGCCTGCGTTCGATTCGCGCAGGGCAGTTCGACGATATGGAGAGCCCTGCTTGGCGCATCCTGTTCGACTCGAACGCGTCCGATGCGCGCATCCCCCTTGATGAAAATTCACTCTTGCAAACCATCCCGCCTGCCGAGAAAATATCCCAAAGGAGCGTGAACCCATGAAAACCATACGTTTTGACGACAAGATCGTCCGCATGTTCCTCTTTGCAACCCTGTTCTGGGGTGTGGTCGGAATGTCGGTCGGTGTTTTGCTCGCGCTGCAACTCTCCGACTGGCATTTCAATTTCGGAATACCCTGGCTGACCTTTGGTCGGTTGCGTCCAGTGCACACCAATGCGGTGATTTTTGCCTTTGCGGGAAACGCGATTTTCTGCGGCGTCTACTACTCGTCGCAGCGCCTTCTCAAGGCGAGGTTGTTCAGCGATGTTCTGTCTCGCATCCATTTCTGGGGATGGCAGCTGATCATTGTGCTGGCGGCGTTGACGTTCACGCAGGGTATCACCACCGGCAAGGAATACGCGGAGCTCGAATGGCCGATCGACCTTTTGGTCGCGGTGATATGGCTGGTGTTTGCCTTTAATTTCTTTGGCACGGTGGCGAAACGTCGCGAAAAGCACTTGTATGTGGCGCTCTGGTTCTACATCGGAACGATTATCACGATCACCGTTCTGCATGTGGTGAATTCGTTGGCCATCCCGGTCTCACTCACGAAAAGCTACCCGATCTACGCTGGTGTGCAGGACGCGCTCGTCCAATGGTGGTACGGTCATAACGCGGTCGGTTTTTTCCTCACTACTCCCTTCCTGGGAATGATGTACTACTTCGTGCCGAAGGCGGCAGGCCGGCCCGTCTATTCTTATCGCCTGTCAATCATGCACTTTTGGGCGTTGGTGTTCCTGTATATCTGGGCCGGTCCTCACCATTTGCATTACACGGCGTTGCCGGACTGGGCGCAATCTCTCGGGATGGTTTTCTCGGTGATGCTGCTTGCTCCCTCATGGGGTGGCATGATCAACGGTTTGCTCACCCTGCGTGGCGCCTGGGACAAGTTGCGGGTTGATCCGGTACTCAAGTTCTTTGCCGCGGCCATAACCTTCTATGGAATGTCGACGTTCGAAGGGCCTTTGATGGCCATCAAGAGCGTCAACGCCTTGTCCCATTATACGGACTGGACCGTCGGCCATGTGCATAACGGAGCGCTCGGTTGGGTCGCGCTCCTGATATTCGGGATGATTTACTGGCTCGTGCCGAAAATGTGGAACACAAAACTCTACAGCATCGCCCTGGCCAACGCGCATTTCTGGCTCGCCTTGGTGGGCATTCTCTTCTACCTCGTTTCGATGTGGGCCGCCGGCATCACCCAGGGATTGATGTGGAAGGAATTCACCTCTGACGGCCTGCTTGCGTATCCATCCTTCCTTGAAACCGTTACCAAACTGCACCCCTATTACTTGGGTCGGGCGTTTGGAGGGTTGATCTTCTTGACAGGCTTGATCATGCTGATCATCAACGTGATCCGGACGGTGCGCGCGGGCAATTTCTCCGAGGGAGAAATCCAGGTTGCAGAGGTAGAGCCGACCAAGCACGAGTCCTCGTATTGGCATGCAATACTCGAACGCAAACCATTCGTTCTGGCCTCCATTGCCCTGGTCGTCATTGCGATCGGCGGCATCGCCGAAATGGTCCCGACCTTTTTGATACGCGGGAACATCCCCACCATCGCCTCGGTCAAACCTTGGTCTCCGCTTGAACTTGAAGGCCGCGACATTTATGTGCGCGAGGGGTGTTACAGTTGCCATTCACAAATGGTCCGTCCTTTCCGCGACGAGGTCGCTCGTTATGGTGAGTATTCGCGGCCGGGCGAGTTCATCTACGATCGCCCCTTCCAGTGGGGGTCCAAACGTACAGGGCCTGACCTTCATCGGGTAGGAGGCAAGTACAGCAACCTGTGGCATTTACGCCATCTGGAGGATCCCCGGTTGACATCACCGGGTTCCGTAATGCCTTCGTATGCCTTTTTGGTATCAGGCGTTCTGGACCTTGAAACCTTGCCTCGCAAGATCCATGTCCTTCGCCAACTTGGAACTCCGTACACCGAAGACCAAGAACTTCACGCCAAGCGTGACGCTAAATGGCAGGCGAAAGGGATTTCGGCAGAGCTTCGTCGCGACGGTGTGGACGTTCCAGCCGATCGCGAAGTGATCGCTCTGATCGCCTATTTGCAACGTCTGGGAACCGACATAAAGAAAGGGGGCGCACTATGATGCGCCTTGTCATGGAAGGTGCCCGACTGACCTTCTGGCCTTCCTTTTCCCTCGCTGTATTCATGATCTCCTGCCTTTTCATGCTGGTCTGGCTCTTTCGACCGGGATCACGGGCCTTTTACCGGGACATGAGCAGCATCGCCTTTAACGACGCCGAACCCACATCTAAACGGGAGGATTAAGCATGGAACCGAAAGATGAAATCCTGGACCACGGTCAGGAATACGACGGCATCAAAGAATACGACAACCCGCTACCGCGGTGGTTCTTGTTGATGTTTTACTTCAGCATCTTTTTTTCGTTCATATACATGGGCTACTACACCGCCAAGACATGGGCGATTTCGGAAGCCAGCGGCCGCGGAGCCAACCTGGCCTGGTCGGGAGCGAGGGTCGCGGCCGATATACGCGAGGCCGAAGGGGAGCGCGCAAACTTCGTCCCTCCTCAGGGGGACAATCTGATCGGGTTTTTGAGAACTCCGGGAAACATTTCGCGGGGGGAGGCGTTGTTCAAGGCCAATTGTGTGGCTTGTCACGGCGAGCAGGCCCAAGGCGTCGTCGGCCCCAACCTGACGGACCGGTACTGGATTCACGGCGGCAAGCCCGAACAAATCCTTCATACCATCAACGTGGGTGTGGCCGAGAAGGGAATGCCCGCTTGGGGCGCTTCACAAGGCCCCGAAAAAATTCATTGGCTCGCCGCTTACGTGTATAGCCTCAAGGGAAGAACAGTGGCGAATCCCAAGGCTCCTCAGGGAGTCGAGGAATAAACCGCAATGGTTGCCGAGACTCCGCGTCCGACTGTCTTCGACCTGCTTAGGCTCGGGGAGAACGATACCCAGCCAACCATCGGGGACGGGGGACGTCGAAACTGGATTTATGCGCGCGAGGTGAAGGGCTTTCTCACGCGTCGGCGGAATCTTGTCGCGTGGATTTTGCTTGTGCTATACCTTGGGGTGCCATGGCTACAGTGGCAGGGGGTTCCGCTTGTGCAGGTGGACGTGTTCGCCCGCCGACTCGCCTTCTTCGGGAAATATTTCTACGCCCAGGACATTGGTCTGTTCGTGCCTGCGGTTTTGGCTTTCATTGTTTTCGTTTTTTTGGTGACAGCAAAGTGGGGTAGGGTATGGTGCGGATGGGCCTGTCCGCAAACCGTGTTCTTACAATTCGTTTTTGCCCCCATCGAACGCTGGATTGAAGGCAACGCCTCCATTCGCCGCAAACGGGACACCGGTAAAATTACGTTTGACCGGGTTTGGCGAAAAATCTGCAAACACAGTGCGTTTTTGATCGTGGGTGCTCTTATCGGGAACACCGCGCTCGCCTATTTCTGGGGACGTGGGAACGTGCTGTGGGCCTTGACTCATGCACCCAAGGACAATCTTGCCGGATTTTCTTTTGTACTGGCTTTCACAGGTTTGTTTTATGGTGTGTTCGCTTTTTTCAAGGAACAAGCCTGCGTATTGATTTGTCCCTATGCAAAATTTCAAAGTGTGCTGTTGGATGAACGAAGCCTGATAGTCGGATATGACGCACGCCGCGGTGAGACTCGTGGCCGTGCGCCTGCCGGATCCGGCGGGTCACGGGCAGGATTGGGAGATTGCGTAGATTGCGGTCATTGCGTTCAGGTGTGCCCCACCGGAATCGACATTCGCAAGGGCGTACAGCTGGAGTGCATCGCATGCACCCGGTGCGTGGATGCCTGCAATTCCATCATGACCGCCTGGAAGAAGCCAACCGGTTTGATCAGGTACGCATCACTCGCCCAACTGGAGGGAAAACCCACGGGCGCTTTTCGCAAACGCTTGTTTGTTTACATGGTATTATTAACCGTTCTTGCTTCTTTCTCAGGCTGGTTACTCTGGACCCGTTCGGAGGTCAGTGTGGACATTCTCAGGCAGGGGAGGAATCCCTATGTAATGTTGGGTGAGGACTCGGTTGTAAATATTTTCACCGTTAACCTGAGAAACAAAAGTCAGCACCATCTTGATTTGGGTGTGAATTTTAACGAGCCTTTCAAAGGGAGAAACGATTGGGAAGGACGTCGCTATGGACTTGGTTCCGGACAGCGACTGCGTGTACCCTTTACCATTGTATCCCATCGTTCTGAGTTTTCGCATGGGAAACGTGTTTTGAAATTGAAACTAAGTGACGGGTCAGATTCCTGGGATTTCCAAACGACGTTGGCCGGTCCCTTTGGCCCGGGAGAGTGAGATCGATGCGAGTACCAGCCTGGATGTTTTTTCTTGGTGCGATTGCACTAGTCTGCGTCACGGCGGGCGTGGGTCTCGTTGTGGTTTCTTCCCGCAGTCAGCATGTGCTTGTTCGGGAGGACTATTATAGCGAGGGGTTAAAACTGGATAGCCACCTTGCCCGCGAAGCTGCATTTGATTCCTTGAAAGTTCGATTGACCTTGCAAACCGAGGGGCGCGCATTACTGGTGAAAATCACCGGTGCGGAAAATCTCTCTCCGGCCTTGAGAGATAGTCTTGTCAACCTTTCCTTGGTGCTTCAAATTCGTCGACCCGAAAATGCCGCGGATGATCAGGACATTCCCCTGACCTTGGCTTCCGATGCTCCCCCTTTGTGGGTCGCCCACGAGTCCATACGTGAAGGTCATTGGGATGTTCGCGCCATCTTTTCCGACTCCAGCGGGCCCCGATTCGAAAAGGCCCTGACGGTAAACCGGTTTCCATGATCCGCCCTGTGAATCCTGCCGCCAACGCTGTCACCGCATGCAATCATTGCGGGGCGGCCCTTTTTGGTGCCGGGATTTGCAATGAAACAGGAAACAGGTTTTGTTGTGAAGGCTGCAAGGTTGTCTTCGGTATTTTAGGAGGCGCGGGGGATGGCGCATATTATGACCTTCTCCGTCAATCCGGCGCTCAGGCGCCGCGCGCCGCCGTTTCGTCCGCATATCAGGCCTACATTGACACCCTTAAAGATCCCGCCGCGCTGAGGGGGATAGGTCGCTGGGATGGCGGTACGCATTCGGTGACGGTGGAATGTTCCGATATGCAATGCGCCGCCTGCGGCTGGTTGATGGAGCGATTGCTCGGTCAGACCCCGGGTATCATGGATTATGAAGTGGATTTTATTCACGGTGAGATGCAGATCCGGTATGACGCCGGGACCGTATTATTGCCGACCGTTCTGGAAAATATCGGTCGCTTCGGTTACGCCTTCAAACCGAAAACGGGCATCACCCCGCGTTCCGCGTTGGATCGCGGTGCCTGGATGCGGCTTGCGGTTGCCGCTGCCTGTTTTATGAATGCCATGGCATTTGCCGTTGGTCCCTATATGGGTTTCACGCTCGGCATGGATGCGGGGTGGATGCGGGCAATGGGTTGGTGGAGCTTCGCGAGCGCCTTGCCAGCTGTGTTCTATTCGGCGTGGCCCTTTTATCAAGGCGCTTGGCGCGCCCTTCGTGGTGGTGCTTTCACCATAGACGTCACGATCACGATTGGCATCGCACTCGCTTTCGGGGTCTCACTCGCTTCTGTCCTACAGGATATTTTGCAAGGGGGCGTGAACACGCTCCCCAACTCCATTCAATCTCCTTCCTTTAACTTTTCAGACACGCTTGCAGGCCTGGTTTTCTTTTTGCTTTTGGGTCGGTTTGCGGTGCGCCGATTCGAAGGGGGCCTGCTTCTACGTAACCGGTGGCATGAGGCTCTGAGTCCTGACCGTGTCCGGGTGATTCGCCCGGATGGGGCAGAGGTTTGGGTTCCCCTTGGAGACATCGTAGTCGGCGACCTTGTCGAAATTGCGGCGGACGAATACCTGCCGGTGGATGGCACCGCCGAAACGGGTGCAAGTAAAATCGACACGGCCTTCCTGACCGGAGAAGATCGACCTCGTGCTTTCAAGCCGGGTGATTTCCTGTTGGCCGGTTACAAGGTTCTTGGAAACCCTGTGCGCGTAAGGGTGGTAAAACCGCACGCCGTGACCCGCGCCGCAGGTTTGCGCGCCGCGCTCGAAAGCCTGACAGCGCGCAAACGAGAGCGCCAGGTTCGCCGGGAACACATTGCCTTGGGGTTTACGGTGACAGTCGCCTTGGCCGCTTTCGTGACGCTTTTTTTGCATTGGGGTGAGGGCTGGGACCATGCGGTCTTTTCGGCAGCAGCCGTGTTTATCGTTTCGTGCTCCTGCGCTTTGGCTTTGGCAGTGCCCATAAGTCGGGGCATAGGTTTGATGCGGGCGCACAGACTTGGGTTTCATTTCAAATCCCAGGAAACGCTGGAAAGCCTCACCGAAATACGGTCGGTATTGTTCGACAAAACCGGCACCTTGACCTTCACCCGTAGGACCCTTTCCAGCTGGACATGGGCGGATGGATTCACGATTGATCCTGACCTGCGTGAGCGCGCGTTAAGGGCCACTGCGCGTTTGGCCGGGATGAGTTCCCACCCGGTCGCCGTCGCCCTTCACGAAAACCTCAATCGCGAAGGTGGAACCATTTCCGGTTTTTCCGAAGTTGCCCATTTCGGTTTATCGGGAGTATGGAACGAAGGGGGAGTCCAAGAGTCGGTCTGCATTTGTCGCTTCAATTCCTGGGTGGGTCCCTCCCAAGGTTTCCAAACATTGGGATTAAGGGTTCCTCCGGCTGACTCCTTCGGTGAGATCTCGCCCACTTCATGCCTTTTCATCAATGGACGATTCGCCGCCTCGATCGTGTTGGGTGAGGAAATAAAACCCGGGGTCAAAACGATGCTGCACGAACTGGAGTCGAAGGGTGTCGCGGTCAAACTTCTCTCGGGGGATTTGCCGGTTCGCGTTTCCGCGTTTGCAACAGCTTGTGGATTTAATGACTTTGAAGGCGGATTATCTCCCGAAGAAAAACAGAGCAAGGCCCAAAAATTTCAAAGCGAACACGGGCGTGCGTTGGCGGTGGGGGATGGGTATAACGATAGTCTGCTCTTTGGGGAAGCCGCCGTTTCTTTGGCCGTCCAAGGTTCCGCCGGCCCGGTCGCGGCGGGTGCAGACATATTCATGACCTCGGTGGATCCTTCCGCTTTGGTGAATCTTCTGTCTGTGGCCGAGGGCACGAAAAGCAGCATCCGGAACTGTTACGTGGTTTCAGGCATCTATAACGCCGGGGCGGTTTCCATGGCGATGGCGGGCCTTGTGACACCGCTCACAGCCGCGATTTTAATGCCTTTGGCGAGCCTTTCACTTTGTTTGACCGCCTGGCTCACGATTCCACGTCCGAGGGGTTTGCGCAAGCCAGCCCCGTTACCTGCCCTGCCCTTGCGGAACTCATTGGATTTGGCTATCCATTAAGAACTACCATGCTTTCCTTGTCCCTCAGTAATACGGCCGAGTATGCCTTGCGTGCCATGACCACGCTGGCGCTTGAGGGTGGTGATAAAGCCATCAATGCGCGCGACTTGTCGGTTGTCACGCGGGTTCCGGTGCACTACCTCAATAAAATCATGAAGCAATTGGTTGAAGCGGGGCTCGTCACCAGCGCCAAAGGGCATGGAGGCGGGTTTAAGCTGGGGAAAATTCCCTCGCGCATCTCCTATCTCGACATTCTCAAGGTAGTGGGCTATAATTTCGACACGCGCCAATGCGTATTCGGTTGGGATGCCTGCAGGTCGGACCGTCCCTGTCCGATGCACGACGCGTGGAGCAAGGCAAACGAGGATTTCGTCGACTGGGCACGCCGTACCACTCTGGCATCCCTGCGCAATTCCACGCATGCGGAATGGCGCGAAGCGCACAAAGTGGCCCTATAAAATACGTGAGTAACGAGCCCCTTCCGTCTTAGCCTTCACTTGGCGCGGATCGAAAGCGGCGGCTATTCTTCGGGAGAGCGGAAATCCGGCATCGGTGATGTATACCATTCCGTCGAGTTCTCCCACCAGTCCATCCTCAAAATACGGTGTCAACCGATCCCTGCTCTCTTCCAGATAATTTTCCTTCCAGACAGTATCCAATTCGGGCTGGTCAAGAAGCGCAGGTAAATAGGCGCGGCCGTGACAGAGCAGTGCGTTAATGATGTTACGCGTCGCCAAATCCTCGGGTCTCATCTGGTAGCCACCGGCAAAAGGCAATTCTCCCGCCTCAACCCGTTGCGTATATACGTCCAGGTTTTTTTCATTTTGGAGGTAGCCGTTGCTTAATTGTGAAATAGCGGAAGCACCCATGGCATAAACCTGACCAGCGCGCGAAGTCACATAACCTTGGAAATTACGACGCAAGGTGCCATCTCGTTTTGCCTGCGCAAGTTCGTCCTCGGGTCGTGCGTAGTGATCCATCCCGATGGCCTCATACCCTGCGGCAGTCAGCGCCTTGCGGGCATCCAGGATCATTTGCACGCGATCCAATGCCGTAGGCGAGGGAAGCGCTTCCAAGGCTGTTTGGTGTTCTTTGATCCAAGGCACGTGAGCATAAGGGAACAGGGAAATCCGATCGGGATGGGCGTCGATAATCGTACGAACCGATTCCTGAAACGATTCCCGCGTCTGCAAAGGGAGCCCACAGATTAGGTCCAGATTAATCCCGGTGAACCCAAGTTCCCGTGCAGTCCTGACAAGCTCTAGGGGGGGGAGGCGTGAGGGCTTTCGGTTAACGGCCTCCAGCACGGCAGGATGGACATCCTGAATGCCAAAGGAAATGCGGTTGAACCCGATTTCACGCAGTGAAGCGAGCTGTGGCTCCAATACCAAAGAGGGATCGCATTCGAGGGCGATCTCCGCATTTTTGGCAACCGACAGAGTTTCCCGAATCTGAGTCAGCAAATCACGCAAGGCGCGATAGGGGACCGCATTCGGAGTACCGCCGCCAAAATGGATTTGAGTTACGGGGCGAGTTTTATCAAGTCTGCTGGAAAGAAGCTCGAATTCCTTCGAAAGGGTTTCCATATAGGAGCGGATATAGGCTCCGGTTCGATCGGTTTCGGTGTGACAACCGCAAAAAAGGCACCGACGGGGACAAAACGGAATGTGAAAGTAAAGTGAAATTTCCCGGGTTACCTGGTGATTGGAATCCGCAATCAGGGACTCATAAATAGAGGAGGGGTCCTCGGTAAAAAAATTCGCGGGAGGGTAGGAGGTGTATCGGGGAGCGGCACCGTCGTGGCGCATCAGCAGCTCGAGGGTGCGGTCAGACAACCCCTGAGAACGGCGGGCATCCGGGTTTTCTACAAAATCCATTTCGACCTCCGGGCGGTTATTTCAATAGATAATTATATCCATTAAAATACCCGGTATCAAGGTCGATTTTCAGTCGCTGATTTTCAGTCGTGGTGGCCTATAAAGGTGCGAACATGGGGGTTGTCGGTTGTTTTAAGTTCCTCAACGGTTCCGGTAAACACGATTTTGCCTTCATGTAACATCGCAATGCGATCCGCGATCTTGTAAGCCGAAACCATATCGTGGGTCACCACCAAACTGGTGACGCCGAGCTTTTTCTGCATATCCACGATCAGGTCGTTGATGACGCCAGAAGTAACGGGATCAAGGCCCGTAGTCGGTTCGTCGTAGAGGAGAATTTCGGGTTCCAGCGCGAGCGCTCGCGCTAAAGCCAACCGTTTCTTCATGCCTCCGGATAGTTCGCTCGGCATTTTGGTCCCGACATCAGGGGTCAGGTTCACGAGTTTGAGTTTCTGGTAGGCGAGGGCATCCAACTGGTGTTCCGACAATTCCCGTCGATGTTCTCGCACCGCGAACCGGATGTTCTCCAATGCGGACATGGAATCGAATAGTGCCGAGCCTTGAAAAAGCATTCCCATGCTGCGACGGATGGTTTGCGCGTCTACGTCAGCTGCGGATGAAATGAGCTTGCCGCCCACCCGAACCTCGCCCGCATCCGGTTTCAGCAACCCGATGCAATGCTTGAGAATTACTGATTTTCCGCCACCCGACGCCCCGATAATCACCATGGTTTCCCCTTTTCGGACTTCGAGGTCGACGCCTCGAAGCACTTCATGGGATCCAAAGGATTTGCGCAGGTTGCGGAGTTGAATCAGGGAAGAGGATGGCAAGTTCGGCAGGTCCAATCAGGGTGCCTGAAAACTAAATACATCTCTCCTCCCACTACACCTGAGGCTAGGGACTAATGATATTATTTGCTCTCAAGCTGTCACGAACAGCCTTGACTTCCCAAACCGCCACTGTATCCATGGCCATGGCAGACGGCGTTCGCGCCACCTTCGTGCAATCATTTTCACCCGAGCATGTCACCACGGTACTGTCATTTAGTACCGACCGTAAATAGGTGAGAACCGAGGCGATTTCCTTGTTGGAAAGCGTCGCATGCCAGGAGGGCATGCCACCTCCAAGTACTTCCCGACCATTGATGACCAACGTGTCCAGAAAGTACGGTTCGGTCAGGTTTCCGCGTAAAACAAGATTGATGATGGTTTGACGGTTATTCATGAAATAATTCGAATTCGCGAGTACCGGCCCATGAGAACCTTCCCCCTTGACTCCATGGCACCCGGAACAATTGTTTCGAAAAACGGTGTCTCCCAGGGATCTCAAAAAGGCGGCTTGAACATGCAACGAGTCGTTCCCTCCAGGAATGACCGGGTCGGTTCCTGAATCGGTCGTGCATGCCGCCAGGGCGAAAGCCGACAGGCAGGCTGCCGAAAAGAAAAGGCTGATTGTTTTGCGTGTCGTTTTCATGGAATACCTCTTTGGTGTGATTTGTGCGATTACTCGGCTTTAGGTTTTTTCGGGGCGGGTTTTTCCGCAGCCTTCGCAGCTGCCATCTCCGCCTTGGCGGAGTTTCCGCTGAGCGAAACCACATAGGCCAGAACATTGTCCAGTTGACCCTTCTTGAGAATTCCTTTCCAGGCAGGCATCAGGGGCGAAAAACCGGAATTCCCTCCTCCTTCTGCGATCACCTTGTGCAAATCCTCCCACTTGCGCTGAGCCATGTATTTTGCGTCGGTCAAATTTCGCGGCTTCGGATTCAAGGCGGCCGATGCGGCTCCATCGCCCTTGCCCGTTGAACCATGACATGTGGCACAATTGGCCTCAAAAACTTTTTTCCCGTCCGCAACATCGAACTTTTTGACCCCGTCTGTTTTTGTTGCGGGACCCTCTTCGCCAGCGAAGGTCAGGCTTGCGGCGAGTAACAATGTGGTTAGCATGATTTTTCTGTGCATCTGCGGGTTCCTTGTGTTGATTTATTTGCCGGCGAAGACCATGATCCGTCTAGAAGTAGACGAGGGCCCTGCCATAAAGCAGGTCTTGATTTTCAAGATCGCTCTGAGGAATCGAATTATTCAGGCGGTAATAAATCCCGAGTTGAACGAATTGTACCGGGAAAATTTCGACGCCGAAGGTGTACCGGCTTTGGCCGTCACGCTTATTGGCGATCCGGGTATTACGGTCGAAATACTCGAAGGCTGACTTCAGGTTCAAACCCTGGATCACGAGAAAATCCGCTTCGTAAAAATGAGCGAATTGACGGACGGAAGAATCCGCTTCGGCCTTCGTGATGTAGTCCATCTCCGCCATCAAGGACACGCGGCCGAAATTGGCGCCCGCGAACGGCCCGTACGCATTGAAGAATTCGGAGTGGGCATCTTTCACGCTGGTGCGATACGAACCTCCGACCCGGTAATGCCGAAACACCATCGAACCCACCGTGGAGAGCCTGGAGTTTGTGGTATTCACAGTGGCTGAAAACGGTCCTGGCTCAATACCGACTTCGCCGGCAACGTCCGGATTCCCGTAAGTGTATCCCGTTTTATTGCGAATGAAGGCATCATCATCCACCAGACGGATGCCATAGGGAAGAAGGGTCTTTCCAACTTTTACGTACCCGTTCAGCGGCAGGTTTCGAACCATCATCCAGGTTTCACGATTCGTCCCGGACTGCAAGTTTTGATCCGTGTACAAGGACAAATAATTTTTGAGAAGTTCGATGTTCACATAAACGTTGGCTTCCGGAATATTCAATTGACTGTTCGAAGGCGCCGATTTTTCTTTGGGAGTCACATGCTGCTCGGCCCGGAAATTGGCCCCCAGGGTAATGGCGTCGTTCAACTTGGGGTCGAACGAGGTCATGGATTCCGTCCGGTGTGTGAGCAGCAAGCTTTGAGTCTGTTGCATCAACAGTTTGTACTGGGTGTAGGCCTGTCCGTATTCGGTGCGGGCTCCGCCCCCGATTTTGTTGACATGGCACTGGCTGCACTTGAACCCGGTGCGCATCGCGAGGTAGGGTTCGGAATGGGTCAACCCCATGAAAGCCAAAACCACGATCAGCACATTTTTGGTGAGGTAGGAAGGTTTCATTCTGTGTGCGCTCCCAATTCGATCCAGCGACGGATGAGTGCGATTTTTTCTGCGGAGAGGTACGGGCCCCCCAAGGGCATCCGGGCATCGCTTGATCCCTTGCCGGGCAGTGAAAAAACACCGGTGATTTTCTGGTACAGGTAACTGCTATCGGGCGAGCCGGGCTTGACGCGGTAAACCGGGAAAATCGTGGGTTCTTTCGAAGTGAGTTGAGATACTCCCGCGCTTACAAAAAAGGCGCTGCGTGCGTTCTCGATGGTGCTCAGGTTCAATGATCCGGGCGCGTTGGAACCTGTATGGCAGTTGGAACACTTGTTACCTGTTGAGGCATTGAAGACCTGGTTAAAAACCAAGGTCAGGTTCGTGTCTGGAGGTGCAAGTACGATGGGGTTCCCGTCGACATCAAGCCCGGCCCCGTTTCCGGTGGGCAGAAGGCACGCGGAGATGCCCACCGTCATGGCGGATAGTATCCCTCTGGCAATCCAACTTTTTGTTTGTTTTTTCATGTTCATCCTACTTCGTCAATTCCGTGTCTTGCCAAAACAGCCAGCTCAGAACACCGGTTTTTTTCTGCAACGAACGCACGTAGTGGACAAGCGCCCAGGTGCGGTGCTGCGCCAACTTTTCCCGGCCTTCATCTTCCATTGCGGCGATTTTCGAAGCCGGGGGTTGGGTAGCCAGGTAATCCTTGAGGGCCTTGATTTCAGCGGGCGAATAGACTTCGGAAAGACCCGAATCATTAGTCGTTTTGTCACCAGCGAAAAGCAGCGCGCCCTGGAAGGCCGGCATCGGAGTTCCGTTCAAGCCAGTGTGAATGGTCCGGTAAATACTGACCGGATCGGACCCGCGCTTATAGGGCGGCCGGTCAAGATCCTGGGGACGAATGGGATTTCCCCAGAGGTCCGTCAGGGATTTTGACGCAGGCCCGTTGCCCTTACCGTGTCCGCCATGGCAACTCCAGCAATCGAGGGCCATGTAAACGTGTTCGCCCTCGGCCACGAACTCCGGTGTGCGCACGGGCGCTTCGGGGATCGGCAGGACGACCGGGGGCTCTTCGGCGGCGTCGAAATCCGGGGAAAACTTCTTGATATAACTGATGACGTCCACAAGTTCCTGCGAGGTTAGGGTATGCCGGAACGAGGGCATCTGAGTACCCGGAACGCCTTCGTTCAGGGTTTTCAGCAAGTCCTCGTCCGTTGGGAGCTCCCCGAATCCTGTGGAGCGGAATTTGTACAAACCGCGTGTAAAATCACGGGGTTGGGGGATGAGGGGATGGGCGCCGGTGCCTTTGCCGTCCCCCAGATCACCGTGGCAGGCGGTACAGGCCTTTTGGTAAGCGACTTGACCGCGAACCGGTGAACCCGCGAAGGGCGCTGCCGGTTTTTGCGCGTGTACGCTCAGGGACAGGCAGAAAACGAGTCCTAACCCGATGGCGACGGAGGAGGGGGCTGTATCCAAGGGTTTCTCCCGGTTCGAACCCGGAACCTCCGGGCCTCTTAATGGATAATTCTATCCAGAATGATAATAGACAATTATATCCATTAACATTTGACTTTACAATACCCGGGAAAACCAAAATGCGCACGAAGTTTCTCAAAAGGCATGAAAAAACCCTCCCGGGCAGGGGAGGGGTTGAAAATTTCGAAATCGGGCAGGGTTACCTGGAAGGGGAAACCTGGAGACCCTTAAAGCCGGACTTTGTCAATAAAGCATGAATATGATGAGGAAGTCTAAGACAAGAATCCACACGCAGGCAGAGACAACCGCTCTCATGGCCGCTTGCCCGACGCCGCGGGCACCCGACCCGGCGCATAGCCCCTCGCGAAAGCCGGTGAAGGCCACGACGCCCCCGAATATAAAGGCTTTCACGAGGCCCACCCAAACATCATACCCCTTGAACAAGAAACGCATTCCCTGAATGTAGGCATGGCTGGTAATGCCAAAGCTGAAGCGTGCGACAAGCCACCCGCCTACCAATGCACAGAGGCAAGAGAAAATCACCAGTAAGGGGACGGCAATAAAGCCTGCGAGAAGGCGGGGTAGGGCCAAATAACGAAGCGGGTCGAGATCCATCACCGTCATGGCGTCGAGCTCTTCCTTTTCCTTGAGCGTGCCGATTTCGGCGGCGATGGCAGCGCCCACACGGCCTGCAAGAACCAAGGCGGTCAACACAGGGCCGGATTCGATGATAACGAACTTGGCGATCGCGGTTCCGAGATACGTATCCGGTATCAACCCGTGAAACTGGTAACGGGCTTGCACAGCCGTGACGGCTCCAATGAAAAGCGAGATCACGAGAACCAAGGGGAACGAGGCCACGCCCATGCGCCACACCTGTTCAAGCGTCAACTGGGGATTGCGGAATACAAAGGGAAAACGGCGCAGGATGGCGAAGAACAGCCGCACGGATTCACCTAAACTCTCCAGCGGAGAGAGGATAGGCCTTAGGACCAGGTTTAAAAATCCAGAGGCCATATCGTTCTTAAAAGTCGGACTGACTCATGTCGCGACCGGAATAATTTTCAAAGGACGCGTATTCGGAAATAAAGGTCAGAGGGACATCGCCGGTCGGCCCGTTACGCTGCTTCGCCAGAATGATCTTGGCCTTGCCGGGTTCGGCGTCCTTGTTATACATGCCGTCGCGATAGATGAACATCACGATGTCGGCGTCCTGTTCGATGGCCCCGGATTCACGAAGATCGGAGAGCTTCGGTTCGCCTTCGCCGCCGCGGGTTTCAACCGCGCGGCTGAGCTGGGAGAGGGCGATGACAGGGATCTCGAGTTCCTTCGCCAACGCTTTAAGTCCGCGCGAGATCTGGGAGATTTCCTGCTGGCGGTTTTCCGTTTTACCCACACCGTTCATGAGCTGCAGGTAATCGACCATCACCATGTCCAGCCCTTGCTGGGCTTTGAGACGACGGCACTTGGCGCGCAATTCCAGAATGTTCAACGAGGAATGGTCATCGATAAAGATTTTGGCTTCGCTGATCGGGCCCACGGCAATCGACAACTTCGGGTAGTCGCGCTGCGAGAGTTTGCCGGTGCGCAGCAAGTGCATGTTCACCTTGGCCTGCGAGCACAAAACGCGCTGCACCAATTGTTCCCGGCCCATTTCGAGCGAGAAAAACGCCACGGTTTTGCGATGGTCGATCGCGGCATTCGCCAACATCGTGAGGGCGATGGCGGTCTTGCCCATACCGGGACGGCCCGCGAGAATGATAAGGTCCGTTTTTTGAAATCCCGAAGTCAAGGCGTCGAGGTCCTTGAGACCCGTCGGCACGCCGATGATTTCACCCTTTGAATAGCTTTCGATCAACTTGAACGTATCGCTCAGGATGCGTTTGATCGGGAGAAAGCCTTCCTTGATATTCGAGGCGTTGATGGCAAAGATATCGCCCTCGGCCTGATCCATGATGGAGGCGGGCTCTTGCGAGGTATCGTAGGCCTGTTCCAGCATCTTGGTCGCGCTGCTGATTAAGCGGCGCAGCATGGATTTCTCTTTTACTATTTGGCAGTGCTCGGCGACGCTGGCGGACGAAACCACTTCGGCGGAGATTTCGAGCAGAGAGGCTTCGCCGCCCGCCTTCTCGAAATTCTTGGCCTTCCGTAAGACTTCGGCGAGCGTCAGAATATCGGTCGGCGCATTCTTCTCGAACAGCGAGGCCACGGCCTCAAAAATAACGCGATGTTTTTCCAGATAAAAATCGTCAGCAGTCAGACTTTCAAGTGCAACGCTGACGGCTTCCGGATCCAGGAGCATGGCTCCAAGGACGTGCTTTTCAACTTCCACGGCCTGAGGCGGAACGCGGAGGCCCGCACTCATTAATCCTGTTTCAAGACTCATGTTCAACTTCCCTGAGTGGGCAGGCGTGCGCGCAGCCACTTCAATTGATTCCAAGCGGCCCGGCGAGCCGCATCATCCGCGTTCATCAACCCGAATGGGTGTTCGGTGGCAACGAGCGTCATATTGCCATGGTTTTCCGCGGTCTCGGCGAGCGCGGCCAAACTTTTTCCGGTGCGCAGTACGCCTTGCGCGCAGGCTTCGCCGAGCAGCAAGACAAGCCCGCATTCCGCCAACCTGAGTTCCTGCATCAGCGCCGGTAACATCCGCGCTACGTCCTTGCGCGCCCAGGTTTTGCCCACAGGTGCAGTCTTCATCACCGAGGTCAGGTAGAGATGCTCGCGCGTCAGCCCGATCCCCTTCATCATTTTGTCCAGAAATTCACCCGCTTCGCCGCCGAACACTCGATCCGATGTCGGAAAGAGTTCCACAACGGCCAGGAGGGGGCGTGAAGGGCCTTCAGCACGCACCAATTGAGTAGATGTGCCGGGGAACCAGATAGGGCAGGAGGCCTGCAAGAAGGCCCAGTAGGCCTCGAGATTCTGGTGGTCTGGAAGAAAAGGGGCAGGAGAGACTGTGGGGCCGGGGGCGGGGGTCGCATCGGCCTTGACCTTCGGTTTGAACGGTTCCGGTTTGGCCAAAGATGCGGCGATGGATTGAAAGAAATCCGCCCCGGCAGCGGCGGAGGCGAAGGCGGGGGCCCTATCCTCACGGGTGTGACTTGTCGGGGTGGACGAAGACGAGGATGAAGTCGAATAGCCGCTGCGAGCATCTTCACGCCAAGATTCCGGATCGGCTTGATGGACCGGGCGTGGTTTGATCCAGGGCTGAACAAGGACCACGTCCTCGGTACCGATCTCCGCCTGGTAGGCGAGGTACGCGTCGCGCGGATTCATGAAAGGAGTGCCGCGACGCGATGAACGACTTCGACTGCCAACTCGCTCTTCCCTTGCAACCGCAAGGCGGGCGCACTCTGTGCTGAACCCGCGGAATCCGTCGCGCCCAAAACAACGGCCTCGACTGTGTCCTCCCCAAACCCCATCCCGGGCTGAGAGAGGGGAGTGTTGACCACCATGAGGTCACAGTTGCGGGTCTTCATTTTCTCGATCCCGTGGGCGATCGCATCCACCGTCTCGAGCGCGAAGCCCACGAGTACCTGTCCAACGTGGCCAGCGCCGCCAGCTTGCTTGGCGCGGCCGAGCGCTTCGAGGATGTTGATTGCGGGTTCGAGATCCAGATGTTTACGTTCGCGCGAACCCTTCCACTTTCCTTCGCCGGCCTTGCCACCGCTTTGATCCATCGGGATCACCGGGATGAAGTCGGCGATGGCCGCGGCCATGATCACCGCGTCCGCGGTCTGAGCCGACGCGGTGAGAACGGCATGGAACTCTTCGCTGGTGTGGACACGCGTCAGGGCCATGCCGTTCGGCGCAGGCTCCCCGGCCCGGCCGAGGACAAGATGAACATCCGCGCCGGCCAAGCGGAACGCGCGCGCCAAGGCGATCGCGGTTTTGCCACTGCTGCGGTTCGACAAAAAGCGAACGCCGTCCAGGGGCTCTTCCGTATGCCCGCCCGAGATCAGAATGCTTTTCGATTTCATTCCCGGAGGCATTTTGTTTCCGGGCGGGCCCTCCACATCCACATTTGCCAAGATCAATTCGATATAAGCAACTATTTCTTCTGGGGTTGTGAGTTTTCCCTCACCCACTTCACCACAAGCCAGATTCCCGTCCAAAGTCGGAAGAATATGAGCCCCGCGGACCTCCATGCGGGCAAGATGTTCTTGCACCGGTGCGGAACCCAGCATGACGGTATTCATGGCCGGAGCGATTGCCAATGGACCGGTGTAGGCAAGCGCCGTCATGCTTACCGGCGAACCCGTGAGCCCCAATGAAAGTTCCGCAAGTGTGTGTGCAGTGCAAGGTGCAATCACAAAGAGATCGGCCCAGCGCGCGGTCTCGATGTGCGACATCGTGCCTTCGGCAACGCCGTCCCAGATGTTCGTGTGCACCGGATGGCCACTCAAAGTCGCAAGCGCATTTGGATGAATGATATTTGTCGCACTATGCGTCATTACGACGCGGACAACGGCGCCTTTTTCCTTCAGGCGCTGCACCAAATCACAAGCCTTGTACGCTGCGATACTGCCGGTGACGCCGACGAGAATGTGTTTGCCTTGTAGCATAGGAGTATTCTTAAAATACGTCTTTTAGGTTCGTTCGTGGAAGCCCTTAAGTGGCTATTAAATCAGGAATTACGTTGATAAGTTGTGCAAAACCCGGGACGATAAACCCTCCAAAAAAGAAAAGCCTCCGTCAAACGGAGGCCTTCGAATTCAAAATGTCTTACCCTCCGGAACGAATCCGGAGCCGCATGTTCAGCGAACTTATTCGGCGGCGGGAGCGTCTTCCACAACCGGCGTCTCTTCGACAACGGCCAAACGACGGTTCTTGAACTTGTGGATCGCGATCGTGGTCGGCTTTTCCGAGAGCTTGATGAAGCCGAGGTTGGCTTGTTCGTTGATGAAGCGGGCTTCCTGGGCGGCCATGATGACCGTACGGAAAGGGGAGGTGCCGCGCGCGTAGCAGTCTTCGACGGAGAGATGCTGATTCTTGGACATTTAGAACTCCTTGATCATGAACCCGTCTGAACACCGATGGCATCCAGACTCTTAAAACTAATAGGTTTGGAAGACCTAACTAACCAGAGAGGGGGGGATTCGAACCCCCGTGGGGCGTTAACCCCAACATGCTTTCCAAGCATGTACCTTAAACCACTCGGACACCCCTCTAGGCTAGGGTGGGGAAAGGTAGGAAACTACAGGCCCGAATGCTAGGGATTGAGGCCAAATTCGCCTGAATTCCATGAATTCAGGGAGTTACCCAAGATCTGGAACTAGGCAGTCTTCTGATCTTCTCCAAAACTTTGCAACAGGTACAGCTTGGCGTAGATACCGCCCTGGGCAAGCAAAGCCTGATGAGTGCCTTCCTCGCGAATCTCCCCTTTGTGCATGACCAGAATACGGTCGGCATTTTTGATGGTCGAAAGGCGATGCGCCACGACAATCGTCGTCACTTCCTTCAGCACCTTGCCCAGGGCCTCCTGAATCAGCCCCTCGGTTTGGGTGTCGACTGAGGCAGTGGCTTCGTCCAGCAAGAGCAGACGGGGGCTTTGGTAGAGCGCGCGCGCGAGGGCCAAGAGTTGGCGCTGACCCGTGGAGAGGTTCTCCCCGCGCTGGCGTAGCGGCGTGAGGTAGCCCTCCGGCATGGCAGCGATGAACTCATGCGCACGCACGTGACGGCAAACTTCTTCCACCCGTGCCAAATCAAAGTCGGGACGCAGGGCCACGTTGAAGGCAATGGACTCCGAGAACAAGTGAACGTCCTGCGGGATCAGCGCCATGTGTTGGCGCAGGGCGATTTCCGAATAATCCTCGATGGGATGGTCCCCAATCAGAACCTGTCCACCTGTGGGCAGGTAAAACTTGCTGGCGAGAGAGATCAAGGTGGACTTGCCGCTTCCGGTCGCACCTACGACGGCTACGGATTCGCCTTCGCGAATCTCGAAGGAGATTCCGTGCAAGACTTCGGGTCCGCTGGGGTAGGCGAAGCGCACGTCCTGGAAGCGCATGCGGAAGGGGGAGGGAAGCTCCGTGCGGTCGCCCTCCGGAAGGCTGGCCTCCGTGTCATACAGCGTGAACACGCGTTCACCCGCGGCCAGCGCCGACTGCAACGCCGTGATCTTGTCCGAAATTTCCCGCAGCGGCCGGAAGAACATCCCGGTGTACCACGAGAACGCCACTAGTGTCCCCAAGGTCGTCTGACCTTGGTAGAAGAAATACGCCCCGGTGAAATACAGCAGGACCAGCGAGATTTCGGTAAGGCCGCTGATGGTCGGGAAGTAATAAGCGTAGTAGCGAATGTTCTGGTACCACGCGTCGCGTGTGTCGGCGTTGACCCCGTCAAGGCGTTTCTCAACATCGCGCGAGCGGCCGAAGATGCGCACAATGTGCACGCCGCTTAAGCTTTCCTGCATGCGCGCGTTCATCTCGGCAAGCAGCTTGCGGATATGGACGTTGCTGGCGCGCACTTTCTTGCGGAAGACGGAAGTGGCGATGAGCATCATCGGCAATACAATGAGCGAGGCCGCCGCGAGTTTCCAGTCCAGAATGAACATGAAGACCACCGCATAGACGATCAACAAAAGGGCGCCGGCGAGTTCAATCAAACCTTCGGTGAACATGCTGTTGAGGCTGTCCACGTCATTGCCCAGGCGCGTCATCAGGCGGCCGACGGGCGTACGGTTGAAGAAGTCCATGTGAAATCCCTGAAGCTTGTGGAACAGCTTCAGGCGCAGGGAGTGGATGACTTCAAGACCAAGACGCTGCGTCGCCAAGGCGCGTAGATATTCCAGCGCGCCGCCGAAAAGGGCGAGCAGGCCGAAACCGATCAGGTAGGGAAAGATGCCGTCGAGATCACGATTATGGATCGGGCCGTCGATCATCTTCCGCAGCAGTTGCGGCTGGAAAAGCGGCAGGATTTCCGAAACAATCAGAAGGCCGAGCGCCGTAAATCCGAGGACTTTTTTGTCCGCAGCCAATCCCAAAATCCGCAGCCACAGACGACGGTCAAGGAAAGAGGTGGCCTTATCGCTGTGCAGGTATTCTTGCGCCATGATCAGGCTTTCTCCAGGCTTTCGCTCAAACGCTGTTTTTCCCAGACGCCGGCATAGTGACCGCGCAGACGAAGCAATTCTTCATGCGTACCTTGTTCGATGACTCGACCATCCTGCAAATACAGAATGCGATTGCAATGCATCACCGCCGAATAGCGATGGGCGACAATGATCAAACAACGTTCGCGGAAGAGCCCGCGCAAATGGTCGAGGACGAATTCTTCGGTTTCGGCATCTAGAGCCGATAAGGTGTCGTCGAGACAAAGGATCGGGGCAGGGGAGAGCAACGCGCGGGCAAGTCCGACGCGCTGGCGCTGGCCCCCGCTGAGGTTGATCCCCTTTTCACCCAACATGCTTTCATAGCCATTGGGGAATTGCGGAAGGTCCCGTGAAAGTCCGGAGAGTTCCGCGGAGCGTTCAACGGTGAGTGCCGAATTCTCGAGTGCGTCCACATCCCGTCCGCCAAACAAAATGTTTTCCCGAATCGTGGTCGAGAACAAGAACCCGTCTTGAGGCGCGTAGCTGAAGTTGCTCCGCCAGGCATCGTCGGGAATCTGGTTGCGTGCGATGCCATTGAGCCGCAGGGATTCCGGATCTTCGGGAGGGTAGAGGCCGCAGAGCAGATGAGCGAGGGTCGTCTTGCCCGAGCCCGTAGCGCCCACGATCCCCAATGTTTCCCCGGGTTTAAGTGTGAAGGAAATATCCTGCAGGACCTTGGGGCCACCGCCGTAATTGAAGTCCAGGGATTTCGCTTCGAGCTCCTTGAAAATCGCAACGGGTGCGGGGGGCGGGTCTTCCGGAGTCAGTTCCGTGCGCGGGAGAAGTTCCTGGGGGATGATGAATTCTGACTTGAGTTGCAGAAGACGATCGACCGAAACATTGCCGCGTTGAATCATGCTGGCCACCCAACCCAAACCGATGAGCGGGAATTGCAGACGAAGGAGATAAAGAATCGAGGCGGAAAAAGTCCCGAGGCTGATCTCGCCCTGAATCACCATGCGCCCGCCGAGCCAGGCCGAAAGCACGATACCGATCACACCCATCACGCCGATCGCCGGCCATACGGCCGCATTGAAACGAGCGATTTGCAAAGAGGAATCCCGCAGGCTCTCGGAAGCCGCCTTGAACTTGTCCTCAAACGGTTCCGAACGGCCAAAGCCTTTGACCACCTGAATGCCCGAGAGCGTGTCCTGTACAAAGCCGTTCAAGGTCGAAAGACTTTTCTGGATTTTGCCGAAGTACGAATACATGCGGATCAAAAAGAAGTTGGCGAGGACCGGCATCACCATGGCGGGGAGTAGACCCGTCAACAAGAGTTTGGGGCTCAAGAGAGCGACCGCAATCGCGGTAAAGATCAGGAGGAATCCCATACGGGCCAGATGCAGAATGACGGGGCCGACCATGTCGCGGATACGATCGAGATCGTTGGTGGCGCGCGACATCAAGTCACCGGTGTTTTGTTTGTCGAAGAAGGCCTTGGGCTGCGCCATCAGGGCCGAGAACAAATCGCGGCGCAGCGCGTATTCTATCTCGCGGGAGGCGCGGATAACCCAGAGACGTTGAAAGAACAAGAGTACGCCGGAGACGAGAGTCACAAGCAGGATCACGCCGAGCGCGACCAGCACGGGTTTGAGTCCCTCGTGCGCCCCCAAACTATCGAGGATGACCTTGACCATCCAGGGGTTGATCTGATCGAGCGCCGTGGAGATCACGACGAATGCCCAGCCCCACAAAATGGGCCCACGATGCAAAACGAGGTAAGGTTTTAGCAAGGCCCAGCGCTGGCGAAGCGGAGAAAGGCCAGGGTTCGTGGACGGCGGTTTTTTGCTCAAGCGAAAATCCTGGAAACGATTTCAGACGAATGAAAAGGGCGGGTAGCAGTCAAATACGAGGCTCAAAGATAGAAGTCCTCGGTCTCACTGAAAATCGCTTCATAACGGAGCGGGGATTGACGAGGGGGGACTCGGCTGCTACTTTTCCACCGCACGTTGGGGTGTCGTCCAATGGTAGGACTCCAGATTCTGATTCTGGCTATTGAGGTTCGAATCCTTGCACCCCAACCACTTATACCTAACCCATTGATTTTATTCGAGTTCTCTGCGCAGCCCGATTGAGGTTGCCCGATCAGAACCTTGCTTGTATTTGGTCCAAATAATCACTTTATAACGATTAAATACCAAGCGCAAAATTCCGGATTTACCCGTAAATTCAGGACCATGCCCCGTTCCATTTTCACCGCTTTTTTCAGCGCCCTTTCCTTCACGCTGGTTTCAGGGTGGGGGATAGCGCACGCTCAAGCCAACCTCCAATTGACGATCCGCCCGGACAGCGTCTTCCAGACGCTGGATAATTTCGGTACCTCTGCGGGATTTGAGCTCAATGAAATCACCGACGATTGGAACAAATCCAATCTCGATACTTTGGCCAAACTTCTTTTCGATACAACTTTCAACACCGATGGAAGTCCGAAGGGGATAGGGCTATCCGGATTTCGCGTGGAGATAGGGGCTTGTTCGATCGATAATGGCGACACCAGCCAGATCAGTCGCGTGACGGGACGCACCAAATGTCCGCTACGTCCCAATGGCTCTTATGACTGGACCAAAATGGATGCCGAAGCGTGGTGGCTGCGCAAGGCTCACGATTACAAGGTCCATACCTTGATCGGCTATTCGAATTCACCGCCGATCTCCATGACGCGAAATGGCTTGGCCTGCCGCACCCAAACGCAATTCGTTTCCAATTTGCGTCCGGACGCTTATGATGATTTCGCGGAATATCTCGCGCGCATCGCCGGGCACTTCGACAGCGTGGGAACGCCCTTGCATTATATCAGTCCCGTGAATGAACCTCAATGGACATGGACTTGCGCCACGCAAGAGGGGACACAGTGGAGTACGCAGGAAATCGCGACGATCGCAGATTCTGTCAACGCAGCCTTTGTACGCCGCAAGGTCTCGACCAATATCACCTTGACCGAAGCGGGACAACTGGATTTCGTCTACTCGCTTACCAGCCCGAACAATGACGGCAACCCGTCCATTAACCAGTTGCGTTTATGGGCGCCTGGAAATGCGCTCTACGTTGGGAATCGTCCCAAGGTTGCGCCTATCTTGTCCGCGCACAGTTACTGGACCGATGACTCGGATACGCGCTTGTTGAACATCCGCACCAACCTCGCGAAGGCAGTACGCGACTCCAACCCGAATCTACGCTACTGGCAGTCTGAATTCAGCTTTATCAGTAATGGTTATAGGGATCTGGGCACGAATCCTACGCGTCATGAACTGAGCCTGACCTTGGCCAAAATCATTCATGCGGATTTAGTGATCGGGAACGCGGCCGCTTGGCAATGGTGGGAAACTTTTGAATCGACGACGAGTTTGCCGCGCTACCGTTTGGTTCAGGTAGACAGAAGCGCCCAGACCGCCGTACCGGAGAAAAACTTCTGGGCACTAGGGCATTACAGCCGCTTTATCCGTCCTGGTATGAGGCGGCTCGGCGTACAGCGCAGCGATTCGCTTTCAGCCCTGCAAAAACTGCGAGATATCATGCCCACGGTGTTTCACGATCCTACGAACGGGAATATCACCGTGGTGCTGCTGAATTACCGGACAGATTCCCGGACTGTGAAGATCAATCTCACGGGCGCCGCCGACACAATCCAGATGACGCCTTATCTGAGTACAGATAGCCTGAGCATGGCCCGTCGACCTGTGGTTCTCCTTGGAAGTGCGCTCACACTTCCAGCGCGTTCGATTATGACCGTGGTGTTCAAGACAAACCTGATCTCCACGGCCGTACAGCCTTCTGAAAACCCATCGGGAAAGCAGAAAATTGCCCACACAGCCGTACAGCCAACTGTAGAGATTCAGCGCGTGGGAGGGACGCAGTACCTAAAATTCAAGATGTCCGAGGCTGCAGGGGCATTAACGCAAGGCAGTTTTGTCCTGCGGGACGTCTCTGGTAAATCCATCCTCCGGGCTCCTTGGTCCGCAAATCAATCGATCCCGCTTTCCCTTAAAGCCGGCGTGTACTTCCTTCAGTTTCTGGGATTCAAGGATGAAGAAGTGATGGAATCTAAGGCAGTACCATTGGTGTTGTTCTGATTAGATCTACACGAGAATCGATTTTAGGATTAAAGGATTAAAATATTAACAAGTTCGCATAATATATATTATGTAAACTTAAGAATCCCAATGACTCCCTAGACTGCTCTATAGCCTCAATACATCTGTATGTTGTGTACGTTGTGTATGAAAACCAGCGATTTTCCTATTTTCCCATCATCGAACAATCCTTGAATGGATCGACTTGATCCAGCAACGATCATCAAGCATCTGCCAGGATCAACATTCTGGATCATCCCGGAGGCCACGATGGAATACCCAAAGCTCGGCAAAGTTCGCCGCAACATCTACATGGGCCCTGAGTACCTCGATCTCGAGGCCATCGTCGTCAACGAGCGCAAACGCACCGGGCGCGATCTCAGCGTCTCGGATCTCATCCGCAAGGCCTGTGCCGAGTACGCGAATGCCTACTGGAGTAGCATTACCGCAGGAACTCGAAACCCGACCGAATCCGGTCGGCATTCCACAGACGTTTAATCCCCGGAATTTCTAACGTCCAACCTCCACCCTTAACTGTAAACTCCCCTACCAAGGCTTCCCCATTTTCGGTTACGCGGAAACCCATTACAAGTTCAAGCTGCCCTGGTCGCCGCTGCACAAGCCGTGGCCGGAGATCTTTCTGGATGCACCGCATCAGGTTTTGCCCGGGAAATCGTTGATCGTTTATTTGATGGTCAAGGATGCGGATTTGTACCCCGTGACGATTCATTCCGTGACTTTTAAAGCCTTTGATTATTTTGGGGCCGCGCGCGAATACCATTTCGATCTCGGTCACAGCGACGCGCGGTTTACGGGGAACCTGTCGCACAGAGCCTTTCCCCTACCCCTCGCCCACGACGGATTTCGGGGTGACGTGCGGGTTACGGGGTTTATTCGGGCGGAGGACAAGCGCGGCCGCAGTCGCATTTTCGAGGGGAGTAATTTCCCCGGGCTACCTCCGGAACCCTTGGAAATAAAGCTCTTGGAGCATGCCCTACCCTACCCCATCGGGTGGCAGGCCGGGGAAATGCATTGCCACAGCGAATTTTCTTCAGATCCCGTGGAGTTTGGTGCGCCGCTGGAAGCGATGCAGCAAACGGCCGACACAGCGGGTCTCGATTTCGTCTTGTGCACGGATCATTCGTACGACTTCTATTACCGCCGTGAAAAGTTTATGGAGACCTGCGATCCACAGGCTAATTTCCAGGCCTATCGCGCGCAGGCGACGGAACTCAACGAGAATCACTCGCACATGACCACCATGGTGCCCGGCGAAGAGGTTTCGTGCGGAAACAGCCATGGTGAAAACGTCCACCTGCTGACGTTTGCGCATGAGCAATTTTTGCCGGGCCATGGCGACGGCGGACGGCGCGGATTCAACAACCGCCCCGACCTATCGATCGCCGAGACCCTGGATTTACTGGGCGATACGCCGAGCTTCGCCGCGCACCCCAAAGCCGGGATCGGTTGGCTCGAACGAAAGATCTTCCGCCGCGGCGAGTGGCGTGTCGAGGATTTGGATCTCCGCGTGGGCGGCCTGCAATTTTGGAACGGGCATTTGGGACGTGACTACCGCGATGGCAAAGCCTTCTGGGTTGAACAATTGCTGGCCGGTAAAAGGCTATTGCCCATCGGGGCGAACGACGCGCACGGAGACTTCAACCGCAATGTGGCCGTGAAGATGCCTTTGGTATCCCTCCACCAGGCGCGCAATCATGTATTCGGCAAGGTGCGCACGGTAGTGCCGAGTGCCGCGCGGGATGTGCATGCCTTGCGTCAGGCCTTTCGCCGCGACACGTGCGTGTGCACCGACGGGCCGTTCGCCGAGATCACCTTGGAGGCGAACGGGGAGCTGCGCGCGGCCGCTTTCTCAACTGTGGATTACGGTGCACTGCGGTCCGTAAGCCTGTACGGCGCGGCCACGGGAGCGAACCGTGAAAGTTTGTTGGGTGAGAGGATTTTCGAAGCCGGAGCAGACATTGGTCCCTTCAGCTTCGAAGAACTCAAGCCCCTGTCGTTGACCTCCGGGTACGTGCGCGCAGAAGTCATTACCACCAAAGGTCTGCGCGCCCTCACCTCCGCCGTCTTCCTCGACTAAAATCCCACTCCACCAAAAAATCCCCAAAAAAAATGGAGCCCTCCGAAGAGGACCCCATTCTAGGAATCAACCTTCCTTCGAAGGTTAGTGCGTCAAGGCAACCTTGGTTTGCATAACTTTCAGAACCTTGTTCCGGGCATCCAGCAAGTTTACGCGCACCGCGTAGATCCCCGCCGAAACCGGTTTCCCGTTTGTACCGGAGCCGTTCCATGCAACGGCCTGCCTTGCCTCTCCCGTTACCACGGTATTTTTCCAAACAGCCTTACCGGACATATCCAAAATCGAAATGGACGCTTTGGCGGATTCGTCACCGGCAATCAGGAATAGGAATCCTTCACCTGAACGCTGGAAGGACAAGGTGTTCCCCGCTTTTGTCACGATCGCTCGGACAGAAACAGGCAAGGCATGCGCCACGATGGTTGAACCGGTTTTTTGGTTTTCATAACAGAGCTTGATGTAATCGGCATTGCGGGCAACGCCATCGAGGCGAACTTCATCCAGATCCCCACCCCAGAATCCACTGGCCGAATCGGCTCGACGCCCGAGGGTCACGGAGTCGGCCAGACCTGCTGTAGCGGATGCGCCAGTGAAATTCGCGATCGCCAACCCTGTGTTCGAGGCAACAAGCACACCGTTTACATACAGACGGTTGGTGAGGCCTTCGCTGACACCCACGACATGCTGCCACACCGAGGTATCCGTAACGGTTGCTGCTGTGGCAGATTGAGTCGCCCATGGCGTCGCCGAACTGCCGCCCGTGGCCGTGCCGGAACTGTTGTTGTATTCCGAAAATTCGTACATGCCGCCCGCATTGATTTTCAGCGAGTACGCCAATGCACCATTGGAAATGAGCGTGCGGTTGTCCATGGCGACATTGGCCTTGGCCCAGGCCGAGAGCGTGTAGCTCGAACCGCCGGCGAAGTTCAATGCGCCAGTCGGTGCTGTCAAGAGGCGGAAGTATTCATTGGTGCCATTGAAATCACGTCCAAGCCCAATCATTCCGGGGTTCTGAATGTCCACAGTGCTCCGGTTCGAAGCAACCAGGGCGTTCCCTGTGGCATCGGTTTCATTGAGGGCATTGTTGTTGCCGGTAAAGTGATAGACCGCACGGTGTCCTTGCAGGGTATCAAAAACACCGGCGGATCCGGAGGCGCCGAGAACGGCAGCCTTGCCCCAGTGCAGGATCAGATTTTGGGTGCTATTGGCTGCATACACGGTGTCCACCAGAACCCAGATATCGGCTGCCTTGGTCAAGGTGTCCCAACGCTCGATTTCAAAATTGAGCGCAGTCACGCTATTGGATTTAGAGAAGCGAAGCGAAGCGCGGCTTGCAGCCAACGCGGCAAAGCCGGTGAAATTGGTGCTATCCAGGCGAACCAATACCGGGAACTTGGTGACAGAGGCCGTGATCGCGATTCCAGACGTAGCAGGATTCGTGTTCAACCAGAGCGTTTTATGATTCGTCCAACCCGTGTAGGTTTCCGAGGCGGCTACGGTCAAACGGAGGTTGACGGTGGCCGTTGTATCCGGAGTACCCACAGTATCGGTTGCGGTCACTACGTAATTGGCGACGGCGCTTGTGGCCGTCGGCTTGCCTGTGATGACACCTGTGGTGGTATTGAGGGTCAAACCTGCGGGGAGCGCGGGTGTGACGCTATAGCTTTGTGGCGTACGTCCGACGAAGGTGGGAGAATTGGTGGCGAAAACGCCCACGGCCAGGGACACTGTATCTACGGTGTAGTGAAGATTCTTGGTTGCGCCCAAGGTCACCGTGAAGCGAAGGGTGCGGCTGAGACTGTCGCCAAGCGACATTTTGTACCCGCGGAAGGTGCGGTTCGCGGCCGCGAATGCGGCTGTGGGCGTACCGGTGATGGCTCCGGTGGCCGCGTTCAGCGAAAGCCCAGCGGGCAAAGCTGCATTGAACCCGATGTTGGCGAAGCTGTCTAACGTACCGCCGATATAGGTCGGCAGAATATTGACGGGCTGACCCGTGACAAAATTCAAGGTGTCCGCCGGCTTCGTTGAATCCTTCCACGCCAGACTTGAGGTGAGGTAGGTTGAAAAGCGAAGCGTGCGGGTAATACTGTCAGCACCCGCCGACGCGTAGGCCCGGATGGTCCGGTTTGCAGCCGCCCAGGTCGTTGTCGGTGTTCCCGTCAAGGCACCTGTCGTTTTGTTCAACACGATACCATCAGGTAAGGTCACTGCTGCACCTACGACGACAAAGCTGTCGACGGTACCGCCAAACTTGGTTGGGACAACGTTGACGGCCAGCCCTCGTTTCCACACCAAGGTATCCACCGCCTTGGTGGAATCCTTCCAGGCCAGACTAGTGAGGCCCACGGCGGATATACGGACAGTGCGTGTCAGGCTATCGGTACCGGCTTTGGCGTAGGCACGAATGGTGCGATTCGCGGCTGCAAACGTAGCCGTGGCTGTCCCCGTGAATGCACCTGTGGTTTTATCCAGAGTGATACCGGTGGGCAAGGTGGTCGTTCCTACCACGAGGAAGCTATCAACGGTTCCGCCCAAATGGGTTTGTCCGAAATTCGCCACAACACCCATTCGGAATAGCAAGGTATCAGCCGCCTTGGTCGAATCCTTCCATGCCAAACTTGTGAGGCCCACGGCGGAAATGCGCACGGTGCGCGTAAGGCTGTCGGTGCCCGCCTTGGCGTAGGCGCGAATCGTTCGGGTCGCGGCTGCAAACACCCCGGTGGCAGTACCTGCAAAGGCTCCTGTGGTCTTGTCCATCGTAATGCCGGTGGGCAGGGTGGCAGTGCCAATGATCAGAAAACTATCGATAGTTCCGCCCAGATGTGTCTGAGTGATGGTAGAGGCAATACTATGACGAAAGATCAGCGTATCGGCAGCTTTTGTAGAGTCCTTCCAAGCTAAACTCGTGATTCCCACCGCAGAAACACGCACGGTGCGCGTGAGACTATCCGTGCCGGAGTAAGCGCGAATTGTCCGGTTGGCAGCGGCAAAAACGCCTGTGGGTGTACCCGACAATGCACCCGAGGTTTTATTCAGGGTCACGCCCGTGGGCAATGTGTTCGCGCCGATCAGGATAAAGCTATCGATGGTTCCCGCTGAAGATTTCGTGGGAACGATGTTGGCGGCAACGCTGTGCCGAAATACCAAGGTGTCTGCAGCCTTTGTGGAATCCTTCCAGGCTAACCCCGTGACGGGAGCCGCGAATGCCGCAGAGGCCGTGATTGTTAAAAGAAAAAGGACGGCGACTAAAGATTTGATTTTCACGAACGCTCCCGGTGTGGCTGGAAATGACCCCCTAAGATATGCCTAACTAATACAGGCTTCGTGGGATATCGGGGTTTAGGTGGGGACAAAATGAACCCAGCCTAAAACACTGAATTAGGGACAACTATCTTTCCGCCTCATGTTGATCCCTCTTTTTTTGGGCACCTGCGCGGTGTATGTCCTGCTGGATCTTCAGCTCCTGCGCGGGCTGAAACGACTGCGTCCAGGGCAAAATCAAGGTGGCCCCCAGACCGCGGCCCACCCCATGATCACGGTTCTGATTGCCGCTCGCGATGAAGAGGACAATATCTCGCGTGTCCTTGAGGCCTTGTCGAATCAGGATTATCCACAGGACAAAATTCAGATCGTGGTCGTGAATGACCGCTCAACGGATAAAACAGAATCCATCTTGAAAAACTGGGTGGGATTCTCCACGATGGAGATTGAATACATCACCATTGACGCGCTCCCCAGTGGATGGGCCCCCAAGAAGCATGCTCTGATGCGGGGCTTGGAACGTGCACGCGGCGAGTGGATAGCGGTCACGGATGCCGATAGTGAAATGGACCCAACATGGCTTACATCGTTGAGTCAAGAGTTCGGGGAAAAAACAGGGATGGTGCTCGGGATGACGGCGTATGCCGAAGATCGCGACAAGCGCCAGGATAACATGATTGTTACCCCCTCTGAAGGAGCAAGGGCGCTTGAGTTTGTGTCACTCGGAATAACCTCGGCGGCGTTGCTCGGCCTCAGTTTTCCCGTCATCGCGAACGCCAACAACTTGGCCTATCGGCGCAGCGCCTTCGACGAGGCCGGCGCGTTCAAACGACATGGGACCGTTGTAAGCGGCGATGACGACTTTACCTTGCAGGAAATTCACGCCACCGGAAACTGGGAAGTCCGCTATTGTACAGCACCCGGAGCGCTGATGCGTACCGAGGCTCCCGAATCGTGGGGACCTTTCTGGGAGCAGCGTAAACGGTGGGGAAGCAAGTGTTTGCACTACCGCCCGGCGCAAGTGGCATTTTTGCTCGCGGTGTTTGCGTTTTATTTATCGCTGCCCGTATTGATGCTTGGGGGCATTACCGGAATTTTGAGCCCTCTGTGGGGCTGGTTGGGACTGCTGGGCTTCGTGATTAAAACCGGTGCGGACTATGCCGTGATGCGGCGGGGCCTGCGCCTCTTTGGCCTCTCTCCCCTGCTCCGTCACTTCCCGCTAACCGCCCTGATCCACATCCCCCTCATTCTCGGCGCGGTGACCGTGGGATCGATTCGCGGCTTCACCTGGAAAGGACAGAAGTTAGGCACGAAGGTATAAGCCGGAATTAATACAGGTCTTCTTCGCCCTTGGGGTCTACCGATTCGACCACGGGTTTACGCTCGATATCTTCGGAATCATCTCCAGATTCTTCTTGAGGCTGTTCGGATGTTGTGGTCGACTCTCCCGCCGCTTCCAGTTTTCCGCTAGCCTTCTGCGCATACACAGTGCCCGGATAGCCCTTGCTGACGGCCTCGTAAGCGGCCTTGGCGGAGTCAAGCGCCACGGTCGAACGCGGGGGTGTGACCGCTTGGTCCTCACGTAGTAATGCGACGACAAAGAGCGCCTTGGCCGCGTCCTGCGTCGCCGGGTATTGCGTCGCCACTCCTCGGTACGCGGGGATTACGCTCGTAGCGATATTCTCGTTTGCAAAGCGGCGACGCTCCGCATCCAAAAACAAAATATGGGCCTTGTCTTCGTCCGTCTGAACCGTAGGCGGAAGCCCCAAATTCTTTTCGGACTGCTTCGCCCATTCGGTGTTTGGGTAGCGTTTCAGGATCGCCGTGTAAAGTGAATCGGCGCGCATTTTATTCCCGGCTTCGTCCTCGAGGTAGGCCAAGGCGTAATATGCCCGGCGCGTATGGACGGTGTCTTCGGCGGTGTCGGCGACGATGCGGTTCAAATGGACGAGCGCGCTGTCGGTACGATCCAGATCGAGCAGAAATATTTCGGCGATGCTGAAACCCCGGTAATGCGGCCGTGACGCATACGCATTGGTCGTATCGGGAACGCGAAACTCGATGATGCGTGCGAGGGCTTGGGCTTTTTTATCCGCCAAAGCCCCGTATTCAAATTGACGCCCCGCGTTGGCCGAGGAGTCGAAATACGCACGGGCACTGTCTTCGCGATCGGCCACCGTCCAGAAATGAATGGCAATGCGGTAAAAGGCTTCGGAGGCAACAGCCGTGCGGTTAGAGGCCAGGATCGCCTGCCGGTACAGAACTTCGGCTTTCGCCCATTGCTGTTTACCTTCGAGTCCCCGTGCCTGCAGCAACTGCAAATCAGGACGAGCCTTCCGGAATTGTTTGTCCTTCATCAAATCCTGGATTTCGGAAATCCCTTGATCATACCGCCCTAATTCATAGAGGCAAAGAATGGCCAACTTCTGATTGCGATATTGCAAGCGGGGCGGAAGAATATTGATTTCAGGGTCCAGGGCATGTCGGCGAGCCCGTTCCCATTCCTTTAGAGCAAAGGCGAGTTTGGCCGCCTGCCAATGCGCTTCGACACGCGTTTCGGGTGAGGTGAAGGCGCCTTCAGCCAGCAACTTCTCATAGAGAGCCAAACCCTCGGCTCCGGAATTTTCGTCAACCTGCATACGGGCGGAGAGCAAGAGGGCTTCGCGCTTCGCTTCCCCTTGCGGGTTCGTGGCCAACAAGGATTCCAAGGCATCACGCGCACTCAGCTTTTGCCCATCCAGGTAAAGGGCCTTTGCATAATGAGCGCGCGCCACCGGGATGTTTTCATTTTTCGGGAAGTAGCGAATAAACTCCGCATACTTCGGAGCGGCCTGCCCATAATCCTGCATCAGCAGATAACTCTCGGCGATCAGGAACACGGCCTTAGGGGCATACTTTTCGTTGTTGGGCCACAGCTCCAGCACCTTCGAACTTTTGACAATCGCCCGTTCGAACTTGGCCTTTTCATCTGCGGCGACCACGATCGTATCCTCGGGATTGGTTTCGAGGCGCTTTTCGCGTAGCCGAATGCCTTGGTTGTAGGCCTTTTCAGCATTGAAATAGGTGTTGTAGTAAACGCTGCAACCCTGAAAAAACAGGCCACTTACCCCGATCAGGAGCAGTCGGGGCCAAAGGGGTTTTCCAGAGTGGCGCGGCATGGGGGGTAGTTTACAAAAATTGGTCCAATTTCGACAGCAACGCCGGATTTAGGCTGTAGAGTGAACGGGCCAGTGTCCAAAAAATGATAGGAAGCCGGATATCTATCATCCCCACATTTTTAGGTGGGTTTTCGGGGGGAGGTCTGGCGACCTTGGCTGGGGACAAATTGTGTCCGTTTGGTACTGGTAATTACTTCGAAAATAAATGGAGATATTCTACCACCCGACATGCATTTGGGTCAACAAATATTGGGATTTGGGTTACAAATCTCACAAATCCTCAATGTTTTCGATATAAACAACACGGATCGAAAATGTCACCTTACTATAAAACATAGAGGAGAGGACACGCAGGTGCGTGTCCGGGCTTCGTGATCACATCACTTCAAGGGAGAGAGAATGAACTTTAAAACAAGAACAGCAACGTTCCTTGCGGCCGTTTTGGCCGTGGCAGGACTGAGCTCCGCAGCGGACTATTCGTCCTGGGGACGCTATCGTCTCGTTACCGTCAATACCAGCGCGATGACATTGGGTGGATCGGTCACCAACATCCCGATCCTCGTACGCTTCAACGCCACGAACCACAAAGACATGCTCGATAGCGCGACGCAGATTCTCGCCAACGGCGCAGACATTCGCGTAACGCTCGCCGACGGAACCACCGACGTGCCTTTCGAAGTCGAAACCGCCACCACGGGCGCTTCCGGAGCGTTGAGCTTGTGGATCAAGGCCCCCAGCGTCGCCGCGAACAGCGCATCCGCTGCCACCTTCCGCGTGTACTGGAAGAAGGCTGCCGTGACGACTCTGTCGGCTCCCAAGTCGGTGTTTGATACCGCCAATGGCTATCTCGCCGTGTGGCATTTGAACGAAACCATTTCCGCCGTCGGCGACACCATCTATGATGCCACCTCTGGCAACAACAAGGCTGTCACCGGTACCTTCGGTACGGGTGCGGTTGTTCCTTCGGACACCGTGGGTGTTTCGGGAACCGCCAAGCGCATCAACTCCACGAACAACACCGTGGGCAGCTACTTCGAAGCCATCGACCCTGATTCCTCACTTAGCGTGAACAGCGAAACCGGTCCTTACACGGTGAGCGCCTGGGTGAACGTTTCGACCTGCGCCAACGGGTCACGTAGCGCGATTGTCTCGAAGTACAACAACTCAAACGCCGGGAGCACCCGTCAGTTTGCTTTGCAGATCAACAGCGGCGCTCCCAACTGGAACCTGACCAACAATCCCCCCAGTCTCGCCACCAGCGGCGCCAACGAATTCAACGCGCACACTCCCTGCGCCGCCTCTGTTTGGCAGCATGTCGTAGGCACGTATGCAACCACGGGTGCGCCCACGGCCGATACCAACACGGTGCGCGCTTCTCAGCGCATTTATGTCAACGGTGGTGGTACGATCACCGTGGCGACAGCGAATCAAACCAACACGGCTTCCATCGGACGCCTCTCCCCGCTTCGTATCGGCGCCCTGGGTGACAATCAACGCTTCCTCCGCGGTAGCGTGGACGAAGTCCGCTTGTCCAAGGTTGTTCGCGACTCCAACTGGGTTGAAGTGGAATACGAAACCCAGCGTCCGACCGGCGGCACAGCCGTTTCGATCAGCGCTTCGCTGAACCCGCTGGTTGCCAGCGTTCCCGGTGCCCCAACCAGCGTTACCGGCGTTGCCGGCTCTGGCCAAGTGGCTGTGACTTGGGTTGCTCCCGCCTCTGACGGCGGCGCGACGATCTCGGGTTATAAAGCCGTAGCCGTTTCCGATACCCTCAAGAGCTGCACCACCACCGGTGCCTTGACTTGCACGATCACCGGCCTCACCAACGGCACGGCTTATACCTTCACGGTCAAGGCCACCAACTCGGCCGGCACGGGCGCTGCTTCGGCTGCTTCGGCTGCTGTCACCCCCGCCGCCTATGCGGCCTGGACCGGTCACAAGTCCATCGTTCTGAACACTTCCGCCACCGGCGCGAATGTTTCCGGTACGGTCACGAAGTTCCCGCTGCTCGTTCGTCTCGGTACTAATGAAGCGACGACTCTCAGCGGTGCCAAAGCCGGCGGCGCGGATATCCGCTTCTCGAAGGCCAACGACTTGACCGCTCTTCCCTACCAGATTGAATCCTGGTCGAGCACCGCCGCCACCATCTGGGTGCAGGTCGACTCGGTCAAGGGCAACAACTCTACGCAGACCATTCGCATGCACTGGGGCAACACCGCCGCCGTCAGCGAATCCAACGGTCCGGCAGTGTTCGATACCGCGCAATACGTCGCCGTCTACCACTTGACCGATAGCTCTGATGCTTCCGGTAACGGCAACACGGGGATCGCATCGCCCACGGCGCCGACGAACCTCGCAGCTTCCCTCATCGGCGGCGGCAAGACATTCAACGGCACCTCGAACTGGTACCAGATCGGTGACTCCACTTCGTTCGCCAGCGTGAACACCAACACCGGTCCGTACACCTTGTCGGCTTGGGTCAACCCGGTTTCTTGCGCCGCACGTATCGCCGCCGTCGCGAAGTACACCAATGGTGCCAATCCTGCGGGCCGTCAGTTCGCCTTGCACACCAGCCAAGCCTTCACGGACTGGCGTTTCACCAACGGCGCCTCGGCTGTGAACGGCACGGGTGACGGTGAATACACGGCGGATGCCTCGGGTTCTTGCGTGATCGACACCTGGAGCCACATCGTGGGTACCTACAAATCAGGCGCCCCGACATCGGATTCTTCGGTCAACGCGAAGATCTATGTCAACGGCGTACTCGCCGGCCAAGGCGCAATGGTCACCACCACCGGCGTCGGCCGCGGCGGTAACGCCTACATCGGTCGCATCCACGGTACCGAGCGCTACATGAACGGTTCGCTCGACGAAATCACCGTGGCCAAGGCCTGGCGCGATAGCAACTGGATCAAGCTTGCTTACGAAAGCCAGAAGACCTTGAACACGCTGACCAACGTCGGTAGCACCTTCACGGTTCCCGGCGCGCCGACCGGCGTCTCTGCAGCCGTCTCGAACACCAGCCCTTCCGGCACTGCAGTCGTAAGCTGGACCGCACCGGCCTCCAATGGCGGCGCGGCGATTAGCGCCTACAACGTTACCGGAGCTCCGGGCGGCACTTGCGCCACCACCGGCGCACTGACCTGCACCGTGACCGGCCTCACCGTGGGTGGCTCCTACACCTTCACGGTGAAGGCGACCAACGCAGCCGGACAGAGCGCGGCGTCTGCCGCTTCGACCGCTGTGATCATCCCGACGGGCTTGCTCGCCGGCTCCTACATGGTGCACGCCAACGGTTTCGCACGGAACTATACCTTCCGCCTCCCGGAAGGCATTCAGAAACTTGCCGACAACCTCAGCATGACCGTGACGGATGTCTTCGGTCGCACGGTTTGGCAGAACACGATCTCGCCGAAGGAAACCCATTCGCGTGAGATCTCGTGGAACGGCAAGAATGCGAATGGCAAGCTCGTCTCTGCGGGCATGTACATCGTCAAGGTTAAGGTCGTAGCAGCCGGTAGCAGCAGCGAGTTCACCCGCAAGGGCATCTCGCTGACACCGGGCAAATAACGACTGTTGAATGTCACCGACGGTTCATCCGTCGGCGAACGAAAAACCCCGCCTGCAAAGGTGGGGTTTTTTGTTTGGCCCCCCCGAGGCAAATGAGAGGGCTTTTTAACGCTGGTAAAAACTTCAAACACCCTGCCGAATTAATACCATCAAGCTTTCGGAGGCGTTATGAAAGGTTGTCGTGGACGTTGCAATTTTGGAAATATTGCACGGATTTTGATAAAACCAACATATAAACGGGCCTTCGCCTTAAATAAAAGTCAGAGGATCAGGGTCTATGCTGCAGACCTTTGCTCGTAATCAAAACATTCGAAGGGGTATTTCATGAAACTAATGAAGAGAACATCCACGTTCCTTGCGGCCGTTTTGGCCGTGGCGGGACTCACGCATGCCGGGGACTATTCGTCCTGGGGACGCTATCGTGTTGTAACCGTGAACACCAGCGCGATGACATTGGGTGGATCGGTCACCAACATCCCGATCCTCGTACGCTTCAACGCCGCCAGCCACAAGGACATGCTCGATAGCGCAACGCAAATTCTCGCCAACGGCGCAGACATTCGCGTGACCCTCGCCGACGGAACCACCGACGTGCCCTTCGAAGTCGAAACCGCCACCACGGGCGCTTCCGGAGCGTTGAGCTTGTGGATCAAGGCCCCCAGCGTCGCCGCGAACAGCGCATCCGCTGCCACCTTCCGCGTGTACTGGAAGAAGGCTGCCGTGACGACTCTGTCGGCTCCCAAGTCGGTGTTTGATACCGCCAATGGCTATCTCGCCGTGTGGCATTTGAACGAAACCATTTCCGCCGTCGGCGACACCATCTATGATGCCACCTCTGGCAACAACAAGGCTGTCACCGGTACCTTCGGTACGGGTGCGGTTGTTCCTTCGGACACCGTGGGTGTTTCGGGAACCGCCAAGCGCATCAACTCCACGAACAACACCGTGGGCAGCTACTTCGAAGCCATCGACCCTGATTCCTCACTTAGCGTGAACAGCGAAACCGGTCCTTACACGGTGAGCGCCTGGGTGAACGTTTCGACCTGCGCCAACGGGTCACGTAGCGCGATTGTCTCGAAGTACAACAACTCAAACGCCGGGAGCACCCGTCAGTTTGCTTTGCAGATCAACAGCGGCGCTCCCAACTGGAACCTGACCAACAATCCCCCCAGTCTCGCCACCAGCGGCGCCAACGAATTCAACGCGCACACTCCCTGCGCCGCCTCTGTTTGGCAGCATGTCGTAGGCACGTATGCAACCACGGGTGCGCCCACGGCCGATACCAACACGGTGCGCGCTTCTCAGCGCATTTATGTCAACGGTGGTGGTACGATCACCGTGGCGACAGCGAATCAAACCAACACGGCTTCCATCGGACGCCTCTCCCCGCTTCGTATCGGCGCCCTGGGTGACAATCAACGCTTCCTCCGCGGTAGCGTGGACGAAGTCCGCTTGTCCAAGGTGGCCCGTGATTCGAACTGGGTTGAAGTCGAATACGAAACCCAGCGTCCGACCGGCGGCACAGCCGTTTCGATCGGCGCAGCCGCAGTGCCGGGTCCCGCAACACCTTTTGCAGCTTGGTCCGGACATCGCACCATTATCCTGAACACTTCCGCAACGGGTGCGAATACCACTGCCGACGTCATGAACTTCCCTGTTCTCGTTCGTCTCGGTGCGGCCGAAGGCGCGATTCTTTCCGGGGCTAAATCCGATGGCTCGGATATTCGTTTCTCCAAGGCCAACGATTCCACGGCACTCCCGTATGAAATCGAATCTTGGTCCTCGACAGCCGCCGCCATCTGGGTGCGTGTCGACACGGTCAAGGCAAACAGCACCACACAGAGCATCCGCATGCACTGGGGTAACTCTTCCGCTACGAGCCTCTCAAATGCTTCAGCGGTTTTTGATACCAACAACGGCTATGTGAGCAACTGGCACTTAGGCAATGCATCCGGCTTGTCGGATCGCCCCAACGCTGTCACGGGCGCACCTGTGGCCGTTTTGCGCAGCTACCTGCCGGGTTACGTCCCGGTTCCGGGTATCATCGGCATGGCCGATACCTTGTATGGCGATGCGGGTGATTCCACAGCCGCTACTGGCCGTTACATCGATATGCGCAGCACCGGTTACGCCGGGTTCAGCAACTTCACCGGTGGGTTCACGTATTCTACGTGGGTACGTCCGACCGCCCTCACCCAGTTTGTCCGCTTGATCGAAATGCTGGATGACAGCACCAAGGCGATTGCCAACGTGAGCCCGACACGCGTTGTTCTCTTCCTGAATCACTCGTCCGCGGCCAACGGTGTTTCCGTTCGTTGGGGTAGCCAAACCGCCTTCAACAGCCCTGCGAACCGCGTAACGGCAGGCGGCTGGAAACACGTCGTCGTCTCTCATCCCGGTGGCACGGCTCCCGCCAAAATCTTCGTCGATGGTATCCTGACGGATTCGACCGCATCCTACACGGATTTGGCCGTTGTTAATCGCAACTTCGTCCGTCTGGGACGTTCGTTCAGCACCGACGCGTTTTTCAATGGCAAGTTTGACGAAGTCAGCATTTCCAAGGTCTCTCGCTCGGCCTCCTGGAACAAGTTGGCATTCGAAAGCCAGAAGGCTGTGAACTCCCTCACCGATATCGGTTTGGGTGGAGCCGGCGCGCCCGGTGCCCCGACCACGGTGACCGGTGTTGCCGGTAACGCTCAGGTTACGGTCTCATGGGTCGCACCGTCCTCCGACGGTGGCGCAGCCATCACCGGCTATAAAGCCGTGGCTGTTTCGGATACGACCAAGTCTTGCACCACCACCGGGGCGTTGACTTGCACCATCACTGCACTCACCAACGGTACGGCGTATACCTTCACCGTCAAGGCCACGAACTCTGCCGGTACAAGCGCCGCCTCGACGGCTTCTGCGGCAGTGACCCCGGTTGCTCCGAACACGGTTCCCGGTGCCCCCACCGGTGTGACGGGTTCCGCCGGTGCCGCAGGTAGCGGCACGGTTTCGGTTACTTGGGTCGCTCCGGCTTCCAACGGTGGATCCGCCATCACAGGTTACAAGGCCATGGCCGTATCCGATACGTCCAAAACTTGCTCGACCACCGGCGCACTGACCTGTAACATCACCACGTTGACCAACGGCACGGCTTACACGTTCTACGTGCGCGCCATCAATGCCGTCGGATCCAGCGCAACCTCGACCGCCTCGGCGGCCGTTACGGTACCGGTTTCCATCGGCCCGGGTTCCTTGATGATCAGCGTCGGCAGCTTCACGAAGGCCTATACCTTCCAGCTCCCCGAAGCCGCTCTGAAGAGCACGGAAACATTGACGATGTCGATCGCGGACATCAATGGCAAGACCGTGTGGGAACGCACGATCAACCCATCCGAGTCGAATCTCCGCACGATCACCTGGAACGGTCTGACCTCGAAGGGCGCCAAGGCTTCTGCCGGCATGTACATCGTCCGCATCCATGCGGCGAATGCATCTAGCAGCCAGGATGTCATTCAGTCGGGCGTGAAACTCCAGCGCGATTAATCCGGACTCTTCGGATTCAAAAAAGCCCCGCCTGCAAAGGTGGGGCTTTTTATTTGGGCTCATCCGGGATATGCTGGGAATGCAAGAAATGCAGGTTTAACAGTATGACATAAACCACATAAAACGCCTTTTATATCGTAGAAGTGGGTATTTTCTTAAGAATCCGACTCCTGAAAAGTCGTCATTTTTTGAAAGGAAGAGAACATGCCTCGTTTTACGCACAAGTTACTGACTGGAATTCTGGCTTCGGCCTTTGCCGTCAGCGCCGCGGATTATTCCGCCTGGACGAATCATAAAACCATCACCCTGAACACAACCGTGAGCGGTGCGAACGTCACCACCAATCAGGTCAATTTTCCTGTTCTGATCCGCTTGGGCTCCAATGAAGCCGCCATCCTTTCGGCTGCAAACAACGGCGCAAGCATTCGCTTCTCGAAATCCGACAACGCCACTCCCCTCGCCTACCAGATTGAATCCTGGTCCTCCACTTCCGCCGTCATTTGGGTGAAGGTCGATACGGTTTACGGGAACAGCAACACACAGAGCATTCGCCTGCACTACACGAATGGTGCAGCTGTCAGTGAATCGAATGGTCCGGCTGTGTTCGATACCGCCGCCGGTTACCGTGGCGTGTGGCACTTGCAGGACAGCACTGGAAACAAGACTTCCGATGCCACCGTCTTGAACACCAACGCCACTTTCTACAACGCCCCGAAACTGGTGGACGGCCTGATCGGAAAGGCCATCAACATGAACCAGCCGGATGGCCCCACCTTGGCGACAGCGAACCATCTGCGCGCCGCTTACAACGCGACCAACAACAACTTCAAGGTTACTTCCGCCAATGGACTCACCTTGTCGGTTTGGGTCAAGCGCAACTCCTCCACAGGCGGCAATGAACAGGGCATTTTCGGCCGTTATAATTGGGGTGTGAACGCCCGCCAGGCGATGCTGGCCACCAACAACAGCGAGGCCATTCGTTTGTTCCGTTCGATCAACGGCACCAATGCGAGCGGTCAGGAAACGAACTTTGGCAACCAGACGATCGTCGATGGTCAGTGGATGCACATTGCCGCCACTCTTAAGAACGGTTCTCAAATCTTGTATGTGGATGGCGTGCAGGACGTAGCCCAGACCACGGCAACCCTCGGAAGTCTCGACAGTGTTTGGGCGACCAAACCTTCGGATCTGGCATTTGGCCACATGGCCCCGGATCATACCGGGAATGGTGCCAATCAGGCGTTCAACGGGGTAATGGATGAAGCCCGTTATTTCAGCGGGTTCCGCACGGCGGATTGGCTGAAGCTTGAAGTCGCCAACCAGAAGCTCGTGAACACCTTGGTGGACATTGGTCTTCCCTCTGCCCCCGGCGCGCCAACAGGAGTGACGGGTGTGGCGGGAAACACGCAGGTTGTCGTTTCCTGGGTAGCTCCGACCACCGACGGTGGTTCTCCCATCACAGGGTATAAGGCCATGGCGGTTGCTGATACCACAAAGACCTGCTCGATCTCGGGCGGTCTGTCCTGCACGGTTACCGGCCTGACCAACGGAACAGCTTATACCTTTGTAGTCAGAGCCGTGAATATCGCTGGCTCCAGCGTTACCTCGGCAGCCTCGGCAGCCGTAACCCCGGCCCTTCAGGCACCGAGCGCTCCGAACAACGTTTCCGCCACGGCGGGCGCGGGTGGAAGTGGTTCCGTGGTGGTCGCTTGGACCGTGCCTGCAACCAACGGTGGTTCGGCGATCACCGGTTACAAGGCCATGGCCGTTTCGGATACATCGAAGTCCTGCACCACCGCCAATCTCACTTGCACGGTTACCGGCCTCACCATTGGAACCACCTACACCTTTGTGGTGAAGGCCACGAACGCGATCGGCACAAGCCCGGCCTCGGCCCCTTCCCCTGCCGTGATCCCTCCAGTCACGATTGCTCCGGGATCGCTGATGATCAACGTGGGTCGCTTCACGAAGGCTTATACCTTCCAGCTTCCCGAAGCCGCTGTGAAGGGCACAGAGACCCTGACCATGACGATTTCGGATGTGACCGGCAAGACGGTATGGGATCGTACGATCAATCCGGCGCAGAGCCAGGCGCGTACGATTACGTGGAACGGTTTGTCTTCGAAGGGCACGAAGGTGTCTGCGGGGATGTATATCGTTCGCATTCATGCGGCGAATGCGTCAGGTAGCCAGGATGTGATCAAGGCCGGAGTGAAGCTTCAGCGCGATTAGTTCCAGTTGGATGGATCTCAAAAAACCCCGCCTGCGAAGGTGGGGTTTTTTGTTTGTGTCGATCTGAAGAGAAACCAGCTCGAAAGTGTGCATTGTGCCGCGCAATTCTCAGTTTGCGGCCGCCGGGAAACTTGACGGTACTCGCTCGACTGCGGTCCGGATGCCCATACGTGACCGCCCCGCGTTGCCGCGGGGCTGCTAAGGCGAACCGGCAAATTGGGCAGGTCCGGTCCTCGTCTCGCTCCGTTCCGATCAAGTTTTCCCGGCGGCCGTAATAACAGACTGCAAGACTGACGCGGGAACTTTTTCTGTGCTTGTTGATCGTGCACTTCCGCATCCGTGCCGGGCACAGCCTGGAACACTTTTCAGCACGGAGCGAGGCGGGACCCGGACACGGGTGCCGAGTGAGTACTGAAAAATATTCCAGGCGGCACGCGCGGCACAATGCACAAGGCCATGATTGCAAACTGCTGACCAAACAAAAAAGCCCCACCTTTTCAGGCAGGGCTTTTAGGATAATCCGTGACGGACTTTACACCAGCGCGTGATACTCTTGCAGCGTGCGGACACCCATGTCGCTTTTGCCGAGCCCGCCGATAGCGGCGACGGCAGCGCGAGCGCCTGAGAGCGTCGTTGAGTACGGGATCTGCGCGAGCAAAGCGGCTTTGCGGATCAGACCATCGTCCTCGACCGACGTGCGGCTCTGCGGCGTATTGATCAGCATCGCGCACTGTTTGGCCTGGATCAGGTCGACGATGTGCGGAGATCCCTGCGAAACCTTGTTGAGCTCGCGGCACGCGATGCCCTCGTCGCGGAGGCGACGGGTGGTCCCGGCGGTCGCGAGGAGCTGGAAGCCCAAGGCTTCGAGATCGCGGGCGATCGGCACCATTTCATCCTTGTCGCGGTCATTCACCGACAGGAACACCTGTCCACGGCTTGCAGCCGACGGCAAAGAGTTTCCAGCCGCGATCTGGGCCTTTGCGAAGGCGATCGAAGCCAGCATGTCGATGCCCATGACCTCACCCGTCGACTTCATCTCGGGGCTCAGCAGCGTATCCACACCGTGGAACTTGGCGAAGGGGAACACCGACTCCTTGACGGCCACGTAAGGCACCACAGGGGCCTTGGTAAAGCCCTGCTGCTGCAAGGTCATGCCGAGCATCGCCTTGGTCGCAATCTTCGTCAGAGGCTTGCCCAGCGTCTTGCTCACGAACGGAACGGTACGGCTACCACGCGGGTTCACTTCGAGGATGTACACCTCGTTGTCCTTGATGGCGTATTGAACGTTCATCAGGCCGATCACCTTCAGCTCGAGGGCGAGCGCGATGGTCTGCTTGCGCAGTTCCTCGAGCACCGGCTCAGCGATGTCCTGGGGCGGGAGGAAACAGGCCGAGTCGCCCGAATGAATGCCCGCTTCTTCGATGTGCTGCATAATGCCGGCGACCACCACGGTCGTTCCATCCGACACCGCATCCACATCTACTTCCATCGCGTTACCGAGGAATTTGTCCACCAGCACGGGGCGCTCCGGAGAGGCCTCCACCGCGGTTTCCATATAGTGCTGCAACTCTTTTTCACTGTACACGATGGCCATCGCGCGTCCGCCGAGCACAAACGACGGGCGCAGGAGCACCGGGTAACCAATGCGGTCCGCAGCCTGAAGGGCCTCGGGGGTGTTGGTGGCCATGCCGTTGGGTGGCTGCTTGAGGCCGAGCTTGTCGGCCAGTGCGGCAAAGAGCTTACGGTCTTCCGCGAGGTCAATCGACGTCGGTGAAGTCCCGAGAATAGGCACGTCCGCGGCTTCGAGAGCCTTCGCAAGCTTCAACGGGGTCTGACCGCCGAATTGAAGGATCACACCGAAGGGCTTCTCGAGCTCGACGATGTTGAGAATGTCCTCGCGCGTTAGCGGCTCGAAGTAGAGCTTGTCGGAAGTATCATAATCGGTCGACACGGTCTCGGGGTTCGAGTTCACCATGATGGCCTCGACGCCCTCTTCCTGCAACGCGAACGCGGCCTGCACGCAAGCGTAGTCGAACTCAATGCCCTGGCCGATACGGTTCGGACCGCCGCCCACAATAATGACCTTCTTGCGATCCGAAGGGATCGATTCGTTTTCCTCATCGTACGCCGAATAATGGTACGGCGTGAATGCCTTGAACTCGGCGGCGCAGGTATCGACCGTCTTGTACACGGGGATGATGCCTTCGTCTTTGCGGCGGATGCGCACGGCGTTCTCGGTGGATCCCAACAGGAAGCCGAGCTGGTAATCGCTATAGCCCCACTGCTTGGCCTTCTTCAGCAACGACGCTGGAATGGTCTCGATGGTATTGCCCTGCAACTCGGCGCTTTCGAAGCGCGCAAGGTCCTGCATGTGGTTCAGGAACCAAGGGTCGATGCGGCTGACTTCGTGCACTTGCTCGAGTGACCAGCCAAGTTCGAACGCGCGCTTCACGGAGAACACGCGGTTGATGCCGGGACGCTTGAAGTCGAGATTCTTCGCGAGATCGGCATCGGGCACTTCGCCCTTCTTGCCGTCCGCGCCCAAACCGTACCGGTCGATTTCCAAAGACCGCATGGCCTTTTGCAGAGACTCTTTGAACGTGCGGCCAATGGCCATGGCCTCGCCGACGGACTTCATCTGCGTGCCGAGCACGGGTTCGGCCTGCGGGAATTTCTCGAAGGTAAAGCGCGGGACCTTGGTTACCACATAGTCGATGCTGGGCTCGAAGCAGGCCGGCGTCACGCGGGTGATATCATTCTTCAATTCGTCGAGGGTATAACCCACGGCAAGTTTGGCGGCGATTTTCGCGATCGGGAAGCCGGTGGCCTTGGAGGCCAAGGCGGATGAACGCGACACGCGCGGGTTCATCTCGATGATGATCATGCGGCCGTCTTTGGGGTTCACGGCGAACTGTACGTTGGAACCGCCGGTTTCGACGCCGATCTCGCGGATGCAGGCGATGGAGGCATCGCGCATGCGCTGGTATTCTTTATCGGTCAATGTTTGCGCGGGTGCCACGGTGATCGAGTCGCCCGTGTGGATGCCCATCGCGTCGAGGTTTTCGATCGAACAGATGATCACGACATTGTCTTTTTTGTCGCGCATCACTTCCATCTCGAATTCCTTCCAGCCGACGAGGGATTCCTCGACCAGGATTTCAGAGATGGGGCTTAGGTCCAAGCCGCTGGCGGCGATGCGTTCGAATTCTTCCTCGGTATAGGCAAAGCCGCCCCCTGCCCCGCCGAGCGTAAACGCGGGACGGATCACGAGGGGCAGGCCCATCTGCAAACGTGCTTTGCGGGCTTCATCCATGGTGCGGACGACGAACGACTTCGCCGACTCAATACCAATCGACTCCATCGCCACCTTGAACTGGCTGCGCGACTCGGCCTTCTTGATCGCCTTCAAATCTGCGCCGATCATCTCCACGCCGTACTTCTCCAGAATCCCGCGCTCGGCCAACTCCACGGCCAGGTTCAACCCCGTCTGCCCACCCAAGGTCGGCAACAACGCATCAGGCTTCTCTTTCGCGATGATCTTCTCGCAAATCTCCCAGGTCAGCGGCTCCACATAGGTTGCATCGGCCGTCTCGGGATCCGTCATAATCGTCGCCGGGTTGCTGTTCACCAGCACCACGCGATAGCCCTCTTCCTTCAGGGCCTTGCAGGCCTGCGTTCCGGAATAATCGAACTCGCAGCCTTGTCCAATGACGATGGGGCCGCTGCCGATGAGCATGATGGTCTTGAGATCGTGGCGCTTGGGCATGAAACCGGTCCAATTCTTTGGAAAAATGGGCAGGAAATAGGGCAAAAAAACGAAAAACCGGGGGAAAGATAGTTACGGACAGCGGCGGCTTGTACCCCGAATTCCGGCGGATATTGCAGGAATAGGAGTGAATCACTGGAACACGCCGATAGATCAATCCGCTACATTTATGAAAAGGGGTTTAGGGGGATTTCATGTCCGATTTGCGGAGGCTCGGGATCGCGGCAATTGCCGCGTGGACTTGCTTCATGGAGCCGGGCATCGCCTTGGCCCAAACCGAGGATTATGCCACCTGGAACCAGTTCCGGGTGTTCAGCATCAACACAGCTGCCAGTAATGGAGGCGCCAATGTGGGAGGAACCGTCGCGGGCTTCCCCATGCTGGTGCGCTTGACGGCGGCTAATGCCTCGGATGTGTTCGCCCAAGCCAAATCTGGGGGGGCCGACCTGCGCTTTCGCCGGGCGGTTGGCATAGCCCCTCCCCCCATTATAGTCGTTAAGCAGAGCGCACAGGCCAAGCAAGCGGCGGTGCAGTCCGTGCAGTCTGTGCAGACCGATCCCCAGCTCCCCTATGAAATCGCCCACTGGGACAGCGCCGGCAAAACCGCGGAGATCTGGGTGCTCGTGGACAGCATTTATGGGAATCGCTCAAACCAGTATATCGCAATGCATTGGGGCAAGTCGGACGCTCCGGCGCGATCAAATCCCGCCACCGTGTTCGACTCTTCCAAGGGATTCGTCAGCGTCTGGCACATGGGAGGTGTCAGCCCCTCCGCGAACCGATCCAACGCAGTGGCTGGAGGCAATCCCGCGGTGCCTTCCGGTCTCAACGTCACGACGGGGTTTCCCGTGAGAACCGGCGTGATCGGCCTGGCCGACACTTTGCGCGGCGGTACGGGCACCACCGCCACCGACCGCGCTAATGACGATCACTTTAACTTGGGATCCGGTTACGCCAACTTTTCATCCGGGATGACGATGTCGTTCTGGCTCAAGCCGGCCACCCCCGCGACCACTGCCTGGAATGTGTTCTACGCCTTCGGCAACGGCGCGCCCGGCGACAACCTCACCATTGGGCGCATGGGAAACTCCAAGACCCTGTGGGGGGAAGTCTATCAGGGCACCACGGGCGACGGGCGCGTGGAAATGAGTGAGATCCTCACCTACAACCAGTGGCAGATGGTGACCTTCACTGTCCAGGCAAACTACCACGAGTTATCCTACAACGGTGGGCAGACAGTCATCGGCCTGACGAAGGCGGTGACCGTTCCCAACGTGAACCGAACCTTGGCTTATCTGGGACGCTCGATCTGGGCGGATCCCAACGCCGCGGGCGCCTTCGACGAAGTACGTCTGCACAAGGTGCGGCGTTCCGCGAACGAGATAAAGTTGGACTACGAAACGCAGAAACCCGGTTCCACAGTATTGTCCGTCGTCGCGCCCCCAAGTGTGCCGACTCTAAACACCCCGGCTGCTAATGCGACGGGCCTCACCACCCTTCCCGCGTTCCAGTGGTCATTGGGGTCGAGCAATATGGGTGTCACTTTCCGGGTGCAAATCGGCACGGACAGTTTGTTCACCGCTCCAATCCTCGACTCGGTCCAGGCGGCCTTCAATCTCGAATACGTGCCCGTTTCTTTTAACACGACCTATTTCTGGAGAGTCCAGTCAAAATCCGACATGGGGACAAGCGCTTGGTCGATGGTGAGACGGTTCACCACTGAAGCTGCACCGACTGTCGTCCCTGTTGCTCCCACCTTGGTAACGCCACAGGCGTTCGCCACAGCCGTGGCCCTCTCCCCAACCTGCATGTGGCAGGTGCCCGCGGGATCGGTATCCTTTCACTTGCAGGTGGCTACGAGCCCGTCCTTCGCGGGCTCATCACTAGCTGCCAACGATTCTGGAATCATGGCCATTTACCGCAAGGTGGGTTCACTGACAGCGAGCACCGAGCATTACTGGCGGGTCCGGGCAAAGAATGCGAACGGTGTCAGCCCTTGGTCGGACGCGCGCGCCTTCACGACAGTCGCAACCACACCTGAAGCACCGGACTTACTCAACCCGGCTGCCTTCGCAACCAATGTTTCTGCGGGCTCCCCCACCATCTCCTGGTCCCCCGTACAGGGCGCGTATTCTTACCGAGTCCAAGTCTCGCTTGTACCCGGTTTCGCCTCATTCGTCCGCAACGACACAACCACGGCCACCTCTCTAACGCTTGGGAATCTCGAGGGCTTCACAGATTACTACTGGCGGGTCAATGCCAAAAACTCAGCCGGCACCAGCGCCTACTCCTCCGTCCGACGCTTCACCACCGGCGAACCCGTAGCCCTTCTCCCCCACCAACCCGGCCCTCTCTCCATGTCCGCCTACCGCGTCGGCAACGAAACCGTCCTCCGTCTAACCCTCCCCCGTGCCGAAAGGGTTACCATACGATGGCGCGACCTAAGGGGGCGGATGTCTGCGCCACTGCGGGATGAGATTCTACCTGCAGGGTCTCACAGCCTTCGCGTCCCCGGTGCGCCTGCTGGAGTCGGCATCTTGGAAATCGGCATCGGTCTATCTACAAGGACTTTGCTCGTTAGTCCCTGAAGTTCGAAAAACAATCAACTACATGGAAGTCAGGGAATGACAATGAGTTAGTATCCTGCACCCATTACTTCACATTGATTTCAGGTCATATTCTGTGGAAATCGAGCGAAAACCCGTTCGGTCATCTATAATTCATTGTGTAATGCTGTCACATTTGGGAGCGTTATGGTTTTCACAGATGTTCGCTTCCTTTTAATGCCTGAAGCGAGCTCCAAATGAAAATGTGGCTCGATGAAGCACCTAGATATCGGGAGGATTAAAGCCGCGTTCGCATTGGCCAAGTGGAATTCCAGTCACCTACATGCTTGCAACCCCTAAACCCATATTCCTAATGCATGGCCCCTCTTGCTACAACCTAGGTAATGACCCACTCAAACCGAAATAACCTCAAATCTCATGGAACAAGCTCAACTCACCTGGATCACCAACTTCATCTGGAATATCGCCGATGACTGCCTCCGCGATGTTTTCGTCCGCGGCAAATACCGCGATGTCATCCTCCCGATGACCGTCCTGCGCCGACTAGATGCGGTGCTGGAGCCCACCAAGGCAGCCGTGCTCGAAATGAAAGCTGCTCTCGACCGCGAGAAAATCACTAATCAGGACGATGCCCTGCGGTCCGCTTCTGGTGAAGCATTCTACAATACCTCACCTTTCCTTCTGCGTGACCTAAAGTCTCGCAAGACGCAGCAGACACTCAAGGACGACTTCATTGCCTACCTTGATGGCTTCTCGCCTAACGTGCAAGACATCATAAAGAACTTCGAGTTTCGCAACCAAATTGGCAAACTCGTGGAGTCCGACGGCCTCGGCCAGCTCATCGAGAAGTTCCTCGACAAAGACATTAACCTGAGCCCCCGCCCCGTCGGTGAACTACCTGGCCTCGACAACCATTCAATGGGCACTGTCTTCGAGGATCTTGTGCGCATGTTCAATGAGGACAACAACGAGGAGGCCGGCCAGCACTGGACGCCGCGTGATGCGGTAAAGCTTATGGCCAGCCTCATGTTCCTGCCCGTGGCGGACAAGATCGAGTCCGGAACCTACCTGCTCTACGACTGTGCCTGCGGCACCGGCGGTATGTTGACCGTCGCGGAGGAGACCCTTCAACAAATTGCCACCGCGCATGGCAAACAGGTCGCAACCCACCTTTACGGGCAGGAAATCAACGCCGAGACCTACGCCATCTGCAAAGCTGACCTCTTGCTTAAAGGCGACGGCGACGCGGCGGACAACATAGTCGGCGGCCCTGCTTTCTCCACCCTGTCGAACGACCAATTCCGCTCCCGCACCTTTGACTTCATGCTCGCCAATCCGCCCTACGGCAAAAGCTGGAAGAGCGACTTGGAGCGCATGAGCGGCGAAGGCTCGAAGAAGGATGTCAAAGACCCGCGCTTTAATATCGAGCACGCGGGCGATACCGAATATTCCCTCATCACGCGAAGTAACGACGGCCAGATGCTCTTTCTGGCCAACATGCTCAGCAAGATGAAGCACGATACCCCACTCGGCAGTCGCATCGCCGAGGTGCACAACGGTTCATCCCTTTTCACCGGCGACGCCGGGCAGGGCGAAAGCAACATCCGCCGCTGGATCATAGAGAGCGACTGGCTGGAGGCCATCGTCGCTCTCCCGCTAAACATGTTCTACAACACCGGTATCGCCACGTACGTCTGGGTGCTTACCAACCGGAAACCCGAAGCACGCAAGGGGAAGGTCCAGCTTATCGACGCCACCCAATGGTACCAGCCCCTACGCAAGAACATGGGTAAAAAGAACTGCGAACTCACCGCCGAGGACATCAAGCGTATTTGTGACACCTTCCTCTCCTTCGAGGAAACCCCGCAGTCGAAAATATTCCCGAATGCCGCCTTCGGTTATTGGAAAGTGAAAGTCGAGCGCCCGTTACGCCTCCATAGCCAACTCACCCGTTCGCGCATCGAGGCACTGCGCTACGCTTCAGGCGATGAGGACATCCGCGCCGCGCTTTACGCCGAAATCGGCGATGCCCTCTTCAATGACCCCGCCTCCGTTCGTCCGCAGTTGGAGAAGTTCGTCAACGACTGGGGAAAAGCCGACAGCGATGGCGAGGAGGACGAGGAAGGCGAGCACGACGCGCCGAAAAAGAGCCTCTCAGACAAAAAGAAAAAGAAGCTCCTCGCCGAGGCAACCTGGAAGCGCGATGCCGTGCTTCACAGTGTCGCCAATCAACTCCGAAAAGCCCTCGGTGATTCTCTTTTCGAGGATCACAACGTTTTCCAGAAGGATGTCGAAGACGCACTAAAGCAACTCGAGCAGAAACCCAGTGCCTCCGAACTCAAGCTCATCTTGAATGCCGTTAGTTGGCGCGTCGAGGGAGCGCCCGAAGTCATCAAAAAAATCCACAAGCCCGGCAAAGCCCAGCCCGACCCGTTGCACGGCCTGTTCGAAACCATTATCGCCGGCAAGACCTGCGTCGTCGAATACGAGCCCGATAGCGAACTTCGCGACTTCGAGCAAATACCGCTACTGGAAGAAGGCGGCATTGAAGCCTTCATCCGCCGTGAAGTCCTGCCCTACACGTGTGACGCTTGGCTCGTGGAGGGCGACACCAAGATTGGCTATGAAGTCAGCTTTACTCGCCATTTCTATCAACCGCCGAAGCTTCGCACCCTCGCCGAGATTAGTGAGGACATTCATAAACTAGAGCAAGAGACGGAGGGTCTACTCACCGAAATCACTGGTGGCAAAAAACTATGACCACCAGAATGGGGCACCTGACATCCATCGCGGACACCATAAAGGACTACAGACACGGTGAAATTGCCGTGCCAAATATTGCCCACGTTAATAGGTGGATAATGCAATTCTCTGAGGATGTGCAGCTCCCCATTTTGAATGAACTCGACCACGTGCTGAAGCACACCTACCTGAATCGAGAAACGGTGACAACGTTCCTCACCAACCTCATCACAAATACCAAGCTGACAGGTGCAGACCCTTGCACATTTTGGCTTGGGGTGAATTTCCTAAACATTCAGGGTGGAGGTAACAGCCAGAGTGAAATGCTGGCATTATTTGATAACCTCCTTCGTCAACATTGCAGCTTCCCTCTGGCCGAGTGCGGTGTGGAGGCCACCACTTTCATTTATCTCGACGATGCAATCTTCACAGGAAACCGCGTGTTAAAGGACTTGTCCTCTTGGATTCAGCAGACCGCACCAGCGAAGGCAGAGGTTCACATAATCACAATCGCGTTCCACCGTGGTGGACAGTATTACGCGAAATCAAAAATTTCCGAAGCAGCTGCTTTAGCGAAAAAGGACATTCAGATTCATTGGTGGCGTTGCATTGAGGTTGAAGACCTTAAAGCCCATGTTAACACGGCCGATGTTTTACGGCCACGTAGCTTGGGTGCAGATACCCTGGTTGCAGCATACGCCGCAAGCCTGAAGTATTCGGTATCCTTGCGGACGCAGGACAGCATCGGTGAACACAAGTTCTTCTCTTCGGAGCACGGGAGGGCCGTTCTTGAGCAGGAAATGCTAAAGGCCGGGGTAAGAATCCGCGAAATGTGTCCATTCCTTGGAAAATACCAACGCCCGCTCGGGAACACGGTCTTGGAGACTCTTGGTTTCGGCTCCACTTTCGTGACATTCCGGAACTGCCCCAACAACGCGCCGCTAGCTTTTTGGGCCGGTAACCCGTGGTATCCACTTTTTGAGCGTAAGACCAACTAATGAACCGTTCCGCCGAGAGCCGTACCTATCGCCGCACCGAATGCGCCGTCTTCCGAAAGACAGACGAAGTATTCGGCGGCTTGTCTAACATGGCTCCCGGCTATCCTGTGCGCGTTAATGGCGTGCGCATATTCACTATTGAGGCACTCTACCAGGCGTGTCGCTTTCCTCATCTACCCGATATTCAACAACTGATCATTAGGCAACGCAGCCCGATTACCGCCAAGATGGTCAGCAAACCGTATCGGAAAGATTCTCGTCCTGACTGGGACCACGTTCGTGTGAAGGTGATGCGTTGGTGCTTACGCATGAAACTCACCCAGCACTGGTCGAAATTTAGCCAACTCCTACTTTCGACTGGCGACCGCTCGATTGTCGAAGACTCTCGTAAAGACGATTTCTGGGGAGCATTTCCGAATGAAGCTGGAGTCCTCATTGGTGTGAACGTGCTAGGGCGATTGCTGATGGAACTTCGAGAGGCCGTTAAGCAAGGAACCGAGTTGCGGCAAGTGGAGCCTCCTGCAATCCCAAATTTTCTTCTCTTCGGCGAGCCACTCCACGTCGACGAATTTTACTACGACAAACATGCGGATGTCGTAGCAAAGGAAATCACCACTAAAGACACCTACGATGATCTCACTTTGCCTTTGTTTGCAGAAATAGTTCCACCACATCGCATAGCCGCCATAGCGACTTCAACACCTTCCGAAAGGAGCCATGGCATGATAGAGGGACTCAAGCCGTATGCGGAATACAAGGATTCTGGGCATCGTTGGCTCGGAAGCGTCCCCAAACATTGGTCGGTGCTGCCGAACCGCGCGCTCTTCGATGAGGTCAAAGATCGTAATCATCCGAAAGAGGAAATGCTTTCGGTGACGATCGCCCGGGGCATCGTGCGTCAGAAAGTTCTGCTCGATGGCTCGTCGAAGAAGGACAGTTCAAACCTGAACAAGGGAGCCTACAAACTCGTTCAGGCTAACGACATCGCTTATAACAAGATGCGAGCATGGCAGGGCGCGTTGGGAGCTTCCGCACTAATCGGAATCGTCAGCCCGGCCTACGTTGTCATGCGGCCTAGAAAAGAAGCGAACCCGTGGTTCTATCACAATCTCTACCGAACCCCTTCGTTCGCGAAGGAGGCTGAACGCTGGTCTTACGGCATAACTTCGGACATGTGGAGCCTGCGCCCGGAGCATTTCAAAGTCATTGGCTCAATACTCCCACCGCCCGATGAACAAGCGGCTATCGTGCGGTTTCTGGACCACGCGAACCGGAAGATCGACGGTTTCATCCGCGCCAAGCGGATGCTGATTGGGCTGCTGACCGAACAAAAGCAGGCCATCATCCATTGCGCCGTCACCCGAGGCCTCCACACCGACGTCCCCCTCAAGCCTTCCGGCATCCCATGGCTCGGCGACATCCCGAGGCATTGGGAATTCTTGCGTCTTGGACGTGTCATCAAGCTTATAACTGGCTTTCCATTTCCAAGCGATGGCTTTACTCAAAAAGAATCGGCCATGCGGTTACTGAGGGGAATTAACGTTTCGCCTAAAGGATTACGCTGGGATTCAACGGTTCGCTGGGAGCGGACTCAGGCGGATGGCCTCGACGATTTCTTGCTCCAAGTTGGCGACATTGTGCTTGGCATGGACCGCCCGATAATAGCGGCGGGTGTTCGCGCCGCGGCAATACAACCGCAAGATATCCCATCGCTGCTTCTTCAACGTGTCGCGAGGCTGAGGCCCAACGAGCGTATCATAGAACCGTTCCTTCTGCTTTTGCTGCGAGGAAGGCTTTTTGCGGAATACATCGCGCCAATTTTCACAGGCATCAGCGTTCCACATTTGAGTCCCGAGCAGATCAAAGGTTTCAAGGTGATGATACCGCCAGTCTATGAGCAGGAAGATATCGTCGCTTTCATCATGAAAGAAACCGCCGCCCTAACCACCGCTATCGCCCGCACCGAGCGAGAAATCGCGCTGATGCAAGAATATCGGACGCGCCTGACCGCCGACCTCGTGACGGGCAAGCTGGATGTGCGTACCGCTGCAGCCCAGTTCCCTGCCCTAGCTGCCGAACCCGCTGCAGATGAGCCGCTGGAAGAAATCGAATCCGAGTGGATTGAAGCATGAGCGACCGACCCGCTATCCCTAAAGAAATACAGCGCAGCGTTCTTCATGAATCCTGTCATCGTTGTGCTGTCTGCGGTTTTGGTCTCTCAATTGAGTTAGCACACATTATTCCATGGAGAGATACAAAGGACCACAGCGCGGAAAACCTCATTGCTCTTTGCGCAACGTGTCATGAGATGGCAGATAAACAGAAATGGAAAAGCAAGGACTTCGAGGTCTATAAAAAGCAGCCTTGGGCTTTACGCGTGAATGTCGGTAAACCTACTAGTGCACCACAAAAGGCTATGGTTGACCTGATCCTCGCCCTAGACGCCGCCGACATGGACGCTTTCCGCCGAGTGCAGTTGGTGCATATGGTCGCGGCTTATGTGGGAGTGACGTTAACAGATGTGAAGCTAATGGTCGTTGCTCCCTCAAATAGCTCGCTCATCCGTCTTGAACTTCCAACAGATGCTGCGGAGAAGCTCATTCTCGGATTCCAGTCCGAAGATCCGCGTCTTGCCTCATTCCTGGATGAGTTCGCACACGCAGAGTTCATAGTCAATCTCAGCGACTCACCAATAGGGTCTCCACCAAAAGATATGGAATCAGCTTTTGGCCCGAACGGCGGCCTGAAGCTCATTGAAACTGCCCGCCCCACGCCCGCCGACCGCCCACCAGTTACAAACGTGAAGGAAGAGGGATTGGAATCGCTGATTGTGGCTGCGATAACCAACTTCGGTTGGATCGCCGGAACAAACGCCGATTACGACCGGGAATACGCGGTGGATTTGAAGCAGCTGATCGACTTTTTAGAAGCCACACAGATGGACGTCGTAGCGGAACTGCAACTTCACACCGATGGACCCGTGAGGAGAAAGTTTTTAGCCCAATTGCAGGGTGAAATCACGCGCCGGGGAACCATCGACGTGATGCGCAAGGGCGTGAGCCACGGGAAGCATCGGTTAGATTTGTTTTACGGAACGCCCTCCCCGGAAAACAAAGACGCCGTTGCAAGGCATGCGGCGAACCGTTTCAGCATTACGCGCCAGCTTCGATACAGTCGTGAGCAGACGAAACGGGCGCTTGATCTCGGCCTCTTCATAAACGGCCTGCCAGTAGTCACTTTCGAGCTAAAAAACAGCCTGACGAAGCAGACGGCAGAGGACGCCGAAGAACAGTATAAGCGCGACCGAGATCCACGGGAACCGTTGTTCGCCTTTGGCCGGTGTGTCGTTCACTTCGCTATGGATGACCATGAAGTGCGAATGTGCACGGAGTTGAAAGGCAAGAACGGTCTGGCAAAGGATTCATGGTTCTTGCCATTCAATCAGGGCTGGAATCAGGGTGCGGGAAACCCGGTGAATCCCTACGGCATCATGACTGACTACCTGTGGCGACGTATACTCACGCCGGGAGGGTTTACCGAAATTCTGGAGAACTACGCACAAATTGTCGAGGAAAAGAACGAAAAGACCGGCAAAAAAAAACGGGTGCAGATTTTCCCACGCTATCACCAGCTCGATGTAGTACGCAAGTTACTTGCCGATGCCGCCTGGTTCGGCGCGGGCAAGCGCTACCTTATCCAGCACTCGGCGGGCAGCGGAAAGTCGAACTCCATCGCATGGCTCGCGCACCAATTAATCAGCCTGCGCATTCGTGGAGTGGACGTCTTCGATTCAATTCTCGTCATCACCGACCGACGTCTCCTCGACCAACAAATCCGTGAAACAATTCGGGGGTTTGCCCAGGTCTCCACGATCATCGGCGCGGTGAAAGAAGGCGACGGCGGTTCCAAGACTCAACAGCTCACCAAATACCTCAAGGATGGGAAAAAGATCATTATCTCCACGGTGCAGACCTTTCCGCATCTTTTGGACGCAATCGACGAAGAGTACCGTGGTAAGAATTTCGCCATCATCATTGACGAAGCTCACTCCAGCCAAGGCGGACGTACCGCTGCGGCGATGAGTTTGGCCCTCTCAGAGAGCGGAGCGGAGCCGGAAGAAGAGACCACGGAAGACAAGATCAACCACATCATCGAAGGTCGAAAGCTACTGAAGAATGCCAGCTACTTCGCGTTCACCGCGACGCCGAAGCACAAGACACTACAGATGTTCGGTATACCTTATCGCGTCGGTGACGATATAAAGCACCGACCTTTCCACAGCTACACGATGAAGCAGGCTATTCAGGAAGGCTTCATCCTCGACGTACTGAAAAGCTACACACCTGTGGCCAGCTACTATCGCTTGGCCAAGACTGTCCAAGGTGATCCCGAATATGACGTAAAGAAAGCTCGGAAGAAGCTGCGCCTCTATGTAGAGAGCCACAGCAAGGCCATACGCGATAAAGCGGAGATAATGGTGGATCACTTTCTTGAACAGGTAGTCGGCCAAAACAAAATAGGCGGACAGGCTAGGGCGATGGTAGTTACCGGTAGCATCCAGCGAGCGATTGAATATTTCTTCGCATTCACTGCCTACCTCACGGAAATCAAAAGCCCTTACAAGCCCATCGTAGCCTTCTCTGGAGAACCCGAATACAAGGGCGAGAAGGTCAGCGAATCGAAGCTCAACGGATTCCACAGCAATATCATCGCTGACAGAATTCAGGAAGACCCATATCGCTTCCTTATCTGCGCGGATAAGTTCCAAACCGGCTACGACGAGCCACTGCTCCATACAATGTATGTGGATAAGGTGCTAAGTGGAATCAAAGCGGTACAGACACTCTCCCGTTTGAACCGGGCGCACCCAAAAAAACACGACGTCTTCGTCCTTGATTTTCAGAATGACCTTGAGACCATCGAAAAATCCTTTGCCGACTATTACCGAACCACCATCCTAAGTAAGGAGACTGATCCGAACAAGCTTCATACGCTAAAAGGTGATTTGGACAATTACCAAGTCTATTCGCCCGAACAGATTGACCTACTGGTAGCGTTGTATCTCGGAGGAGCGGATCGGGACAAACTGGACCCGATTCTTGACGCCAGCGTAGCAATGTATGTCGCCGACCTCGATGAAGATGGCCAGGTGGACTTCAAAGGTAAGGCTAAGGCTTTTACCCGCACCTACGACTTCCTTTCGACGATCCTGCCGTATGGTGTGCAAGACTGGGAAAAGCTCTCCATATTCCTGAACTTCCTCATCTCCAAGCTACCTGCCCCAATGGAGGAGGATTTGGCCAAAGGCATCCTCGAATCCATTGATATGGACAGCTACCGTGCCGAGAAAAAGGCGACTATGGCCATTGCACTACAAGATGAGGATGCCGAAATCGAACCAGTACCAACCTCGGGCGGAGGTCGGAAGGCCGAGCCGGAATTGGATCGACTTTCAAACATTGTGAAGGAGTTCAACGATCAGTTTGGCGGCCTCTTCGCTGATACGAAACGGATGGAGCAACGGCTCACTGGAGAGATTCCCCTAAAAGTAGCCGCAGATGTGAAGTATCAAAATGCCAAGCAGAACTCAGACAGACAGAACGCCAAAATCGAACACGATAAGGCGCTCAAGCGGGTCATCACAGCGCTTTTCAAGGATGATGCTCAGCTATTTAAGCAATTCCAGGATAACGAGTCTTTCCGTGGCTGGCTTACCGATACTGTTTTTGACATGACTTATGAGAAATAGGCCTGGAATAACATTGGATTCAAACTGAACTGATTATCAAGATTACCTAGCGCCCCCTTATGTTCCGTGGCTAAATAGGCTGTTACGCTACTTCACTGATGCGACGATGCAATATTTCAAAAGCCGTCTTTGAAGGATTCTGTTACGGTAGGTGAACACCCCGCTCACATGACTGGAAAAACCTTGTAGGATGTTTGTGTACACATCCCGGAGGTTTTCCATGAAGAAGTCCATCGCCCTAATTCTGCCCCTCGCCGCCCTTTCATTGGCCGCGCTTTCATTCACCGCCTGCGGAACAAAGACCGAGGAGAAGACCACGGTCATTGAGAAGCGCGTCGAAGTCCCCGTAGCCGCGCCCGCACCTGCACCTGCGCCCGCCCCTGTTCCCGTCCAAGAACCCAAAAAGGGTGTTTCGGTGACGGTCGAAGGTGATGGCAAAAACACCCACTACGAGGTTCACGGGTCAAACTGACTCGTAGCCAGGAGATCCCCATGAAAAAGTCCAATACTCTACTCACGCTTGGCGCTCTGTCCATGGTCGCCCTTTCGTTCACCGCCTGTGGCACGAAAACGGAAAAGACCACGGTCATCGAGAAGCCCGCCGCAGTTCGTGTCATCGTAGATGAGCCCAAGCCCAATGTCTCCATATCGATCCATGGCGACGGCAAAAAAGGCCATTACGAGGTACACGGCGAAAAGTGAATGCAGAAAGGAAGGCTCGTATGAACAAGAAAGTTTTCCCTGCTCTGATTCCATCCGCCGCAGCATGCCTCATCATGCTCGGTGGATGCCTATTCGACTCCGGGGGCGGCAAATCCCGCATATCGGAAACTGTTCCCTTTAACGGCTACATCGGCGTCATCTACGAATACTCCGTATCCGACAGCGGAACCGAAGTTACCGGTGATTCCATCGGCCTGGGCTATACCTCCAGTGCCATCCTCATCCGTGCCGACACTGCGAATTCCAATAGTGGCCTGTTTGCGATATCGCTTGAGAAAGACACCGTCGCGCTCATCTTCACGAAGGCGGATTCAACTGAAACGTTCCGGCTAAAAGAAGAGGACTGCAAATTCTCGGCAAGTGCCACGGCCCTGATTCCCATTACCGGTGATACCCTCTCGGCACCCCTCAAATTTTCCCAGAGCTTCCTGGTCTCAACCGGGATCTCGTTCATGATCGATGTGCAAAAGTCAAAGCCATCAACCTTGGACTCCGTCGACTTCAATCAAAAAGCGATTTCGGGCTCGTACACAATCTCCTGCCCGGACCCGCGTTAAACGAAACACTCAACTCCACGAAGGTTCCCATGAAAAAGATCACCCTCCCCCTCGTCGCTCTATCTCTTGCAGCCCTATTCGCTGCGTGCACCACCGACAATAATGACTCGATAAAACTCGCCAAGACCTACAACGGCCGTCTTGCCGACCTGGCTCGCGTACCGGATACCACCATCAGCCGTCCTCAATGGAGATTGGTCGTAGACACCCTCGCAGGCGATGAACTGGCCGGAGAATGCTCTTACAAGGGCTACCTGGGCGACTCAAGCCACGTAGGCGGCCAATCGGCCTTTGCAGGGCTGTATACCCATTCCTCGATGACCGGCAAAAAGTCCGCCCAAGCGATTCGTGCCGAAGGGATCATTCTGTCCATGGACTCACTCGCGCAGATGAGCACCCTCACGCATTACCGCGCCGATTTCACCTGCGATAATTGATTCTAAGGACGGGTGCAAAAAAGGCGGAATGTGAGGGTCCACACTCCGCCTTTCCGGCCTGCTCGTTGTACACGATCTCAGTCGCGATCACCAAACAGGTACCGATCATTGAGCCGGCTGAAGCCTTTACGGCCACGATCGCCAAGCTCAAGACCTTCGGCCTCGTCTTCCTCCAGGTGAATCAGGACACGTTCTGTCGTTTCCGACTCCTGTATCCGAAGCGAGTCGTCGTTGAATTCTTCGATATCATCTGTGCGGCGATTATATGTACGTCCCATGTGATACTCCCGATTTTAAAGACGCCTTATTACGTCTCGTTCAGAAACATCACACCACTTTTTTATTCCGGCACGCGTTTTTTTTCGAGAACAAACTTGTTAAAACGTCCTTCTTTCGTACTGTGTTACGCCTGCAACATTGCAGAAAGATTCGCGCCCGGAATATTCTGAATACGTAAAAGAATTCGCGATAAAGTATGGTTGGCGAAACTATTTCACATCATTTTTCGTTCGTAAGAAATTGCAACAGCCTGGGGTGAAACCCTACCATCGCCCGCATTAACAGGCTTCAGCGCGCCCTGTAAGCTCCCGTATCAAATCGGCATCGGCCAATAAATCCGCAAAGCGCAGAGCCCCAAAACCGCTTTGCACGGTGCCATCCAAACTTCCTGCACCACGACGCGCAAGGTCCATCTCGGCAATCACAAAACCATCTTCAGTCGAAGCAAAGTCGCGCAAGCGTGCTTCGGTTTCTTCAGGCCACCCGATCGCGGGAGGCTCAAGGAGAAAGCACCACGCTTGCGCAGAGCCGCGCCCTGTGCGGCCGCGAAGCTGATGAAGCTGCGCCATGCCGAAGCGATCCGCGCCTTCGACCACCATCAGGTTCGCGCCGGGAACATCGACCCCGACTTCGATCACCGTCGTCGCGACAAGTGCGTTGATCTCTCCGCGCCGGAAGGCAGTCAGGATACGATCACGCTCCGGCGCGGGCACGCGGCCATGTACGGCTTCCACTGTCCACCCAACATCACTCTTCCCTACTTGTCTCAATCGTTTAACCGCGCCTTCAATTGCCGGTGTGGCATCCGACTCTTCTCCGCTCGCATCAATACGCGGCACCACCCAATACACCTGGTTCTGGTTCTTCAGGGCTTCATCTTTGAGGAAGGTCAAAAGCTCCGGTTGTTTGGTCGCAGGCACCAAACGCGTCTTCACGGGCAAACGTCCCGCAGGCTTCTCCTTCAAGGTCAACACCTCGAGATCTCCGTACAACGACTGCGCCATCGAACGCGGGATCGGTGTTGCGGAGAGATACAACACATGCGGTTCCAAACCCTTGGCGGTGAGGAGTGCACGTTGATCGACGCCAAAGCGATGCTGCTCGTCGACAAGCACAAAGCGAAGATCCTTGAAGCGAATACCTGCCGAAAGCAAAGCATGCGTCCCGATCGCGATGGAGAGAGACCCATCTGCCGCCGCGGCTTCGAGGGCGCGTCGTTCTGCCGGAGCGGTATCGCCCGTGAGTAAGCCCACCGAGAGTCCCGCCGCGCGAAGCCAGGGTTCCATGTTGCGGTAATGCTGAACGGCCAAGACTTCGGTCGGCGCAAGCAAGGCCACTTGAGATCCCGAGGCCGCCACGCGCACGGCGGAGAGAAGAGCCACCGCGGTTTTGCCGGACCCCACTTCTCCGTGCAACATGCCATAGAACTGCCCACCGGCTCTCAAAGCCTCGGTGATGGCCTTTAAAACCTCCTCCTGCCCTCCGGTGAGGGCAAAGGGCAAGGCAGAGCGCACGGCCTTATCGGCCCGGTTTGTGGCCTCCGTCTGCGCAAAAGCTTTCCCGCGCTTTTTACGTTCGCGACGAAGCTCCACGCGGCGCACGCAAAGCGGCCACAGCTCACGCACCTTCAATTCCTTCAGCACTGCCGCCACATCGTCCAAAGATTCGGGTGCATGCAAAATGCGGAGGGCCTCGACCTCGGGACGCACTCCCAGCATCAACCGTGTCTCTTCGGACAGAACGTCGGTGAAGTGAAATTTCTCGAGGGCTTCCAAAGAGAGTTTCTGGAGCAACTTGTGCTCCGCGCGGGTCTCCGCGAGCTCACCCGTCAGCGGGTACACCGGCAGCAAACCCCCTCTTGCCTCTTGGTCCTCCCGCAAAATCTCCCACTCCGGGTGCGCGATTTGCAGGTTGCGAAACTGTTTGACCTGGCCGGCTACCGAGATCCGACGCCCCGGGTAGAGCTGCTCGGTCAAAAAACGGGCTGCACGGAAAAAGGCCAGTTCAAAAGACCCGGTGTCATCCGATACTTTTACGATCAATCTTCCCGGAGGTGTTTGAACCGAATCGATATGGCAGGTAAAAAAGGCATCATCGCCCTCACGCAAGGTCGCAATGGGCGTCACTTTGGTACGGTCCACATAGCGCCTGGGGACATGATAGACCAGGTCCCGGAGTGTATGTAACCCCGCTGCTTCCAACGCCTTAAGACGTTTAGGTCCTACGCCTGTGAGACGGGATAATTCAGACATATTAAGGATTCAAAGTAGCTTCAAGCGCCGGATTTATTTCATTTCTTGCATTTTGGCTGCATTCTTGCAGAAAACGCGAACATAGACTGTCCCCACCGCCTTATAATAACTGAAGGGTCACATTAGGTGTACCCAATCGGTCCAAACAATTAGGGGGAAGAGTGAAAGCATCTATGCGTCCACTAAAAGTGCTTACGGCAATCGGCGTTCTCGCCGCAATTGCCAGCGCTGCAGATTATTCATCCTGGGCAAGATATCGCCCGGTTACACTGAACACCAGCACGATGGGGCTGTCCGCAGCCGTTACGAATTACCCGTTGGCGATTCGCTTCAAAGCATCCGCGCATAAAGACATGCTCGACAGCGCCGCCACGCAGGTTCAGGCCAATGGCTCTGACATCCGCGTGACCCTGGCTGACGGAACCACCGATGTCCCGTTCGAAATCGAATACCTCCAAACCGGTGTGGGCGGTGCTCTGCATCTTTGGGTTTTGGCAACGAACGTGCCGACCAATACGGCCGCCGCCGCCAGCTTCCGCGTTTACTGGGGTAAAACCGGCCAGTCGACGATGTCCAGCCCGACAGGCGTGTTCCAGACCAGCGCGGGCTTCCAGGCCGTGTTGCACATGAACGATACTGGCGCGACTCTCAGCAATGCTGCCAACGCCAGCTTGAACGGAACCGCCACGGGCACAACCTCCACTACCGGCCAAACGGCAGGGTCTGGATTTGTGGGTCCGAAAAGCGGTCGCGTTGTTCGTGCGTTCGGCAACAGCACCGGCGGTGCTGATGATGCGACTGCCGCAGCGAACTACATCACCTTGACGCCGGGCCCAAGCGCCACGTTGAGCACACACAACGGCCCGCTCACGATGGAAGGCTGGGTATACTCCAGCGTCACCCAGAACGGCAACTCCTCACAGGGCACGAAAACGATCGTGGCTCACGGTGATGCTTCCGCCAAGGGTAAAGCCTGGTTCGCCCGTACGGCCGCCCTTGATGGCACCACGGGACAGAATCACTATAGCGCAGGCGGTCCGCTTGACCTTCGCGGCCCCATCGCCCCGTTCCAGGAACAGAATCACTGGCAGTATGTCGCCGCCGTGTGGAATGGCACCAACTACGCCATCTACCGTCAGCGTGAATCCGATCCGTGGAACAACGCCACGATCTCCGGCCCCACGGGCATGGTTCCCGACTCAGTGCACTATAAGATCCGTACGGGCACCGGCCCGGTTGCTTCGACAAACCCCTGGTACATCGGTGCTTCGACCGATAGCGTGGCAGGTACTGTGGTCAAGGGTTGGCAGGGCTGGATGGAAGAAGTCCGTATCTCCACCGTCGCTCGCGACTCGAACTACGTGAAGCTCAACTTCTTGACGTTCCGCTCCGACACGATCGCAGGCTCGATCCACCCCGTTTCCATCGGCGCCACGGAAATTCCCGCAGCGACCGGTAACTACGGCGCCTGGTCAGGTCATCGCAGCATCGTGTTGAACACCTCTGCGACCGGTGCAAACGTTGCCACGACGCAGACGAACTTCCCGGTTCTCGTTCGTCTCGGAACCGGCGAAGCCGACATCATCGCGGCGGCGAACGGCGGCAACAGCCTTCGTTTCTCCAAGGCCGACAACACCACCCCGCTTCCCTACCAGATCGAATCCTGGTCGACCACTTCGGCCACCGTCTGGGTGAATGTGGACTCCGTGAAGGGCAACAACGCCACGCAGTCGATCCGCATGCACTGGGGCAATGGCGCCGCTGCCGATTCCTCCAAGGGAACGGCCGTGTTTGACACCGCGCAGAAATTCGCAGCTGTCTGGCACTTGAGCGAAGCAGCCAATGACACCACCTTCGACGCCACCGCCAATAAGCTGACGGCTGCTCCCGAACGCACCAGCGCCACGGATTATTCCTTCCCTGCCGACACGGTGGGTGTAATTGGCCGTGCCCGTCGTTTTGGAACGAACACCAGCGGTGCCCCCTCGGCAACGAGCGCCACGGCTGGCAATAACTTCCTCGTCACCGGCTCCGCCAGCGGTCCGCTGAACTTCGGCCCGAACGGGACATACACGCTTTCCGCCTGGGTGAATGTGAATGCGGTCGGTACTTCGCGCACCATTATGTCGAAGGGTGATCGTCAGTATTATCTCGAACTCCGCGCCTCGGGCCGTCAGTTCGAGTTCAGCGAATATCAGGCGAGCATTGGTTGGCAACAGACGTTGAGCGACACCATCAAGGCCGCTTCCACGCTTGAAACCTCCACGAACAACAACTGGCAGTATCTGGTTGGCGTTCGCAACGGTACAGCCCAGAAGCTTTACTGGAACGGCGTTGTCGTGGATAGCACGATCAGCACGGATGGTGGAACCACTTCCGCACGTTCGACCAACGACTTCGCGATCGGCAGAAACCCCACCGCAACTGGTAGCCGCTACTTCCGTGGTGAGCTGGACGAACTCCGCGTCGCCGGCATTGCGCGTTCAAATGACTGGGTCAAGCTGGAATATGCCAACCAGAAGGAAGTGAACACCTTGGTCAACATCGGTCTTCCGGTGTACACGGTCCCGGGTCAGGCTACGGGCGTAACGGCGGTTGCCGATACTCTCAAGGCCCGTATTTCCTGGACGGCTCCGGCGAGCAACGGTGGGAAGCCCATCACCATGTACAAGGCGATGGTTGTCGGCGATACCGCCCTCTCCTGCGAAACCGCTACCCTCACTTGCGACATCACTGGCTTGGCAGCCGGCACGCCGTATAACGTCGTCGTCCGTGCCAGCAACGAAGTGGGTGGAGGCCCGAACTCTCTCGCCTCGAACACAGTGACTCCGGTTGCTGCCGTGGCTCCCACCGCGCCTCGTACACCGTCGGCCGTTGTGAACAGCGGAAGCGCCGTAACTGTTTCCTGGACTGCTCCGGGCAACATCGGTGGCTCTCCTATCACCGGTTATACGGTTACGGCCGCGCCGGGTGGCCTGACCTGCACGACGACGGGTGAATTGACCTGCCAAGTGACTGGACTCACCGGTTTGACCGCCTACACGTTCTCCATCGTCGCCACCAACGCGGCAGGCAACAGCCCTGCAGCCACGGCCACGGCAACGACGACCGCCATTCTCCCGGGTGCCTTCGTCATCAAGGTGGATGCGGCTCGTAACCCCTACACGTACCGCTTGCCGGTCGCTGCAGTGTCCAGCACCCAGGTGCTGACCATGAGCATCAACGACGTGCAGGGCAAGAAGATCTGGTCACGTACGATCAACCCGTCTGCCACCAAGGTGAACGAGATCACCTGGAACGGAACGACCGCCAAGGGTCGTGCCGTGGCTCCGGGCTTGTACATGGTCCGCATCAAGGCCGAGATGAATGGAAACATCGTCGAATCCATCCACACGGGCTTCAAGAAATAAGCCTGTAGGACCGTAACGAAAAAGCCCCGCCTGCAAAGGTGGTGCTTTTTTATTGGTCAGAAAAGGACAAACAAAAAAGCCTGCCTCCGAAGAGACAGGCTTTTTTGAATCTTGCGATTAAAGGCTTAGGCTTTTTCGCCGCGAACGACCTTGCGTTCCTTGATGCGAGCACCCTTGCCGGACAAACCGCGCATGTAGAAGATACGGGCGCGACGAACCTGGCCGAGACGGCTGACCTTGATCTCGGTCAAGCGGGGTGACTCGAGCGGGAAGATACGCTCGACGGGGATGCCGTTCGAGATCTTGCGCACCGTGAAGGTTGCCGACACGCCGGAACCGCGACGCTGGATCACAACGCCCGTGAAGGTCTGCACGCGCTCCTTGGTGCCTTCGATAACCTTGAAGTCCACGGAGACGGTGTCGCCGGAACGGAATTCAGGAAGGTCGGTACGCGAAACGCTGGTATGAACTTGTGCGACTTTGGGATGCATGTCGGTTCCTCGTTGAAGCCTGGGCTTCGATTAATCTTGTCATCGGGATCGTGTCCCAAGTGGGGCGAAATAATAAGAAAAAGGTGGCTAATTGCCAAATATTCGCACATTACAAAGGCGGTATTTTCGGCTTTTTCTTCTTTTTTGGCGGGGGTGGGTTGACCAACTTATCCTCGGTGGCAGTCAAAGGGTGCTTTTCAAGCAAGTCAGGGCGGTTTTTCTCCGTAAGCCGTACACTTTCGAGGGTTTGCCAGGCCTCGATGTTTGCATGATGGCCTGAAATCAGCACTTCGGGGACGCTCCGGCCTTCGAACTCGGCGGGCCGGGTGTACACCGGCCACCCCAGTCGACCAGGGTTGTAGAACGAGTCGGTTTCGGCCGACTCCCGGTCGCCAATCACCCCCGGTAACAAACGGGCCACGGCGTCAATGACGATCATGGCGGGCAGTTCGCCCCCTGAAAGCACATAGTCGCCCACACTGATTTCTTCATCGACGTGGGCGTCGATAAAGCGCTGGTCGACCCCTTTGTAGTGACCGCACACGATCACCACGTTGTCCATCAGCGCAAGCTCATTCGCGCGCTTCTGGTCGAACAGTCGTCCTTGCGCGCTCATGAAAATCACATGCGGACGCTTGCGGCCGGAAGATTCAATTTCCGCCGTGACCTTGTTTAAGGCCGCCTGTAAAGGCTCGGGACGCAGTACCATGCCGGCTTCGCCGCCATACGGAGAGTCGTCCACCTGTCCATGTTTGTTGATCGCGTGATCGCGCAGGTGATGCGCCTTGACTTCGAGCGCGCCCGATTTTTGCGCGCGTCCCGGAATGCTGATGTCCAGAAAGGCGAACATCTCAGGGAACAATGTGATAATATCGAAGCGCACAGGTTGAAAATTGAAAGTAGTGGATTTCGAAGTCGGTAAGGTCCGGTGTGTAGATCTCTGTTAAAGCAGAACACCCCGGAGCTGCGAGAGATCCATGTGGATGACGCGCGCAGTCTTGTCGATTTTAGTGACGAAGTGATCGGTCCAGGGAACGGGAACTTCGGCCGTTGCGGTCTTGAGGATCAGGTATTCGGTCGAACCGGTTTCACGAATTTCGAGGATCTCCCCTACTGTGTTCCCGAGTTCATCCATTACGGCCATGCCCGGGACTTCGGAGAAGAACACCATGCCCTCGGGCAGTTCGAGCTTTTCGGCGGCATCGATCAAGAGCTCGCGGCCACTTAGAAACGCGACAGCTTCGGGCGTGCGATGATCGTCAAACTTCAGGTACCACCACAGATTATCGGCTCGGCCGGCGCGCACGTTGAGCTCGGCGACATCGCCCTCGCGGTTGCGCGCGAACACGCGCTTCAGCGTCTCATAGCGGTTGAAATCAAAGGTTTCGGGCTTGATCTTGACTTCGCCTAAGAGACCGTAGGGTTTTTGAATCATCCCAACAAGGATGTAGTCTTCGGGTAATGCTGACATAATGGAAAAGATAGAAGTTGGAGTGACTCGTCATTCCCGCGGAGGCGGGAACCTAGGTCGCCCAGATGTTTGGATCCTTGGCGTTCTGTGTTTTCGTTTCTTTGCAGCGTGGATCCCTGCCTGCGCAGGGATGACGGTGATTTTTACCCAACAAAAAAGGACCGCTTGCGCGGTCCCTCTTTGAACACCCGTTGGCGTTGTTTACGCGGCGGGTGCTTCTTCGGCGGCAGGAGCCTCAGCAGGCGCTTCGGCGGCTGCAGCAGCAGCGGACTCGGCAGCAGCCTTGGCTTCAGCAGCGGCAGCCTGTTCGGCAGCCTTTGCATCTGCAGCAGCTTTTTCTTCAGCAGCTTTGGCGGCGGCAGCGGCTTTGGCGTTGGCTTCCGCCTTCTCCTTGGCCTTCTTGTGAACCTTCGGCTTCTTGGCCTGATAGGACTCACGAGCCTTCAGTTCCGAAGCGGCCTTACCGGTACGGGCGTTGGTGGACTGCTCCATCAAACCCTGGCGGTAGAACAACGCGCGAACGGTGTCGCTCGGCTGTGCGCCATTCTTGAGCCACTTGAGGGCGGCATCATGATTGACCTTGATGTCGGGCGGATTCAAATTCGGATCATAGTGACCGATTTGTTCCAGGAATTTACCGGTAGCGGCAGACCGGGAATCGGCGACCGTGATGCGGTAGAAAGGCTTATGTGTTTTGCCCATGCGGGCCAAGCGAATTACGACCAAGAGACATTCTCCGTTTTGGAGGGTTAAGGGTAGAAAAAACAGCGGAAACGTCAATAGAAACACGGGATAACAGATGGTCGGGGGCAGAAGGTGGCCAAAACCACCGTCGAACCACCCTAAAAGGTCGGTTTTGGGGATTTTAACTTGTTTTCAGGGCCTTACCCCCCCTGATAGTACTTCTCGCGGTAGGTTCTAGGGCTGGTGCCCATGCGGCGGGAAAACTGCTTGGAGAAGTAGCTCTGGTCGAAAAATCCGGTGGCCCGGGCGATCCAGGCAAGCGGGTGGCGCGTGTGGACCAAAAGACGGCAGGCCTCGTTGATCCGGATCTTGAGGATGAATCGGACCGGGGTTTCCTGGAAGACGATTTTGAAGCGGCGTTCAAACTGACTAAGCGAGAGCGAAACCATGCGGGCCAATTGCTGGATCTCGATGGGCTGCGCGAACTGACGGTTGATGTACTCGATAACTTCGGCGAATTCGGAATACAAAGGATCCGGTGAACTGGCGTTGTCGAGGCGGCGTGTGGTGCCGGCGACCCCGAGCATTTTTCCCGTTGTGCGCGAGTAGATGGGCACCTTGTTGGTGGAGTACCAACTGATACTGCCGTCTTCATGCGTGATCGGCTCGATGCGATCCATGATTTTCACCCCGGAATTCATGACGCCGATATCGTCGCGGCGAAAGGCTTCGGCAATGTGCTTGGGGTAAAAATCGAAATCGGTTTTGCCGATGACCTCGTTGCGGTCACGACGGCGACACATCTTCACGACGTTCTGATTCACCGTGATGAAGCGGCCTTCGAGGTCCTTCACATAAAACTGCAAATTGGGAAGATTCTCGAATAAAGCTTCGAGGCAACCAAGACTGTCGAGGTTTTCGACGAAGTCTTCTCTTAATACAGTGAGGGCATCCGGCGACATTATGCCGAAAATATACCTAAACCAAAATGGATTGGTTAGCGAGGGGGTCCACCCTACATCCCGGGAAAACCGCCCTTGCCCTTCTGCTGCATCATCCGCTGCAGGTTTTTAATGCCTCCCGCCTTTCCGGCGAACCCGGAAACCTGCTTCATCATTTTCTGCATTTGCTCGAATTGCTTGAGCACCTGGTTGACTTCCTGCAGCGATGTCCCGCTCCCCCCGGCTATGCGGAAACGACGTCTTCCGTCAATGATTTTGGGGGTTTTACGCTCTTTCGGCGTCATCGAGGTGAGGATGGCCTCGGTGTATTTCAGTTTGCTTTCATCCACCTTGGCACCCGCCAATTTACCCATGCCGGGGACCATTGCCATGAGGTCGGCCATGGAACCCATTTTCTTCATCTGTCGAAGTTGATTCAAGAAGTCGTTGAGGTCGAAGGAATTCCCCAGCATTTTCTTTTGAAGCTGTTTGGATTCCTTTTCGTCATAAACTTCCTGCGCCTTTTCGACCAAGGTCAGCACGTCGCCCATGCCCAGAATGCGCGAGGCCATGCGGTCGGGGTGGAAGAGTTCGAAGGCTTCGGCTTTTTCACCGGTACCGACGTAACGGACAGGTTTCCCCGTAAGCGACTTGACCGAGAGGGCTGCGCCACCGCGGGCGTCGCCGTCCATCTTGGTGAGGATCACACCGGTGAAGTCGAGACGGTCGTTGAACGTCTTGGCGACGTTTACCGCCTCTTGGCCGGTCATGGCGTCGGCGACAAAGAAGCGCTCTGTGGGTTTGACCGCAGCCTGGATTTTTTCCAGTTCGGCCATGAGCGCATCGTCGATTTGGAGGCGGCCCGCGGTGTCATAAATGACGACGTCGCAGCCCTGCTCCCGGGCGGCCTTGAGGCCATTCTTGGCGATGAGAACCGGGTCGCCCGCCCCCTCATCATACACGGGAATTCCGATTTGTTTACCCAGAATTTTGAGCTGCTCGATGGCAGCAGGACGATAGACATCGCACGCCACCAACATCGGTTTGCGCTTCCACTTGTCGCGCAAATGCAGCGCGAGCTTTCCGCAAGCCGTGGTTTTACCGGAGCCCTGAAGGCCCATGAGCAAAATGCCGGTGGGCGGCGTACCGCCGAAGCGGGGCTCCTCGGCTTTGCCGCCGAGTAGCGTGACCATCTCGTCGTGCAGGATCTTGACGATCATCTGGCCGGGGCTGACGGATTGCAGCACCTCGGCGCCCAAGGCTTTGGCCTTTACCGAGGCGATAAATTCCTTGACAGTCTGAAAGTGGACGTCAGCGGCCAAAAGGGCCACCCGTACTTCTCTCAGGGACTCGGAAACGTTTTCTTCGGTGATCTGGTGCTGGCCCCGCAGGCGCTTGAAAACGCCGTCCAGCTTGTCGGTCAGTTGTTCGAACATGGGGGTAAAAATACCTACTACTGCGGGCATATTGCTATAATTTCCCGCCTACTCCCGTTCACTCCCGTTGAAAGGTTTACAGATGGCATTGAAGGTTTACACAAGTAAAGACGGATCCGCAGCAGCCCTCAAGGGTAAAACCGTCGCCGTGATCGGTTACGGAAGCCAGGGCCACGCCCAGGCACAGAACCTGCGCGACAGCGGCGTCAAGGTCATCATCGGTCAACGCAAGGGTTCGGCCAACTACAAGCTCGCGGTCAAGCACGGCTTCAAGCCCGTGACTGCCGCCGAAGCCGCCGCACAGGCCGACGTGATCCAGATTCTGCTTCCCGATGAAGTGCAGAAGGCCGTTTACGAATCCGACATCCTTCCCCACCTGACCAAGGGCAAGACCCTTGTGTTCTCGCACGGGTTCAACATCCACTTCAAGAACATCAAGCCCCCGAAGGACGTGGACGTGATCATGGTCGCGCCGAAGGGCCCGGGCCACTTGGTTCGCAGCGAATTCCTCAAGGGCGGCGGCGTTCCTTGCTTGATCGCGATCCAGCAGGATGCAACGGGCAAGGCCAAGGCTACCGCACTCTCGCACGCCCGCGGCGTGGGTGGTTTGCGCGCCGGTGCGATCGAGACCTCGTTCAAGAACGAGACCGAGACCGACCTGTTCGGCGAACAAGCCGTTCTCTGCGGCGGCGTGTCGGAACTAGTGAAGGCCGGTTTTGAGACCTTGACCGAAGGTGGTTATCCCGAAGAGCTCGCCTACTTCGAGTGCTTGCATGAGCTCAAGCTCATCGTCGACCTGTTCTACCAGGGCGGCCTCAGCTACATGCGCTACTCCGTTTCGAACACCGCCGAATTCGGCGACATGGTCACCGGCCCGCGCATTGTGAACGCCAAGACCAAGGTCGAGATGAAGAAGGTTCTGAAAGAAATTCAGAACGGTACCTTCGCGAAGAACTTCCTGACCGAGCTCCAGGGCGGCGGCAAGAAGTTCCGTGCATGGGAAGCCAAGGAGAAGAAGCATCCGCTCGAAGTGATCGGTCGCAAGCTCCGCAAGAACATGAAGTGGATCGACTCGAAGGAAGTTTAATCCTTCGACGTAACAGTCTTAAAAGGCCCTCGGAGAGATCCGGGGGCTTTTTTTGTGTCCGGAAAGAGTGGGCGCCTGGGTTTCTCGGCCGCACAGTCACTGGCGCTACTGACTTCGTCATCCCTGCGGAGGCAGGGATCCACGCATCGAAGAGAACATCACTGAGAAACCCTTTTCGCACCATTCTGGGCGACTTGGATCCCCGCCTCCGCGGGGATGACGTAGTATATTCCCTCTATGTTCCTCAACAAAGACATGGACCGAATCGACCGTCGTAGCAATTCGCTGCTGGACGCGGATCGTTCGATTTTGCTGGTGATCGATGCGCAGGAAAAATTCAGGGACGCAATTCCCGAGATGGAATCGATTGGGGCACGCATCGTACTGCTGGCAAAGGCCGCCGCTCGACTCGGCATCCCCGTACTCGTCACGGAGCAGTATCCCAAAGGCTTGGGCTCTACCCTATCCGAAATCAAAGCATCCCTTCCGGCGGCAACACCTGTATTCGAAAAGATGACTTTTAGCGCGGGCGATGTCCCGGAGTGGATGACGGCGCTGAAGGATTCGAAGCGGGACCAGTTCGTGTTCTGCGGAGTCGAGACGCATGTGTGCGTGTTGCAAACCGCGCTGGACTTGATCCAGAACGTTGAGGGTCAGGTGTATGTGGTGGAGGATGCGGTGGGATCCCGCAAGCCTTCGGACAAAGAGGCGGCACATCGCCGGCTCGAAGGGCATGCCGCCCAATGGGTCACGGCGGAAATGGTTTTCTTCGAGTGGCTGCGCAGGGCTGGGACAAGCGAGTTCAAAGAGCTGCAAGGCCTGATTAAATAGACCTGTCATCCCCGCGTAGGCTGGGATCCACGCAGTAAAGAATAAACTCAACGAGACCTTTGAGTTCAACAGGATGGGACTGGATCCCCGCCTGCGCGGGGATGACGATCCCATTAACCCCTACTTCTCTTCGACGTCCGCTTCGTCCTCATCTTCTTCGATCGGGTCGAACTTGATGCCGCTGAGGTCTCCTCCACGCTCGTCGATCTTGCGCTTGATGCGGTAGAACTCATCGAGCCGGACATGAAAGCCTTTGGCGTCGTCATCCGTAATCCCGTTGCTGATCAGGAACTCGCAAACCTCCACGGCCTTTTCGAGATTCTTCTGGTTCTGGAAATAGGTAATCAGCGCTTTGCACTGCACCGCGACGAACTTGGGGTTGTAGCCGTAGGCCGGCAAGGTGTCGCGCAGAAAGTTCAGCGAAAATTGCGTGAGACTTTCCTTACTCATCCGCGACTTGCTTTCCTTGATCTTGAAGGTCAGCTGGTCGAGAAATTCATGCGCGATTTCCACGCGTTCGAAAAACGGAGCGGACGAGGCTTCATACACCAGAAAATCATCCAGCACCGAAACGTCATCTTCGCGCAAACGACGCAGCGCGTCCTCCAGAAAGGGGTACCGGTGCGCAGGAGGTTCGGGGGCTTCGGGAGTTTCCAGAGATTCCAGAGATTCGATAGGGGCTGATTCGGACATGGAGGTGAAAGTATGAAAAACGGTGGTAGTAGGTCTAGAAGAGATCATTCTAGCCCTCCCCTCCCCCCTTATTCCTACCTTTAACGCCACATGTTTTTAGATGAAACCAAAATTGAAGTCATAGCGGGCAAGGGCGGAGACGGGGCAGTTGCCTTTCGCCATGAGAAGTATGTCCCGCTGGGAGGCCCCTGCGGGGGCAACGGAGGCCGTGGAGGCCACGTGATCTTTATCGCGACCAAGGACCGCCATACCCTGTATGACATCGGTCAGAGCCGTAAATTCAAGGCAGAAAACGGCGAAAAAGGCGGTGCAGGCGACTGCACGGGCCGTAGCGGCGTGGACGAAGTCATCATGGTGCCCGTGGGGACCATGGTCAAGGATTCACAAAGCGGCGAACTGCTTGCCGACCTGAAGACCAATGGCCAAAAGGTGATTATCGCCGAAGGCGGTAAGGGTGGGATTGGCAATACCGCTTTTAAAAGCTCCCGCAATCAGGCCCCGCGCAAGTTTACCCCCGGCGCTCCGGGCGGCAGCCGCCGCCTTTTGCTCGAGCTCAAACTCCTGGCCGATTGCGGCCTCGTGGGTTTCCCCAACGCGGGAAAGAGTTCTTTGATCCGCAAGGTTTCTTCGGCTACCCCGAAGGTCGCGGACTATCCCTTCACCACAATCAAGCCCGCACTCGGTGTGGTCGGCCTTGGTTATGGCGCCAGCTTCGTGCTCGTAGACATCCCCGGGATCATCGAAGGTGCTGCCGCAGGCAAGGGCCTGGGTCACCGCTTTTTGCGTCACATCGAACGCACACGCTGCCTTGTCTACACGCTGGACGGTGGCAGCGAGATGAGTCAATACGACCAATACAAAATCCTGCGTGCCGAGCTCGAGAAATTCCATCCCCTGCTGCTTGAAAAACCCAAGCTCATCGTGCTCACAAAGCTCGACCTCGGCGACGTCGTGGTGGATAAACGCTTCAAGAAAGAAAAGTGCCCGGTCATCAAGACTTCGTCGATGAACGGCGCGGGGCTCGAAGAGTTCAAACGCGAAGCGTACGCGCTTTCGCGCGATACCGGACCGGCCAAGGATTCCTGGGCCGGTTAAGCCGCCCACCCCCAAAATCAAATGGCCTATCGATGAGCCTCAAACGCATCTCCAAAGCTTCAAAGGCAAACAAGCCCGCTAAACGAGGCTTTAAGGCGTGGTTGGTAACGTTATCGGTGGGCATGGCCCTTCCGGTATTTTTGGTTCTGTTTCTGCTCTTCGGAAAAATCCCACAGCTTCCCGGCAGTCACGCGCCGAAACGGGTGTTGTACGAAGTGCCTGAAAACACCACGGCCTCGGCGCTGACCCATAATCTTTACGAGAAAAACCTGATCGCCTTTCCCGAGGTGCTGAACATCGTATTTCGCATCACCGGTTGGGAGAAACAAATTCGCGCGGGTTTCTATTACCTGCCCCCGCGCAACTCGGTGATGGAAATCGCGAAGACCCTGACCTCCGGTCAAATGGCCACGCGCACGCTGACCATTCCCGAGGGAAAAACCAGCTGGGAAATTTACGCCATCGTGCGCCGCGCCTTCCCGGAAGATTCGTTGAAACTCACTACTTTCGAAAAATTGGTTCATTCTCCCGAGTTCGCGCAGTCCTTGGGTGTACCCGCGGACAACCTTGAAGGCTACCTCTACCCCGATACCTATGTCGTGCCCTTCAGCATGAAGGAGAAGGACTTGCTGCGGTTGATGGTGATGCGCTTTCACGAAGTGATCGAAGACATGCCGCGCGACAATTACATCATCAAGAAGTACGGAGTACACGGTTGGGTAACCTTGGCCTCGATCGTGGAGAAGGAAGCCGCCGTCAATCGCGAACAGAAGCGCATCGCGGGCGTGTTTACCAACCGCCTGAAACAAGGGTGGTCGCTGGGCGCGGACCCTACTGTTCGGTTTGCGCTGCGCAAACTCACCGGCCCGCTACGCTCCGAGGATTTGAGAACCGATTCGAAGTACAATACCCGCAGGTTTCGCGGGCTGCCGCCCGGTCCCGTGTGCAATCCGGGAGAATCGGCGCTGCTTGCAGCCCTCAATCCGGAAAAAACCAAAATGATGTTCTTCGTCGCGAAAGACGATGGATCCCGTGAACATTATTTCTCGGTGACCTATGCAGAACACAATCTGTTAAAAGAAGAGGCCTCCCAAAATCGCGCGCGTCTCAAGGAATTGCTGGGCGCAAGGGCCGATTCGCTGCTTGCAGCCAATGCCGAAATATCCATCGATAAAACCGCGCCCGAGGCCCCTACCACAGTGGTGGTCAAAGAACCGAAGGATCCGAAAATCTCTGAAACGGATGCGCGCGCCGTGCCGGAATCCTTGGCCTCTGTGAAATCAAAAGAGGATGCCAAGAAACTCGCGGCTACTTCGAAGGACAAAGAACCTGCGAAAGAAATCACGAAGGAAACGAAAAAAGCACCCCGCTAACGGGCGGTGGTCATTTTGTCGACCATCAATCCGCGCACTTTTAAAAATCCCTTTTGAGACTTTGCGAGTTTGACGTCCCCGATAATGGCATGCGCCATCACATAGCCCATGGCGTCCCAATCCGGACCGCAGGTGCTAATCCCAAGGTGGTAATAGCGGGGATCGTTCTGCAAACCGATGATGGAAACATCCTGGGGAACGCGCATCCCTTTTTCCTTGAGCCATCGAAGCGCGTCGGAAGCCATTGAATCCTTGGACATAATCCACAGTTTGGCGTCCGTTTGCTCTGTGCTCGCCTGAAACACGTTCGGGCTGAAGACGATGCGGCCGTCGAGAGCTTTTAAATCCGTACCCGGAAATTTGGCCTCGAGATATTTGCGGTATTCAGGTCCGACTGACCCGATCAAACCTTGCGGATGCTGAGAACCTTCCGGCGACTCAACGACCAGGCGGAAGACGAATCCGGGGATCGCGTTTTCAATGGCCATCGCTACCTTCAGGAAAAAATCGGGACGGAAGGCCTCGGACAATTCATTTTCATGAATGCAGAGGTTCGCTTCGCGAATGCCATGATTCAGGAGATAATGTGCCATGACGCGGGCCATGTCGGTTTCGACGTTTCCGCGAGAGAAAACCTGGGCATGTTCGGCCAGTTCGGAGAGGTCGTTATTCTGACCGTGGATCAGAATACGCACCTGCTGTTTCTTTAAGGACGGGTAGCTGGCGAAAAAGTTCCGGAAAAAAGCGAGGTGGGAAGCGTCCACACCATAGAACACGATCCCCGCAGGGAACTTGCCGGTGTTTTCCCATTCCTGAGCCAATACTTCGATGCGGCTGGCGTGTTCGGGATGAACGAAGTAGCCTGAGTGGTAAAGTTCCCGTTCCATTTTCTGGAAGCCGAGCGCAATGGGGTCGGAATTAAAAGTGTTCTGGAAATCGAGGGCATCGAAGCGGAAAAACATCACCTCTTGGCGCGCGACTTCCGAAAGCAGCTGGTCCATACGGCCGACCCAGTAGCTCTTGCCGATCTTTTCGACATAGCCGAGACTTTCCATGCGCTGGTAGGCCGTCGTCACGGTTTCCGAGGAAACCCGGAATTGATTGCGGATGAATTTGACGGGAGGCAAGGCCTTCCCCTTGCGGTAAACGCCTTCGGAAATCATGCGAATGAGACTGGCGGCCAGATGTTCCACCGAGGACTCGCGTGAGGTGCCAACGCGGACATTCATGACGCGCTCGCCGACCTTTTCAAGGTTCGGGGTGAATGTTCCCTTGCCGGGAATACGAATGACCTTGCCTTCATCGCGGAGCTTCGCCAGCACCCGTTGAACAGTGATGGTGGAGAGTCCCCATTGGGCCCCCAGTTCACGATCGGGAGGCAGGCATGTATCTGCAGGGAGCTTGCTGATCTCCAGGAGAATCCACTGCTGAAATTCTTGTGCGCGTGAAATCGGCATCATCCGTTTCTTCAGGGGACGGAAGGCCAAACGGGTGGTTGCCGCAGGCAGAGTCATACTATCGAAAGGTGTCATGAATTCCCGCTTCACAAGAGGTTTGTTCACTACAAGTCCCTAAAAGGCTACGCAGAAGATAAATACTTGGACAAAATCGGCCAACAATGGTGTTAATTGACCTGAAAGGCGATAAAATCCATTTGTTCTATTGAGGGCTTTTTATAACGATCTGGCCTTTTGGATGACCACTTCAACCCTGAAAGAATAAGGGAATGAAAAAGTAAAGTTTCTTTTTTGAAGGATTTAAGGGCTAAAAACAAAAAGAGACGGCCTTTTCAGACCGCCCCTTTTTAAAATGTTCCAGAAACCAGAAAGGTTTTGTTACTGATTTTTTTGGTCAAAATTGCGCATGAGGTCTACCAGGGCTTGCACGCCCTCGATGCCCATGGCGTTATAGACACTTGCCCGGAATCCTCCTACCGAGCGATGTCCCTTGAGACCCGAAAGCCCGGCAGCCTCTGCCTCCTTGAGGAAGGCACCTTCCAGTTCGGGCTTGTTCATCACGAAGGTGATGTTCATGCGCGAACGGTCTTCCACCGCACAGGTTCCCTTGAACGACGGGTTGCGATCGATTTCCCCGTACAGCAGCGCCGCCTTGGCTTCATTGCGCTTCTGCATTTCGGTCACGCCACCCTGGGCCTTGACCCATTTGAGAGTTTCGAGAGCCATGAAAATGGCGAATGCCGGAGGCGTGTTGTACATCGAATCGTTGTCGGCGTGGACCTTGTAATCCAGCATCGAGGGAAGCTTGCGCTTGCCCTTGCCCATCCAGTCCTCGCGGATGATGACCAAGGTGGTCCCGGCGATGCCCATGTTCTTCTGGGCGCCTGCATAGATCAGGCCGAACTTCGACACGTCGATCGGACGGCTGAAAATGTCGCTGCTCATGTCGGCCACGAGCGGAACAGGCGACTCGGGGAATTGCTGCAACTGCGTTCCGTAAATCGTGTTGTTCGAGGTCACATGGAAATATTGAACATCCGCCGGGACCGTATAATCCTTGGGGATAAAGGTGTAGTTGGCGTCCTTGCTCGAGGCTACCACGTTGATATTCCCGAAGAGTTTGGCCTCTTTGATGGCCTTGTCCGCCCATACGCCGGTGTTGGTATAAGCCGCGGTTTCATTATCGCCAAGAAGGTTCATGGGGACCATGGCGAACTGAAGGCTCGCACCGCCCTGAAGGAACATCACCTTGTAACCATCCGGAACGCCCAGCAATTCTTTGACGATCGCGCAGGCATCGGCCACGACGGCCTCATACTCTTTGCTGCGATGCGAAATCTCCAGCAAGGACATGCCCATGCCCTTGAATTCGAGACAGGCGCGCGAGCCGGCCTCCATCGCTTCTCGAGGCAGAATGGCGGGACCGGCACTGAAGTTGTACACCTTTTTCATGGGATTTCCTGAGTTAAAAAGGACGTTTTGAGGCCATCAAAAGTAATTCGCGAGGCATCGGCGGGTAAGGCCTGAGACAATTCCTGACGGGAGGCATGAGACTTCCATCACATCAACGATCAAAGTGATCAGCAATTGGGGAGCGGCGGTAACGGCGGGTTGATAGGGGCGAATAATGATTCGCCCCTACAACGATTCATTTGGATCGATACCCTGCGGTCGCGGTGGTCTGGATCCCGCCGCGGGCGTTGAAGACGCCGCGTACTTCCATCGAGCGCGGCTTGCAGGCTTTGACGCAGTCGGTCAGAAGCTTGTTCACCACATGTTCATGAAAAATACCGAGTTCCCGATAAGCATTGATGTATTCCTTGAAGCTTTTCAGCTCAAGACAAAGCTTTCCGGGCACATAGGTGACCACCAAGGTGGCAAAATCCGGCAATCCCGTTTTGGGGCAAATGCAGGTGAACTCGGGGATGCTGACCTCGAGGGTGGTGTCCGTGCCGGGGTATTGGAATTCCCAGGTCTCGATTTCCGGCAGCTTCATCCCGGGAATGTGGCCCTGACGGCCCTCATAGCTGGAGTCCACAGTGCTTAGTTTTGGATTTTTAATGCGTTTTGCAGGCTTTTTCACAGTTGATCCTCTTTCGAAATCGTTTGTTCCCCGGTGGTGAGGTCCTTGACCTCATACTCCCCTGCCGGGGCGCGATCAGAGCCGAAAAACAGGACCCGGCGGGCCCCCATGTCGTTCGCCTCTTCCAGTTGCTTTTTGAACTTGGCCGATTTCAGGCTGTAGGAGACCGAAAGCCCCTTGGCCCTAAGTCTTTGTCCCAGCGAGAGTAAATCGGGCCGGGGAAGGTCTCCGGTGGCTCCCAGATCGGCGAGATAGTAGTCGACACCCGGACGGCCTTGGGGTAAAAGCCCCTTTTCACCGAGGAGGTCGGCAAGCACGACGTCGCCCATGCCGAAGCCCACGGCCGACACGGCTTCGCCGCCCAGGCTGGAGAGGAGGCTGTCGTAGCGACCGCCCCCGGCGAGGGCTCGGAGGTTGAGCCCCTTATCGAAAACCTCGAAAACGATACCGGTGTAGTAGGCCAGTCCTCGGACGACGGAGGTGTCGATGCGGACGAAGTCGGCGTAGCCGAGGCCATCGAGAAGGCCGAACAGGTCCTGAAGTTCACGGAGAGCCGTTTCTTCCCCGGTCGATGGATTGGCAAAGAGCGCGGTCAACTCGGGGAGCGAGCGGCACAGGAAGAAGCTTTCCAGCGAGGTCGCGGAGGCGTCGCTGACGCCTTGCTCGGAGAGCAGGCGGCGGAAATCGGCTTCGCCGATTTTGGCGCGCTTGTCAAGCGCGGCATAGACGCCGGCCTTGGCGGCGTCGGCAATCCCCAGACGATTGAGGAACTCGGAGAGTAGTCGACGGCTGGAGACGCGCACGGCGAAGTCGGCGGAGGTGAGGCCGAAGCCACGGAGCATTTCGACAACGGCGGAGATAAGGTCGGCTTCGGCGGCCACGGTGTCGCAGCCGACGATGTCGAGATTCAGTTGGAAGAATTCACGGAGCCGTCCGCGCTGGGCGCGTTCGTAGCGAAACAACCTCGGGATCGAAAACCACTTGAGGGGTTTGCGGAGGCTGGAGCCCTTCTGGTTGACCATGCGAGCAAAGGTGGGTGTGAGCTCGGGACGCAGCGCGAGGTCGCGATCGCCCTTGTCCTTGAAGTTGTAGAGTTGCCCGACGATTTCCTCTCCAGACTTGCCGACGTAAAGTTCGAGATGTTCGAACGTCGGCCCCTCATACTCCTCGTATCCAAAGCCGCGACTGACCTTGCGCCAGCCGTCAAAAAGGTGGTTTTGAATCCGCATGTCGGCGGGATAAAAATCCCGTGTCCCTTTGGGGGTCTGAATGCGATCTGCGGCCATGAAAAAACCCTGCTGGAAAATCGGGAAAAACCCCGCCTGAAAAACCCGTCTGAAAATCTGCTGTGGCCCCTGAAAAACGGGGCTGAAAAGCGATTCCGCAAAACCTAGAAAAGTCCCGGAAAAATGACCGCAAAAAACGCTTCGAAATGGACCCGGATTTCTTGAGAAAAGCACCCCTCCGAGCTACCTTTAACGAGGCTAAAAATGGCCCAAAAACTTTGGTAAAAATCTCAGAGAAAAAGACGACACGAAACTACGCATGCGCATCCTTTTGACCAACGACGACGGCGTCCTCAGCCCGGTTTTACACCGGTCCGCCGCAGCGCTTGCTCTGGAGCATGAAGTGATTGTCGCCGCGCCCGCCGTGGATCAAAGCGGAAAGTCTCACTCCTTCACGCACGGCGAAGGCCGCCTCCTCACCTACACCCAAGATGAGTCCACCCCTTGGGTTCAGTACCGTGTCGACGGCACGCCCAGCGATTGTGTGAAATTCGCGGTGTCGCATCTGCTCAAAAACACCCCCCCCGACCTCGTGATTTCCGGCCCCAACCTCGGCGAGAACGCTGGCGTCAGCGCGGTATATTCCGGTACGGTCGCCGCCGCCCGTGAGAGCGCGCTGTGGGGCATCCCCGCCCTGGCCGTGAGTCTCTCCGAGACGAGTGACTCCCATCTCGAGTTTGCCCTGGAATGGCTTCGCGCCTTGCTCCAGGCGGGCGCGGTCGACACCGATCTTCTCCCCGCCCCCGGTACTCTCTGGAACCTCAACTTCCCGGCCTGTGCGCCGGGGTCCGTCGCGGGAGCGCGCTTCACCCCGATGAGCACGGTGATGTTCCGTGACCACTACGTCGAGTCCGCGACGGAACACCAGCTTCCCGGCTACCAATTACGAGGCCACAAGCCATCCGGTGAATTCGTGTCGGGCACCGATGACGAACTTCTGGCGCGGGGATTCATTACCGTGGCTCCGCTGCAGATCACGCAGGCCGATCAGGCCGCCCTAAAGCGTCTAAAACCTTTGGAAAACCGCTTGGATAAGCTCGCCTCATTTTCAAACGGGGCCCCCTTCCCCATCAGTGATTTTGTTCCCTAGAAAGCATCAGGAGTAATCATGGCCTCAGAAAACACCAATAGCGGTAAGGTTCAAAACGCCTTTATCGAAGAGGAGATGAAAATCTCCTACCTGCGCTATTCGATGTCTGTCATTGTCTCGCGCGCGCTTCCTGATGTGCGCGATGGCCTCAAGCCCGTGCACCGTCGCGTGCTGTTCGGCATGGATCAGCTTTCGCTTTCTAACGACAAGCCCTACAAGAAGTCCGCCAACATCGTTGGTGAAGTGATGGGTAAGTATCACCCCCACGGTGACGCGTCGATTTACGACACCATCGTGCGTTTGGCGCAGGACTTTTCGATGCGCTACCCGCTGGTGGACGGCCAGGGCAACTTCGGCTCGATCGACGGCGACCGTCCTGCGGCCATGCGTTATACCGAAGCCCGCATGGACAAACTCGCGGAATTGGTATTGCAGGATCTCGACAAAGAGACCGTAGATTTCGTCCCGAACTATGACGAGTCCCTAAAGGAGCCGACGGTGCTGCCCTCGGCGTTCCCGAACCTGTTGGTGAATGGCAGCACGGGTATCGCGGTGGGTATGGCCACGAATATGGCCCCGCACAACCTGCGTGAAATCGTGAACGCCTGCATCGCGATGATCCATAACCCCGACATCTCGATTGAAGAAATCCTCACCCTCGTGAGTGGCCCGGACTTCCCCACAGGCGGCATTATCCACGGTCGCAGCGGGATCCGCGAAGCCTACCTGACCGGCCGCGGCCGCGTGGTGGTACGCGGACGCTGCGAGATCGAAGACATGCCCAACGGGCGTCAACGCATCGTGGTCACTGAAATTCCCTACCAGGTGAACAAAACCACCTTGCTTGAGAAAATGGCCGCGCTAGTGCGCGACAAAGAAATCGAAGGCATCTCCGACCTGCGCGACGAAAGTGATCGCAACGGGATGAGCATCGTCATCGAGCTCAAGAAAGACGCGTTCGCCGAAGTCGTTCTAAACGGCCTGTACAAGCACACGCAGTTGCAGGATACCTTCGGCATCAACAACCTCGCCTTGGTCGAAGGCCGGCCGCGCACGCTGAACTTGCGTGAACTAGTGTTCTACTTCCTCAAGCACCGCCACAACGTGGTCGAGCGTCGTACACAGTATGATTTGCGCAAGGCCAATGAGCGCGCGCACATCCTCGAAGGCCTGCGCATCGCGTTGGACCATATCGATGCGATTGTCGCGCTCATTCGCGCCAGCGCCGATACCGCGACCGCGAAACAAGGCCTGATGGAAAACTTCAGCCTGTCGCAATTGCAGGCCGAAGCCATTCTTGAAATGCGCTTGCAGCGCCTGACCGGACTCGAACGCGACAAGATCGAAAACGAGTATCAGGAACTGCTCAAAACCATCGCGGACCTGCAGGACATCCTCGCGAATCGCGACCGCCGCATGGCCATCATCGAGACCGAACTCACCGAGATCACGGCCAAGCACGGCGATGAACGCCGTACGGCCATAGTCGACCATGCCGATGATTTGACCGCGCTCGACCTGATCGCCAATGAGCCGATGGTCATCACCGTCTCGCACGGCGGCTATATCAAGCGCATCGGCACCGATGCCTACAAGCTCCAGGGCCGTGGCGGTCGCGGTATTTCCGCTGCCGGCCTCAAGGACGAAGACTTCGTACAGCACCTCTTTGTGGGCTGGACGCATGGCTACATCCTCGTCTTCACCAACCTGGGTCGCTGCCATTGGCTGCGCGTCCACACCATCCCCGAAGCCGCGCGCACGGCGAAGGGCAAGGCCTTGGTCAACCTCATCCAGTTGCAACCCGACGAGAAGGTCAGCGCCTTCGTGCCGGTGCGCAGCTTCGAAGATGCTCGCTCGGTAGTCTTGGCCACGGAGCGCGGTGTGATCAACAAAATGGCGCTTGCCTCCTTCTCGCGCCCGCGCGCAGCGGGTATCAACGCGATCACCTTGGATGCAGACGACCGCTTGGTGCGGGTCGCGCTGGCCTCGGAGAACGACGACGTGATGATCGGGACCGCGCTGGGACAAGCCAATCGCTTCTCGATGGCGAAGTTCCGTTTGATGGGACGCGGCACACGCGGCGTGCGCGGCATCAACCTGGAGTCCGGTGATTCCGTGATCGGCATGATCGTGGTGGAAACCGGCATCACGGTGCTGACGATCACCGAGAAGGGCTACGGCAAGCGGACCGAACCGGACGAATACCGTATCACGGGACGCGGCGGCAAGGGCGTGCGCAACTTCAAGATCACGGACAAGGTGGGCCCGGCGGTTTGCCTCGCGCCGGTACGCGAAGATCAGGAAATTCTGGTCATCACGCGTTCCGGTAATATCATCCGCCAGGAAGCGGCCGGGATCAGCGTGATCGGCCGCGATACACAGGGTGTGCGCGTCATTCGACTCGAAGAAGGCGATGCCGTCACGGGCGTCACGATCGTCGAGAAGGACGATGTCGATCCGGATCAGTTGGAATCGGCGGAAGAGGCGCGCGTGCGGCTTGCCGCAGAGGCCGGCCCGGGAACGGCAGCGCCTCTCGACTTCGCGGAAACGGGAGACGAAGTGTTCCCGGATGATGATGAACCCGCCGGCACTGCAGATGCTGCAGACAACGATGAGGAGCCCGCGGCGTAATCCCCGGGTAGCCTGATTTGTTGAAGGATCAACGGATATCCGCCGTCCTCGGTAAACACCGGGGGCGGCGGATCATTGCGCGACTTGGGTGGTCCGCCGCCTTGGTCTATATGGGCATCATCTTTTATCTGTCGAGTTTACCGGGCAACCAACTTCCCCTTCCCCAATTTTTCATGAGCGATAAAATCGCTCATTTCATTGCTTACGTTGGCTTGGGAGTCCTGATTACCCTGCGCGTGGGCCTCACCGATCTTGCGCTTGGAAAACCCGCAAAAGCATGGACCAAAGCAGGTTGGCTCGGTCCTGCAATCGGTATAGCCTATGGTTTGTTTGATGAGGTACACCAGCTCTTCACCCCGAACCGCACCTTCGACCTCAAAGACTGGGTGACGGATATTGTGGGTGTACTACTGGGGTATTGGCTTGCGAGGAAGTGGGATCTGCGGCGGCAAGCCGCCATGGAATTACGAATTCGTAATTCGTAATTAGCGGCCCTTAATCCGCATAGTTTTCCGGAAACATACGCCGTTCGACGGACTCGATCAGGATGTGAAGCACGATCATGTGCACTTCCTGTATGCGCTCGGTGTCCTTCGAGATCACGCGGATCTCTTCATTCCCCTGCCCTTTGAGCTTCCCGCCATCCTTGCCCAGCATGAGATGAACGAACATCCCGGCTTTACGGGCGGCCTCGACGGCCTTGATGACGTTCGCGGAATTGCCGCTGGTGGAAATCGCCAAGAGCAAGTCCCCGGGCTTGCCGTAGGCTTCCACCCCGCGTGAGAAAATGTTGTCGAAGCCATAATCATTGGCCACGCAGGTGAGGTTCGCACCATCCAGCAAGGGGATCACCGGTAAAGCCTTGCGGTCTCCTTTGAACCGTCCCGTGAATTCTTCCGCGAAGTGGAGGGCATCGCAGGCCGAACCGCCATTGCCACAAGAAAGCACCTTGTTCCCGTTGCGAAAGCATTCCGTAAGCGCATCCGCCATGCGGCCGATGATCCCCGTGTTCTCCGGGTCGGCGATAAATTCGCCCAGCACATTGTGCGATTCGGCGAGGGAAGTTTCGATGGCTTTTTTGAGATCCATGATTAAACCCGAAGGTGGAAGGTAAAGATTAGAGTGTAGAGGGTAGAAATTACAAGGACTTGTCTTCATCCGGCGGAATCACGACATCCTCGGCGGCGAGGGCAAGGATGAGGCTGCGCCAGAAGCGCCGAAAGTGGTCGCCGAGCATGGACCCAAGTCCTGCGGTCAAGCCGCCGACCGCGGCCGTGGCCAAGATCAGGGCCGCGCTTCCGGGCAGGTGGAACAAGGGCGCGATGCGCGCGGAAAGGATTCCTTCGTTGCGCGCCTCGAAATAGATCGCTACCGCGATCCAGGCTGTCCCGGCCCCCACAAAAGCAGCCAGGAACGTGCGGATCGGAGTTCCCGGCTTCCAGAACCCTGCGAGCAGTCCCGGGATCGCCGGCCACCACCACGGGAAGACAAAACCCCCGAGAGACGTGGCGACCGCGACAAACAAGGTCAATAACAGGTAAGGACCCAACAGGAATCGGGCGTTCATTTGCGACCTCGCAGTGCGAGGAGATAGTCCGTGGAGTCGGGGATTTCGAGCGGCCACTGCAGGAACAGCAAGCGATAGGCCCGGCCCGCGAGCCAGTCTTTCACGAAGGCATCATAACCGCGCGCCCCGGGATTTCCGGTTTGCCCACCGGGATAAATGCCCCAAGCTTCCGGTCGCTTTCCGATTTGCACCGCCATGCGCCACGAGGGCCCATGGCTCCCCCGCTGCGCGTTGAGACACTCGGCACAGCCGTCGCCCTTGAGCCCAGCGATCCCGAAGGAGGGTAGTTTCAACAAGTGCGGGATCGACAACGGGCGATACTCGCCCCAGTTCTCTGCCTTCGACGCTTTCTTCACGGCACGGTCAAAGGAGGCCCGCGCAATATCTCCGGCCGATTCACGACCCGGGGTCCGGATATCGTCGAAGAATTCCGAGGTGGTGTCCTTCTTGTTTCTGGAACGGCGGGCCAATAAATCCACCGTCACCGAAGCCGAGGGCCATACAAAGCTGACGGAGTCTTCCTTGAACTCATCGGCCCACACCGCGCGGTAAAACTCCTTCCACCACAGGTCGAAATACACCGGTGCTGCCGCGTCAGCCTTGTAGCGGAAGTCCCAAGCACGGAGCGATTCTTCCGCGCGGGATTTGTCGGAGCGCGGGAGAGAATCCAGCGAATCCACCCCCGCCGGGTGCAGCTGGGCGAGCAATAACGGCAGGGCCTGTGCCGCAAAACGACTATAGTCGTCGTGCAAAATACCCCACGCAGAGTTAAGGGAAACGGCGTTCTCATGCACATCGTTTACAAGGAGACGGTGCAACCGTTGCGCGCGATAAGGGGGGTAAAAATCCGCCCCGAGATAGAACGGGTAATGCGGACCTGCGGGTTCCTGGTTGGCGGAAGCGAGCCAGCCACGCGCTGGATCCCGCGCCGAGGGCAGTTCCCACACGGGAATATTTGTTTTCCACTCATAGACTGAAGCGGGATAGCGCACAAGTCCGCGCCCTTGAGTCGGACGTTTTAGCGGAACCCGGCCTTGATGCAGAAGGCCGATCTCATTGCGACTCGCGAACACAAAATTCTGAACGGGTGTTTGCACCCCGCGTGCGGCGCGCCGGAAGCCTGCAAAATCCGTAGCTCCCAGCATGCGCAGGAATGAGCCAAGTTCATTCGAAGGGTCGAGCGCGGTCCACTTGAGGGCATACAGTGACGGTGTATTGCGGCTGAACGGCACCTCACCGCGACGCACGGGGACCGGCCCCATGTGCGACCACAACTGCGTATCAACCACGGAAGTCATGCCTGTCGCACCGCGCACGGGAATCGTATCGAGCACACGGTAAGCCATTTTCCATTGGCCCTTCCACAAATACTCGTTGAGCGAATCGTTACGAAAGCGCAACTCATACCAGTCGAAAACGTCATCTCCCCCGTTCGTCAGGCCCCACGCCGTACCCTGCGTGAAACCGATCACAAGCCCCGGCAAGCCCGGGAGACTCACTCCGTAGGCGTTGACATTACCGGCCTTCATTTGAATTTCATACCACAGCGAGGGCAAGGTCAAATCGAGATGCGGGTCGTTCGCGAGAATCGGGTACCCAGTGCGCGTTCGTGTTCCGGATATCACAAAATTGTTGGAACCAGAACCGCGCGTAAATCGTGGAAAGAGAGTGTCGTGTTGGGCGGAAATTTTGGGGGCAACGGGTGAAGTGGTCGGAGCCGAAGCGGAGTCCTCCTTTTTCTCAAGCGAGAAAATTTCTTCCGGCAGGATCGGCTCCGATCCGGGATGTCGCAAGGGGTAGAGCTTCGAGAAGAACGCCCGGCCATATGTATCCAAGGTCCGGGTCAACGGAACATCCGCGTCGCCCTGTGAAAGCGTCCACTGCATGTTCTTGAGAATCACCACACTTTTCAGGGGATTCCATGGTTCGGGCGCATAGTCCAATAACTTGAACTCAACCGGGTAAGTCGATGGTTTAAGGGAGCTTATCCACGCATTCACTCCGTTGCTGTAGGCCTCGAGCGCCACCCGTGAGATTGAGTCACGCAGCATCATGTCCAGCGTGGTCAACGCCGACGCGGGGATGCCCATTCTGCGGCGCTCGAGGTCGAAGCGCACGAGGTTTGGCCCCATGATTTCGGCCAAGCGCCCGACACCTGCCCGGCTCTGGATGTCCATTTGCCAGAGCCGGTCGCGTGCCGTCGTATACCCCTGCGCATAGAACATGCCGTATAAATCTTGCGCGAACACGTGCGGCACGCCCCGCCTGTCATACTCGGCCACCACGGTGCCGGAGAGATCGGGAACCTTAACTTCCTGGCTTTTGTGCGGAGCGGTGCTTTCGGCGTTGCGCCAGAAACCCACGTAGGGATTCATGAACCGCCCCATGGGCGGCATGGCCCCCCATTTGAACCCCAGCGCGGCCATCCAGATCCAAAGGATCAACAGACGAAGCCCAACGCCCCCTAAAAGTTTTCCGGGTTTTTTCAGGCCCCGTTCGAGTTTGGGAACCTTTTTTTTCGCGGCGCTCAGACCAGCTTCCTCTGGGACATCATGACGCCGAGGTGAAGCGAATCATGCCAGGCGGCATACGCGAGGGCCTCGGAGATATTGGTCAAGTTTACGCCCATTGAAGAGGTATAGGGCTGATAGGTCTTGAAGACATGGTTCTGAAGGTCTTCGCGGAGTGATTTAAGCGCTGCCTCTTCCCACGAAATCACCTCCGTGGGATCCACGCTCGCTGTCCAATCGGAAGGCTTGGTGCCCTTGCCGAAAAAGGAAGGCGCGTAGGAAGGAATCCGGAGCGGAAGTCCGCTCATCTTGTAGCAGAGAACCTGTTGGGCGACAAGCGCATGCCCATAATTCCAGAGGATGTTGTTGTGAAATCCCTTGGGGATGGCAAAGAGCTGATCGCGCGTAACACTCTCAACGAGAGCCCTCATTTTTTGATGGGCCACTTCAATGAGTTGAAGTTCAAATTCAAAATGCGGATTGGCCAGCGGGCAGGGCTCTTCCATGCATTGAAAGTTAAGAAGGAAACCCGGTAAGCACAGACGGAATGGGCGCCTCTGTATGCACGGTCACCCTGGCTACAGGCGCTTCAGACCTTGCCACCAATTAAAAAGCCGGCGTTTTCACACCGGCTTTTGTAATACGATCCCCTTGATTTTCCGACTAATTTGAGAATAATCCGGAAAAATCAAAAAAAGATTGTTGTGTACTAATGGTGGAGCTTAGCGGAGTCGAACCGCTGACCTCTTCATTGCGAACGAAGCGCTCTACCAACTGAGCTAAAGCCCCAAAATGGGTGCGTAAATAAAGCTATTCACGCCCCTTTTTCCAACCCTGAGATTTGCTGTAAGTAGTAGCCCCCATAGGGCGCAACATTCTTGGGTTGTGTGAATTGGACTTATAAATGGATTTAATCCTTTCGACGAGAAGCTTAATCCGCGTAAGACCCCATTTTAAGGCCTTTTCGATCGTGATAAGTTGGCTGCAGTGGAATATTCCACGATAAGGGAGATGAGAATGAACAATCAAAATGAAGCCGGGACTTTCGTTCCCGGAAACGCGACGGAACACCCAAGGATCACCAAGGCAACTTGGCAGGCTCCTGCCGTGGAAGTGCTCCAGATTCATGGACTCACCGCTGCGGGTGATTGCGAAGGTTCCGATGGTATTTCGGGCGCGGATTCCTGATCAATAGATGAACCAGGTTCCCCGTCTTTACAACCAGGAACTTGCCTTACTTTAGGTTCTTTTCATCGGGTTCAAGTGTGTATTTTTCCAAGTTCAACCAGGGGAGGCGCCCTTTCAAGCAATCTTGAAAAACCGGCGCCTGAGATTTCCGAACGGGAAAACCCTTGTACCTGATCCGGGTCGTGCCGGCGTAGGAAGGTTGGTTCTCCGCAAGCCGGAGTGCGACTCCTCCGCTATCCTCCATTCAGGTGAAACCATGAATTTCGGAGGAATCCCATGTCGCTTAAAGACAAACCCCAGTCGACCATCCCGACCACTATCACCCGCGATGCTTTTCCCGGATCCAAGAAGGTTTATCGCCACGGCGTGCTTCACCCGTCCGTGCGCGTGGGCATGCGCGAGATTGAACTGACGGCGACCAAGGGCCATGCGATGGATGAGTCCTCCACCCCGACCCATACCCCGAACTTGCCCGTCACGGTTTACGACACTTCTGGTCCGTTCACGGATCCGGCCATCGAGATTGATGTCCGCAAGGGTCTCCCCCAGCTGCGTCGCCAGTGGATTCTGGATCGCGGCGATGTCGAGGAGATGGCCGGCCCTTCGTCGGCTTACGGGTTGGACCGCCTCGCGGACGATCGTCTGGATGGCGTGCGCTTCCCGAACCTGCATAAGCCTTTGCGCGCAAAGGGTAACGCTTCGGTTACCCAGCTCACCTATGCCCAAGCAGGCATCATCACCCCGGAGATGGAATACATCGCAATCCGCGAAAACCTTGCGGCCGAGATTCGCGAGGAAGAGCTGGCGAAGCAGCATCCCGGCAATCCGCGCGGAGCTAAAATTCCCCGCATCATTACGCCGGAATTCGTGCGTAGCGAAGTGGCCCTAGGCCGCGCCATCATCCCCGCCAATATCAATCATCCGGAACTCGAACCGATGATCATCGGCCGCAACTTCCTTGTGAAGATCAACGCCAACATCGGTAATTCCGCCATCGCCTCCTCCATCGAAGAAGAAGTTGAAAAGATGGTATGGGCCACGCGTTGGGGCGGCGACACCGTGATGGATCTTTCCACCGGCAAGAATATCCATGAGACGCGCGAGTGGATCCTGCGCAACTCCCCTGTGCCGATCGGCACGGTGCCGATTTATCAGGCGCTCGAGAAAGTCGGCGGCAAAGCCGAAGACCTGACCTGGGAAATCTACCGCGACACGCTGATTGAGCAGGCCGAGCAGGGCGTCGACTACTTCACCGTGCACGCGGGCGTGCTGCTGCGCTTCGTGCCCATGACGGCCAAGCGCATGACCGGCATCGTGTCGCGCGGCGGGTCGATCATGGCCAAGTGGTGCCTTGCGCACCACAAGGAAAACTTCCTCTACACGCACTGGCGTGACATCTGCGAAATCATGCGCGCCTACGACGTGTCGTTCTCCATCGGTGACGGTCTGCGTCCGGGATCGATTTATGACGCCAACGATGAGGCCCAGTTTGCGGAGCTTGAGGCGCAGGGCGAGCTGACCAAGATTGCGTGGGAATACGGCGTGCAGGTAATGAACGAAGGTCCCGGCCACGTGCCGATGCACATGATCGAAGAGAATATGCAGAAGCAGCTGGAATGGTGCCATGAGGCGCCGTTCTACACGCTCGGGCCTTTGACGACGGATATCGCACCTGGGTACGACCACATTACGTCAGGCATCGGCGCTGCGATGATCGGTTGGTATGGTTGCGCGATGCTTTGCTACGTGACCCCGAAGGAACATTTGGGTTTGCCGGACAAGGAGGACGTGCGCGTGGGGGTGATCACCTACAAGCTCGCCGCGCACGCGGCGGATCTGGCCAAGGGCCATCCCGCGGCCCAGTACCGGGACAATGCCCTGTCGAAGGCGCGCTTCGAATTCCGCTGGCACGACCAGTTCAACCTAAGCCTCGACCCAGAGCGCGCCAAAAGCTTCCATGATGAGACTCTCCCGGCGGATGGAGCGAAGCTCGCCCACTTCTGCTCGATGTGCGGGCCTCACTTCTGCTCGATGAAAATCACCGAGGATGTACGGAAGTATGCGGCGCAGCAAGGGGTCGAAGAAGCCGAGGCCTTGGCTGCAGGTATGGCCGAAAAGTCCAAGGAGTTTGCGGATAAGGGACTAGAGGTCTACCAGCCTGGATAAACTCTCAAGGGATTTTTTTTGGAAAAAGCCGCTCGGAATGAGCGGCTTTTTTTTTGGCAAACGGGGTGAATATGCTCGTCAGTATCAGTTCTCTTCTTTTCATTGGCTTAACCTATTGCATTTGAATTTTCCTTTTTTCGAGACAAATTCAGAATGGCATAAACATTGCCCTCTCCGATGGAACCATTATCCACGGAAATCCGATGCCCACGATCCTGCAACTCTATGGTTGGAGCTTTTTCTTCTACGCTAATGAAGGCAACGAACCTATCCATATTCATTGCCAAAAAGGCGACGCTGATGCCAAATATTGGTTGAACGTTGACACTTTTGAAATCATCGAAGCGCGTTCCAAATTAATGAGTCCAGCCGATAAACGACTTACCCGGAAAATAATATCCGACCATTTTGATTATTTTGTGGCGGAATGGAATGCATTCAAGGAGCGAAAGAATGAATGGAGAACATGAAGTTCTGGACGTTTCCGTAGAAGATGGAATCCTTCATATGCGTGTGGACGGTATACTCCACAACGTCGACCTCCGCAGGACATCGCGCCGTCTAGCAAAAGCGACATCCGCGCAATGTGCCAATCTGAGAGTCGCAGCAAGCGGCTATGGAATCCACTGGTACGATGTGGATGAAGATCTCACCGTCGATGGAATGATCCGGAACGCCCAAGCCGGCTATCCCGAATTTTATTAAGGCCCATTAACGTGGATCCCCGCCTACGCGGGGATGACGGGTAATCAAACCTCTTTGTAGCTCTCCGCGTATCGATCGACGAGATTTTTGATCATGCGCTGGTAAGGAACCTTTTGCTTCTTCGCCTGCTTCTTGAAGAAACGCACGCTGTCCTTCCCTAACGCCAGGGTCACCTTCACGGTCTCCTCACGGAGCACAAGTTGATCCGGCGCGGGTAAATCCGTCACCCCGGCATTACGACTTTTCACATCACCTTCCGCGCCGCGTCCACGCCGATTACAAGTGAAATCGCGACGGGTAATGACTGCATGGAATACTTGCGCGGCCGTAGCGGGCCGTTAAACCACATCCAAAGCCACAAACGACCCAGCGTTGAACGGCGTTTTTTTCTCCGAGGACTGCGTAGCATTAGAACCTCCCGGGTTGATTTATATATGGGTATAATACCATAATTATTACCATATTTCAAGCCATATTTAATTGTGGATAAATGAATGGGGACAGCGGTTCCACCCGTTGGAATCCGTGACAGGAGTTATGGAAAGCCCTATCCGCACCTCTTTTCAACCATTTCTGTCAATCGGATTGCGTATCGGTTTCCGTACGAAATCAATAATTCCCATGTAAAATCGCGGTTTTCGCGATATCTTAGCCACAGGCGTGGTTGCGCCATCGAACCCCTTCACAGGGTTTGAAACCGTTTGGAGAGACTCAATGAAACGCTTATTAATTCCTGTCGCACTTTTGTCGCTGCTCGCCGTCGAAGCGAGCGCACAAGCCTACCCAGCCTGGAGCAAATACCGCACGATCACCATCAACACCGCTGCAACGGGCGGAGGTGCCGGAGTGGCCACCGCCAACACCAACGTTCCCATCCTCGTCCGTCTGACGAACGCTTCCACAGCTGCAGGCGCGAACGTACTCGCCGAAGCCCTGGCGGCTGGCGCGGATATCCGTTTCACGAATGGTGCGGGCGATACCGCTTACTCTTATGAAATCGAACGCTGGACGAGCGCAGGTGCTGACATTTGGGTGAAGGTCCCGACCGTGGCCGCGAGTGGAAACACCACCCTGCGCCTGTATTGGGGGAACGCCGCCGCTACCACGGCATCGAGCGGCTCGGCCGTTTTCGATACCACACAGGGATACACCACCGTGTGGCACATGAATGGCGCCGGGACCGGCGGCCTTGTGAATGAAAACGACGCCACCGGCGCGGGCCTTACCGCTACCCAGTACAACAGCTCCGGAACAAACGCCGGCAGCTCCGATGTAAACGGCATCGGCTATTACCGCACGTTGGTTTCCGATGGCAGCACCGGCCAGGGATTCACCACAAACAATGTGGCACGCGGCGCCTTCACCAACACCCAGGCCTTCACAATTTCCAGCTGGGTGAAACCCACCTCCGTGGATCATACCCCCTACCCCACCATTGTCAGCAAACATGACAACCTCTGGACACTTCGCGCCAACACTAACGTTGCAGGCCCTTGGCTCTTCTTCGTCGGCAACGGCGGAAACTGGCCGGAAGCGCAAGCGGCGGATCAGGCCATACCGGGAGCCTGGCAGCACATCGTCGGTGTGCGTTCGCTTACACCGAGTGCCATGAACATTTATGTGAATGGCGTGCTTTCGGGTACGACTGCGAACCCCGCATCAGGCGGAACCCAGAACAACACCACCTCGATCGCGATCGGTCGCCGCAGCGAAGCCGCGGACCGTTTCTGGAACGGCGATATCGCCGAAGTACGGATTGAAAATGTCGCCCGCTCGGCGGAACGCGTCAAGTTGGAATACGAGACACAGAAACCGGGCGCAACTGCGCTTACCATCGGCACTACGCTCAGCGCCCAAGCCCGCGTTCTGTTCTATCCCTCCAAGAAACCAACCTACGCACAGAACGTGGCAATTGAAAACAACGTTCCGGTCGTGACCGGAACGGCGGCGAGCTACTCGATCGCACCGTCCACCTTGCCCACCGGCTTGGCCTTCAATACCACGACGGGTGTCATTTCCGGAACGCCCACCGCGTTGGCGGCAGCGGCACAATTCATCGTCACGGTGAATTTGCAAGGTGGCGGTACAGGTGCCGATACATTGACCGTGGCCGTCGCAGTCGGGACCCTACCCGGCGCTCCGACAGCTGTCGCAGGCACAGGTGGCGTGGCCCAAGCAACGGTTACCTGGACCGCACCTGCGAGCACGGGCTCCGGTCCTGTCACCAGCTATAAGGTGAAGGCCGTTTCGGATACAACCAAGTCCTGCACTTGGACCACGGGCCCGCTCTCCTGTGTCGTCACAGGCCTCACGAATGGTACGGCTTACACCTTCACCGTCACGGCGATCACCGGAGTCGGTGCAGGCCCTTTGTCGGCCGCCTCTGCTGCCGTAACGCCGGCCACTGTCCCCGGAGCTCCCACAGCAGTCGTGGCGACTCTGGCTTCAGGCGGCGGCTCCGTCCCCACGGTGACCGTTTCCTGGACCGCCCCTGCCAGCAATGGCGGCGCGGCCATAACTTCCTCGACGGCGACCAGCACGCCTGGCGGAGCGACTTGCACCGCTTTCGGCACAACGACCTGTACCATCACAACGGGTCTGTCCTTCGGGACGGCTTACACCTTCTCGGTCACAGCCAGCAACGTTGCGGGCGCAGGCGCGGCTTCGGGTGCGAGTGCTTCCTTCACGCCCGTCGGCATTCTGCCCGGCACCTTCGCGATCAAGACCGTGGGCTCAGCTCGCCCGTTCTCGTTCATCCTTTCCAAGGATGCACTTGAGAGCACCGAAGCCTTTACGCTATCGATCCTGGATGCCTACGGCCGTACGGTATGGGCACGCACGGTGAACCCTGCCAAGGACGGCACGCGCGAGCTGACCTGGAGCGGACGCAGCACCTCGGGTCAAGCGGCATCGGCCGGTGTGTATCTCGTCCGCGTAACGACCCAAGGTAAAGGGACGATGACGAACTTCATCCAGAAAACCTTGAACCCCTAACCGGATTTGATTTACACGGGTCTCGTTCGATTCATTATCGAACGATATCCATGAAAAGTTTGGCGGCGCGGGGATTTCCCGGCCGCCTTTCTTTTTTCAGGAATGTCCACTTCGCTATCTTTGGCTCATGCCTATTTCACGCCTCCTGATTTTCCTTTCCATCGTTTGCACCATCCTCTTTCTGGTCCACTATTACGTGTGGCGCAAGGTGATTCAAGCCGCGGTTCTCCCCCACCCTTGGGGTCGTATAGCCACCATCACGCTATTTACCTTGGCCGCATTGATACCCGTGATGTTCCTCACAATGCGCACAGCCCCCCGCTGGTTTGCGATTCCGATCTCGTGGATCACCTACATCTGGATGGGCTTCCTGTTTTACTTGTTCGTGTTTTCCGTTATGGGAGACCTCCTGCGCGGCGCTGGATTTTTGACCGGCCTTATGCCGAAGGATCCAGAGCGGCGCAGCTTTGTGGCGCGGATGATCGCCTCGGGGATCGCGGGGGCGGCGGGACTCACAGGGCTGTGGGGCTTGGCCTACGCGGCCGCGGGACCAAAGGTCAAACGCGTGCGCGTTCCGATCTCCAAATTACCGGAAAGTGGTTCCAGCTATGTAATCGCGCAGCTCACCGACATCCATATCGGCCCGACCATCGGTCTCGATTTTCTTACCACCGTGGTGCGCGACACCAACGCTTTGGGTCCCGACATGGTTGTCATCACCGGGGATTTGATGGATGGCTCGGTGGAACAACTGCGTGAACTTATGGAGCCGCTGCGCGACCTCAAGGCACGCGACGGCGTATTCTTTGTCACGGGGAACCATGAATATTACTCCGGGGCCGTGGAGTGGTGCGCCTACCTGCCGACTCTCGGCATTCGGGTGCTTCGCAACGAACATGTCGACATTCGGGGCTTGTTCGATCTCGCCGGTGTGGATGACCGTAGTGCGCGGGGAATGGCTCCTGGACATGGACAGGATGTGGCTAAAGCCGTCGTGGGCCGTGATGCCTCCAAGGCCCTAGTGCTATTGGCCCACCAGCCCAAGGCCTACGAAGAGGCCCGGGATTTGGGTGTGGATTTAATGCTTTCAGGCCATGTGCATGCGGGTCAGATCGTGCCGTTCAACTGGCTGGCGAAGCTGGAGCAGCCCTTCGTGCACGGCCTGCACCGCTCCGGGAACACTTGGATCTATGTGAGTGCGGGAACGGGCTATTGGGGCCCACCCATGCGGGTGGGAACGACTTCGGAGATCACACGGATCGAATTGGTCTCGGGCGAAAGTTAAAACGGCAAGGTGACCTTGCGGCCGGTAAACACCACTGTCACCCTTCCCACCGGAGTCCGAAATTCGCCGGTGGGAAAATCGAGATAGCCGCCATGCACCGCGAGACGGACGCCCGAAAATAATTCCACCTGGAAACCGGTGACCCCGTGGAGGAGAAATCCACCTCCCGTGCGCGTACCGCTTCCGCCGCCGGAACCCGCCATCACCTTCGAATCCCAAAATAACCGACGTGAAATCAATTCCTGTTGGAAGCCAAGCCCGATGGCCGCAACCCCATACCCGCCTCGATTTCCGGTGATGGCCCCATAAACCGCCGGGCCCCAATAAAATCCTCGCGAGAGGAATTGGTCGAAATGAAACCCGATCAAGCCAATGGAAACGTCGTTCGGCAATCCATAACTTTCAAAGGTGAGGCTTGTTTGCGTCGGGGTCTTCTTCAAGCGTGAAACTTCATCCGGGCTCAATACTTGTCCCGCTGCCATTGCGTGGGCGGCAAACAGGGTAATCCCCAAAAGGAAATGAATCCACACGGCCCGTTTCATTGGATATTCCAAAATGAATAATTGAAGGCGAGACCCAAGGTTAGCCCTTGAATATCCCCATTCACGAATCGTGCATACCCGATCTCAGCCGAAGTATTGAATCCCCGGGTCCAGAAAACACCCAGTCCGATAGCGGGACGAACCAACCATCCACCCCCTTCTTGGACACCGCCTCCCCCACCGGCGCCTGAAAATACGTGGGCTTCGGCGGTACATACATCAAACAGGGTTTGCTGGTAACCAAGTGTACCGCCCCCTTCGAAATACCCGCCACGCTTTCCCGTGACAGCTCCGGCACCTGCCTCGCCCCAAAAGAAATTATCGGTTAAAAAGCGTCTCCGACGAATTCCATAAAGGGAGATCACCTCATCCGAAGACAGCTGAAAGACGCGTCCTTCAACGGCCCATTGACCCTTGAGTTTTTCAAGAGACATCTCGGTTTGTGGCGTTGATTCCTTGGCATGCGCACAGATTGCCACACTGCAGAGGAATAGGAAGGTCAAAAATGACCGGCCTGTTACCGGGATTGCTCCCGCCATTCCTGCCTACTCCGCCGCCGTGGAATCAGAGGAAGAGTCCGTTGTGGATTCGAGGTTAAGGCCTTTGCGGACGTCCTTCCAATAGCGCAGCATTTTTTCCGCAACGTCATGCGGAGCAACGCCATTCAGGACCTCGCGCACTGGTCCCACTTCGACAAGACGGTTGTTGCCGCCGCCACATTCAACTAATCCAACTGGACCGCCGGAGTAGATGAGATTGCAGAAGTTGAAGGAACACCGGATGAAATGCCGGCCTGAAATGGCGACGTTCTCGGCGAGATATTCGTGACCTTGAACAATTTCGAGACCCGCTTCAGGACGGAGACCGGCTTCGGAGGGGACGTTTTGGGGTTGTTCTTCGGACATGGGTGCTAAGGTATAAAAGAGGGTGGAAACGCGCGAGGCAGTACTAAATGCTTGAATTTGATCCGTTCAATTTTCCGCTGCGGACCGCATTGGCGTAGTTTTCGGCGGCTTTTTTGGCCTCGTCCCGGAGTGCGGCAAAAGGTTTCGCAAAAGGGGGCGATTTTTCCAAAAGCCCCAACAAATCATGGAGGACTTGCACCTGGCCGCGGGTTCCATCTCCCGACCCGATCCCGATGGTCGGAACCGTCAGGGAATCTGTAACGGCCTTGGCGGTTTCGGCATCCACGTTTTCAAGGACAATTGCGAATACGCCCGCTTCCTGCAACGCTTGGGCATCACTCACCAATTGATCACGATCCTCAATGGATTGTCCGACACGCTTGAAGGATACCGCTGTTTGCGGGAGCACGCCCAAGTGACCCATCACCGGGATTCCATCTGCAATCAGGGCCCGGATGACGTCGAGTTCAACACCCTCGAGCTTAACCGAGGAAGCGCCAAGTTCTCTTAGGCGACGCGCGTTTTCGAGCGCAACCTTGGAATCCGGATAGGCCCCATACGGAAGATCGACGGTAACATGCGTATTACGGGCACCACGCAAGACGGCCGCTGAAAAAATCTCCATCTCCTGCATCCCGATATCGCGTGTTGAAGAGAAACCGAGAACAACATTGGCGAGCGAATCCCCGACAAGAATGATGTCGACGCCCGCCTGTTCAAGAATATTAGCGAAGGTCGCGTCATAGGCTGTGCAGACGACAAGGGGCACGGTGTGATGATGGATCTGAAAGGCGCTTAGCATGGGATAAATTTAGTTGGGGGTAGGTTCATTCTCACCGATGGACTTCCAGAAATCGGATAAATACAAAGGCTTGGTGGGCACGCGCGCGAGGTTGAAACCGGGCAACAGGTCGCGCGCGGTGACCGCGCCGGGAACGCCCAAAGCTTCCCCAAAGAATCGATAGACGGGCGCGGGCGTGGCGAAGCGCGCGCGGAGCTTGAGCAGGGACTCGGCACCTTGCGACTTCGAAAGCTTCTCCCCGCCGTCGTCGAGGACAAGCGCGTGGTGCCAGAAGCGCGCGCGGGGAAATTCCCGGTAGCCGAGCGCGGAGGCGAGCGCGATCTGCGCCCCGGTCGAAGGAACGAGATCGAGGCCGCGGACAATGAAATTGATCCCCGCGGCCTCGTCATCCGCGACGGAGGCGACTTGATAACTGGGATCACCGTTCTTTTGACGCAGGATAAAGTCGCCGATGTCGCGGTCGGGGCGCAGATCGAACGCGCCGCCCTCCGCATCCCGCGCGCGCACCGGGGCGGGCTGTAGACGATACCTTAGCGAGTGTAACCCGCCCGCACCGCCGCCATGCTCTTCATCCCCCAATACTTTATCCCTGCAGGTACCAGGGTACATATAGGGGGACTTCCCTGCCGCTTCTGCATCGCGGCGGATCTGATCCCGGCTGCAATCGCAGAAATACACATGCCCTTTTTGTTGCAGAGATTCGAGGGCTCCGTGATAGCGTTCCATCCGACGGGAAAGGCGTTGGGAATGGATCTCTTTGAACTCTGCGGCATCGGACGGCCCTGCATCCCAATCAAGCCCAAGCCAATGCAGCGATTCGAAAATGTCTTCGAGATACTCGTCACGGAAACGTGCGCCATCGAGATCGTCGATACGCAGCAGGATGTGACCATTCTCCGAGCGCGCTTTTAACCACGTGAGCACGAAAGACCAGGCATTGCCGAGGTGCAAGTGGCCGCTAGGCGTGGGGGCAATTCGCGTTTTGATCACATCGAATCCATCAAGGTATGCCATACAGAGACCGACTTGAGCGGCTTCTGTGCCCCTGCGTGACGTCCGAGATACTGTAGCATGAATTCCTCAGCCCGCCCGGCATCCGTACGACCGAGCGTGGGACCTTCAATCGGATTGAAAGGTTCCACCTGAGGGGATTCCGCGACAAGTTCGGTACTTACATCAGGTTGAAGAACTCTACCCTGTTGGATGCTTTCCAACCAACGAAGAATGTTTTCGCGTAGCCATTGGGAGCCGGGCTCCTCTCGGTGACATCGCCCGCAGCGCGGTCCACCCTGGTCCACATGAAACACAATGTTCGGACCCGTAACGGCATCACCGCATTGAACACAGTTTCGAAATTGGGGGCGATAACCGGCAAGATCACAATACTCGAGTAAATAAGAGGCAAAGAGCGCCAGCAGCGCGTGGCGGGTCGGGGGCGCCGCATCCAGTTTTTCAAGGCCCTTGAGAAGCAAGTCATGAAACTCAGGCGCTTCAGTTTCATCCGGAGTGTAGCGCAAGAGAACTTCCCCAAACACCTGCGCCAAACTTTGCTTAACGATATCCTCGCGGATTATGGGAAAATCCCTCAGCAAAGCCACGTCGGTGAGTAGTCGAATTTCGCTGCGTGAATGGGCTGGAAACAAATACTGGACATGAATCGCAGGCTCCAGCAATCCGTGCAATTTCGAGTTCTGGCGCTTGGCTCCCTTCGCCATGAAAGAGACAAGACCGTGTTCACGCGTAAAAACCTTGAGAATAAAACTGGATTCCGAATACGGAATCTTGCGCAACAAGAATCCGCTATCCTTCAAAGAGGTAATGGTCGTTGTCGCTTGGGATGACTTTGATGATCGGGTGAAGGACAATGCGAACTCTCTAGAATTGATACCGGATAGACCAGCTCGTTGCAGATCCCGGAAGGAGATGCGTGTCGTAAAACGGTTCGAAAGAGAAAGTACGGTCATTCCCCCACAGAGGCAACTTCGCCACGGGAAATTCACATTCCACTTCCACCATCCCGACTACTGGGTGCCATTGATAGACCCGTAATGGCGTCTTGTTCTGGGTTTCAAAATCCATGTCCAACGGTTGGTAAAAACCCTTTTCCCATGGGTAGTCCGGGTTGCGGCGCACGAAGCCTTCGGGATCAAACGAAAAGGCGGGGTTGGAGGGCATCGTGGCCGTGGCCGAAAAGCGGCATAGCAAATCCATCGGGGGGAAAAACGGGTGTGCGAACCAGCGGATGGGAAGCGCATATTCCCCATGATTGAGAACTCTGGTTTCTGAAATCAAAATACGGTCCTTCAAGGTCACATTGCGTTTGACCTCCACAGTATTCTTTTTGAATTCCTGCAAGGTGGACATACGCACTTGCTCGAGGCCTGGAACGACCACCCACTTCGCGAACTTTGTGACTGTGGGATTATCGCGAACATGAAATGGAGTCACGGGGCTTTCACGCCTAACCGTGCCCACCCCCAATACACAAACATCTTCCCCAACCTTGGCGGTATCCCCGTCAATAGCCGTCTCAAATACTTCGGGAGCCCCCTGACCATCAAATTTGGTTGTCTCACCGGGGTAAAAGGGACCGGACAATAGTGGGCCAAGAGCTTTGTCTTCCACCTGCCAGATATACCCACCGGCGCAATACCGGCTCCCAAGCTTGTCCCTGTCCTTTGCAGGGTCTAGCAAGGTCACCTTTAGAAGGTCGTTTTCAAGGAAAATCATGACTTTCCAAATGTACTCCAAGCGGCCCCGGTGTAAATTTGGATGGTCCAGAAAAACTCCTGTTAAAACGTACCCAATGTCCTATAACAGGCCTGCCATGAAACTCCGTTTACTACTACTCGTCCTCGCCGCAGCCGTGTTTTTTGGTTGCAACAAGAAGGACAATAGTTCCGATTCAAAATCTGGGTCGAAAATCCTCATCGGGCTTAGTCTCGCCGACCTAAAAGAAGAGCGTTGGCAACGCGATCGGGATTTCTTTGTGGCCAAGGCAAAGGAGTTGGGTGCAGAGGTAATCGTGCAGGACGCGTCTGGCGATCCGAATGCACAGCTCCGCCAGTGCGACGCCTTGTTGGCCAAGGGTGTGAAGGTACTCGTGGTCGTTCCCAAAAATGCGGATGCAGCCCGGCCCATTGTTCTCAACGCGCAGGCTCGCGGCGTCAAAGTCATTTCTTACGACCGCTTGATCGCCGATGCACCAGTGAATCTTTATCTCTCGTTTGACAATGTGAAGGTGGGAGAAATCCAGGCGCGGTCGATTGTGTAAAAATCTCCCAAGGGCAATTACCTGATTTTGAAGGGCGATCCGGCGGACAAGAATTCGGACATGATTCATGAGGGGCACCTGAAGGTGCTGCAGCCCTTGATCGACAAGGGCGATATCAAGATTGCCGCGATCCAGTCCTGTGACAAGTGGCTGCGCAGCGAAGCGCTGCGGATCACGGCGGACGCCCTGCAGAAACACCGTATCGACGCGATCGTGGCGAGTAACGATGGCACGGCTTCTGGCGCGATCGCGGCGTTGCAGGCCAAAGGTCTTGCGGGGAAGATTCCGGTGTCGGGACAAGATGCGGACCTTGTGGCCTGCCAGAACGTGTGGAAGGGTTTGCAAACCGTGACGGTTTATAAACCCATTCAGAAACTGGCGGAGGTTGCGGCCGAACAAGCGGTAAAGGCCGCAAAGGGAGAAGCCATGGATGCGGGTTCGCTCAAACGCAAGAACGGGGGCTACGAGGTTCCGGTGCTGTTCCTCGAACCCGTGGCGGTGACAAAGGACAACATCATGGAAACCGTCGTCGCGGATGGCTTCCACACCGAAGCGGAAATCACAAAATAATCATCAGGTCGAACTAATCGATTTTGGCCCAATTTCCGCCTAATTTCCCCGTAATACAGGCCCCTATTATAGGTTCCTGCCGACATTTCTACCTTTACCCTCCTACCCCGGAAAACCGCGTTTTTGCGCACTGTCCGTTGAAAAAAGGATCCAAAATGGCCTTCGAAGAGCCCGCATTTGAGAATGAGTTTGAGAGCGAACAGGACATGCCCCCGTTCAAGGTTTTCATTTCCCACAGCCGCAGCCCGCTCGCCCGTGAGGTTGTCGCCTTTATTGAAAAAGAACTCGACATCGAAACCCTCTCGCTGAAAGATCCGGCGTTGGGTGAAGTGACCGAACTTGAGAGCCTCGACGAAGCCACCGAAGAGTGCTGCTTCGCCGTCGTCGTCCTCACGGCAGAAGAAGAACTCAACGGTGCACACGGCGCCGCAGCTGCCCGTGAAAACGCGATCCACGAAATCGGATTCCTGCAGGGATTGTACGGGCCGAAAAACGTGCTCGTCCTCCGTCAGGAAGGCGTGGATGAATTTGCGCACATCGCCGGCATTCAGTACGAATCCTTCGAAGCAGACGACATCAAGGCCACCTTCGAGCGCCTCGCCGAAGAGCTTGAAGATGCGAAGGAAGAATACGAGCACGACTGCGACGATAACTGCGATCACTAAGGTCTGGTAGCAACTCTTGATTTAGAAGGCGGACGGGATTTTCCCGTCCGCCTTTTTTTGTCCCGTTTTTGAGTTCCTTACCTTCCACCTGCAACCCTCCACCATCTAAATTTCCGGCATGCTCTCCGCACGTTCCCTGACCATGCAATATCCGGGTGTGAAGGCCCTGAACGGCGTGGACTTTGACGTTTGCGCGGGAGAGATTCATGCCTTGTGCGGTGAGAACGGCGCAGGCAAATCCACCTTGATCAAAATCCTTTCCGGCATCATCCCGTATGGAGAATACGGCGGTCAGGTCGAATTCGGAGGAGAGGCAACCCGGTTCAAGGGACCTGGAGACGCGCTCCACGCAGGCATCCGGGTCATTCACCAAGAGTTAGCCCTATGCCCTGACTTCACCGTTGCCGAAAATATTTTCTTGGGCACAGAACCGATACTCTACGGATTAATCGACAACGCCCGCATGGTTACCGAGGCAAAATCGGAGCTGCAAAAACTGGGCCTCTCCGATCTCGATCCTCGCACAAAAACTGATGCACTACCCGTTGGCATTCGACAAATGGTGGAGATTGCACGTGCGCTGAAATCTCCAACGGAAAAGAATTCTGGTGGGCAGCACGGAAAGATTTTAATTCTGGACGAACCAACTTCCGCGCTGAGCGTCCGCGAGGCGGAGCATCTGGAAGAAACCCTGCGAACCTTGCGGGACAAGGGTTTCGCGATCCTCTACATCTCGCACCGGCTCGACGAAGTCTTCCGCCTCGCGGACCGGATCACTGTTTTGCGCAATGGGGAAAGCCGTGGAACGATTCTTCGGGCTAACGAAGAAATCCCGTTTGATCCGGATATCATAGTGTCCTTGATGATCGGCCGTGAGGCCAGTCCGATGGGAAATACAGCAACCGGGAGACCATCGAAAATCGCGGGACAGGCAGCTCCAACTACTGTACTGTCCGTCCAAAACTGGACGGTCCCCTCCCCCAATAATTCGGCACGCAATGTGGTCGAAGACATTTCCTTTGAATTGCATGCAGGAGAAATTCTGGGACTATGTGGTTTGATGGGCGCTGGCCGCACCGAACTTGTGGAAAGCCTGTGCGGGTTGTTTCCGGATCAACAGTCCTTCCGCAATTCAGCGGGTGGACGTGGAAAAATTCGGATCGAGGGCAAGCCCTATACTCCCCGCGACGCGGGCCACGCGCACGCAAACGGGATTGCCTTGGTGTGCGAAGATCGCCGGGGTCATGGAATCATGCCGGATAAAAGCGTTCGCGCCAACATCACCTACGCTTCACTTCGTGATTTTTGTTCCAAAATTCCGGGACTGGGATGGTTGCTTCAATCCGCACCCGAACAGCTCGCAGCCACTGCTCAAGTTGAATCTTTGCGCGTCAAAACTCCTGGCATTGAATTCCCCGTTGGAAAACTTTCCGGTGGCAACCAGCAGAAAACCTTGATCGGACGCGCACTGCTCACCTCTCCCAAGGTATTGATCCTCGACGAACCGACTCGTGGGATCGATGTGGGTGCGAAGGCGGAAGTTTATGCCTTGATCCGCATGCTCGCCTCCTCCGGGACCGCCATCCTGCTGATCTCCTCCGAGAATGGAGAAGCCTTGCGACTAAGCGATCGCGTCCTCATCTTGCGCAATGGAAAAATCGTTGCCGCGCGCGAAGCGGCCGACACTACCGAAATCGAAATCCTCGCTCTCGCCTCCGGAGGGACAACAGCCTCATGACACGCGCCCGCCTTCTCCTCATTACCATCCCTCTCGTCTGGGTCCTTTTCCATTTTCTCTCGGACGGCTCTGTACTCACCCCGGGGAACATGGTCAACCTGTTCAAGTACCTCAGTGTGGTCGGCATCCTCGCCACCGGGATGACACTTGTAATTGGGGCCGGTCACATCGACCTTTCGGTGGGATCACTTCTCGGATTCCTCGGCGCGGTGAATGCGCTTTTGCTTGCGGCCGGATGGCCCCTCCCCGCCGCCCTTGCTGCCGGAGCTTTATTGGGAGTGCTCGCAGGAGCCCTCCACGGCGTACTGGTGGCCGTTTTCCGTATCCCCGCATTCATTGCCACACTCAGCGGCCTTCTTGCCTACATGGGCCTCAAACAGCATCTCGCGAACCCCGTGATCCCCCTTCAGAACAAACTGTTGATCGAACTCGGGCAGGGTACCTTGCAGGGGGCCGCCGCGTGGATCGCGGTCGGGCTTGTCGTCCTGATCCTCCTGATAGTTGCGGGAAGAAAAGGATGGGTGGGGGCGGCGGTCCTCGGTGGGGTTCTCCTCGTGATGACCGCCGTCGCCGAGCGCGACCGGGGCATCCCCCTGTCGGTCCTCGCGCTCGGCGCGGCCGGCGCGGTGTGTCATTTCATCGCCGTTCGCACCCGCGCGGGGCGCTACGTGTTCGCTCTGGGTAGCAACGCCGAGGCGGCGCGCTATGCCGGGATCCCCGTGCGCGGCGTGACGATCTTTGCGTTTGCCTTGATGGGTCTGATGGCCTGGGTGGCGGGCCTCACCGCCACGAGTCAACTCATGGCCGGGGCCGCAGACATTGGAGACCAGCAAGAGCTCTATACGATTGCGGCTTGCGTGATTGGCGGTACAAGTTTACGGGGCGGTTCTGGTAGCGTATGGCTGTCCGTGCTTGGAGCCGTGCTCATGGCCTCCATCCTGAACGGGATGGAACAAATGGGAATCGCCTCTACCATTCAAAAAATCATCTTGGGACTAATACTCGTTGCGGCAGTCGGGACAGACCAGTGGACTCGCAGGAAGGAACGTCACGGATAAAAAAATCCCCCGGGTAAACCCCGGGGGAAATTCAACACGCCTGGTATTTCGACGGAGGTCGAATTACGGAAGGACGCTGATCGTACGCGAAACGGCCTGACCGTCCACGTGCGCCGTCAGGAAATACAAACCCGGGCGCAAGTTCGTGAAGGACTGCATTCCGGAACCGAAACCGGACTTCTTGCCAAGGCGCTCGCCGCGCAGGGTGCTCAGTTCCAAGGTGTATAGTCCCTTGGCTTGGGTCTGAACCGAAATTCCCGACTTCGAAGTGGCAACGGAAAGATTGGACTTGTTTTCGTTCAACGTGCCGTGGATCCCCGTCACCGTCGCGTTTAGGTAGAGGACCGAAATCGCGGCGATCTTGGGATTTCCAGCACTGCCGAGGTTGAAGGTAATGTTGATCTTTCCGTCTGGCTTCGTCGAGACGGTATACGTCTTGATCTGGGCAGTGAGGCAACCCACTTCGTTGAACATGTCGTAGTTGGTGAGCACCTTGGTGCCGTTGATGGTCACGTCGAAGACGCGGCCGCCGGCATTGCAAACGGCGGCGTACAGGCTCGACTCCAACAGGTTCACAGTGTATGTGCCCGGGGTCACCTTGAAGTTATAGGAAAAATCTTGTGAATCCCACCGCTCGTCTTGGTAAAGTTGATCGTCAGGCGTGTTCGCGATTGCGCTGGTCGCGGAATAAGTCTGGCCCCCGGTAAAGCCTGAATCTGCAACCCAAATTTTTCCCGCGGAATCGGTGAACGCGCTGCCACCGCAATTCACGCGAATCGAGTCGGCACTGGTTGCTGCCTGCGAAATTGAAACCGTGAGCATCAATGCAGAAAAGGCGAATAATGCGGTCTTTACGGATTTGTTGGTACTCATGTAGCACTCCCACTTTTTAAATGTTGTTCCCGACAGACTACCCATCAAAATTGAATCTGACATCAGATTGCAATCCACGCCTAATGTAATGCATCCTGTTACATAATGTTACCATAAATCCTTATTATGAATATTATGGGCAAAAACGCTGTTTTCTAGATAATTTGCCTGTGAACAAGAAGGAAAGCCCAAAATGATTTTGGTAGCCACACTTACCGTTAAGCCAGGGGGACTCACGGCATTCCGCAATTATGAACGTCAGGCCGCCGCGATCATGCAGCGTCATGGCGGCCGCATCGAACGCACCGTGTCTTTGTGGGAAAACCAGGAGGATGATTTTTTTCGGGAAGTCCACCTCGTGTATTTCCCAAGCGCCGAAGCCCTCGCGGCCTACCGCGAGGATGCGGACTTCAAAGCCCTTACGGCTTTACGTGAAACCTGTATCGTCTCCACTGTGATTCGCAGCGGCGAACCCGGACCGGATTACCACGCTGTTTGATTAATCCCGCCACTGCGGGCCCCAGGATTTGGGTGCGGCATCGTCCGCGCCACCCGCTGCGCCAGCTTTCCCTGCGGAGGGTCCACCTCCCCCACCCTCGACCTTTTCCAACCCCGTGATCAAATCGGAAATCGTTTCTCCGGACTCCGCAGCGACATGCAATTGACTGGAAAGAAGTCGCGAGAGGTCCTTGGAGAGTTCTTTGCGTTCGCGTTCATCGAGATCAAACCGCGAAAGCCATTCCGTAAAGAGTCTTGAAAGGCGCTCAGGCGTATCCCGCCCTGCATTCACGCGTTCGGACATGGTAAACCTCCGGAGGCGAAGGGCCGCCTCCTCCAAATCTGTGTGGAGATAATCCGCGAGTTTTTCGGTGGACCATTTTTGTTGAAGGCCCTGACGCAAGTTCCGGATGGCTTCCGGGGCGATCAGGCGCAGGCGGTAATCCTCGTCGCGCGAGGCGGAATACTCGCGGTAGGTAAGGCCGAACACATCGGCCGCCAAACGAGAATCGGCGTCGTCGGGGTTCATATCAGGCCATGAGTTCGGGCATCTCGACGAGCTCGATGACCCTACTCCTCATCCCCGTCTCCGAAGTCCTTCTCCAAGTCCTGCAACACATCGCGAACCTTGGCCTCGGTTTCGGTTAAAACACTTTTACAACGCTTCAGTAAACCGGCTGCTTCCACGACGCGCTCCGCCAATTCATCGATGGGAATACGACTTTGATCGATATCCTCCAGAATCTCGTCGAGGCGCTTGATCGCCTGGCTATAAGTCGGGTTTTCCTTGCTCATGTTTTTCCGTTCTGCTATTCTGGATTTTTATTCGTATGGGATTCGACCCGTGCCCCGATTTCGCCGTCGGCGAATCGCACGTGGATTTCATCCCCTGTTTTCAGGTCTCCGGCGCTGCGCACCCATTTCCCCGCGGTGGACATAACCTGGGCGAACCCGCGCTTGAGCAGTTCTGCCGGGTCCGAGGCCTGCAGGAGTTTTGCTTTCAGATCAAGACCCACTGTTTCGAGCCGAATGAGTTTGTCGGGCCCTCGCAAGAGCCCAATGCGGTTGAGACGTAGCTTGTCATGAACGGCTCGAAACAAGCGGGCGCTCGTCAAGGCGATGTTTCTCGAAAAATCGGATTGACGCTGTGACTCCCGCTGCGCCCGCGCATCCCACTCCGTGCGCAGGAGTTCCGCTTTCTGCACGGCCATCCGACCCGCGTGCTGGTAGGCAAACTCCCACGAGTCCCGCACCGCTGTGGCCTTTTCCGTAAGTTCGGAAAAAGCTGTCAACAAACGAGATTCAAGATACTTCGCACAATCGGTCGGGGTCAATAAATCATCGAAGGCCACGATGTCTGCCAACGACCGGTCGATTTCGTGGCCGATACCCGTCAGCACAGGAACGGGCGCGGCGGCGATGGCGCGGCAAATCATTTCGGAGTCGAAGAAGACAAGATCGGTTTTGGACCCGCCGCCGCGGACAAGGCAGATGACATCGACCTTTTTCCCTGCCGGCAAACTGGACAAGCGCTGCAGGGCATCGCGCACGGTTGTCTCCGTCGCGGGGCCTTGCATGCGCGCTTCGACGAAGAATATTTCGAAGGAAAATCCGGACTGCAGCAGAACCGTTGTAAAGTCCTGATACGCCGCGGAGCCACGTGAGGAAACAAGCCCTACGCGCAGGGGGATTTCAGGAAACAGCAGTCGTTTGTTTTTCTCCAACAACCCTTCGCGCTTGAGTGTCTCCAGAATTTTCTGGCGCGTGAGCGTGAGTTCACCGAGCGTGAACGCCTCATCCACATCGAGCACCTTAGTCTGAAAGCGTCCGGAGGGCACGTAGAAGCCCGCTTCGAGGAGCAGGGAGACCTTGAGCTCGGGTCGAAGGGCAAACGGCGTGGGAAGCTGGGCGAAGCGGGCGTTGAACGATTCGAATTGCGCGGCCCAGATGATCACATCCAAAACGGCCTTGGGACGCGCATCCCCCTCCTCAAACTCGCCCAAGGTCAGATAGACCACCTTCCCGCGAACCTGAAGCTGGGTGATGACCCCTTTAACCCACGTGGCGGGAATTTCCTTGATGCGACGCTCCACGCCCCGGTTATACTGGGTGACCGTATACACCTTCTTGCCTTGCGACTCCGCGTCGGGAGAAGCTCCGGTGAGCAATGCATCGATCGTTGCGGACATGCGTGGCAAAATAGCTTTGAGGATGTGTTTAGTCCTATTTGGCCCCGAATTTGTTCTCTGTGAACATTGAGCCTGGTGCAATAAAAGGCTAATTTTGGCGATCTGGAAGGTGGAAAAGCCACCGTATTCAAAGGGCGGGAAGACGCCCGCGACCCCAAGGAGTTTTCGATGCCCATTGTCAATTTTAAAGAGTATAACGAAATGCTGGACGCGGCGAACAAGGGCAAGTATGCCTACCCCGCCATCAACGTTTCCAACATGGAAACAGCCAACGCCGCGTTGCTCGGCTTCGCCGAAGCCAAGTCCGACGGTATCATCCAGGTTTCCACCGGCGGCGGTCAGCACGCTTCCGGCTCGTACGTCAAGGACATGGTTCTGGGCGCCATCGGCCTCGCCGAGCACGTTCGCCGCATGGCGGATCGTTACCCCGTCCGCATTGCCCTCCACACCGACCACTGCCAGCCCGGCAAGGTCGACACGTTCATGAAGCCCCTCATCGCCGAGACCGCCAAGCGTCGCGCCGCCGGGCTGCCCAACCTCTTCAACAGCCATATGTTCGACGGCTCCGAGCTTTCGCTCGAAGAGAACATGAAGATCGCGAAGGAACTGATGGTTCTTTGCGCCGCCAATGAAATCATCCTCGAAGTCGAAGCCGGCGTCGTCGGTGGCGAAGAAGACGGTCATGATACTTCGGACACCCCGGCCGACAAGCTTTACACAACCCCTGAGGATATGCTCGGCGTGTACGAGGCCCTGAATCATCTGGGTGGCCGCTACATGTTCGCCGCAACCTTCGGCAACGTGCACGGCGTGTACAAGCCCGGCAACGTCAAACTCAAGCCCTCCATCCTCAAGGACGGTCAGGACGCGCTGCAGGCCAAATACAAGGCTCGCTTCGACCTCGTGTTCCACGGCGGTTCCGGTTCGACCCAGGAAGAAATCTTCGAGACGCTCGACTACGGCGTGGTCAAGATGAACGTGGACACCGACACGCAGTATGCGTTCTCGCGTCCCATCACCGATCACATCATGAAGAACTACGATGGTCTCCTCAAGATCGACGGCGAAGTGGGCAACAAAAAGGCCTACGACCCGCGCGCATACTTGAAGCTCGGTGAGAAGGGCATGGCGCAGCGCATCAAGGAAGCCTGCGACAATCTCCGCTCGACCGGCAAGACGCTCCACAAGGCGTAAACTAACCCTATCTGCCTCGCAGGATGGAAAAGAAAAAGCCCGACTCGCAAGAGCCGGGCTTTTTTGTTGGGTAAAATTGGAGTTCTTACTCCCCGCGTTCAAACACCACGCAGCTGTTATGTCCACCGAAGCCGAAGCTGTTGCTAATCCCGAAGCGTGCATCCGTAGCCTGAGCGACGTTCGGGACACAGTCCACGGGGCATTCGGGATCCTGCTCTTGCACGTTGATCGTGGGATGAAGCTTACCGGCGTTCAGGCACATGATGAGCGCGACTGCTTCAGTCGCCGAGGTGCCGCCGAGCAGGTGGCCGACCATCGACTTCGTCGCCGTAACCTTGAGTTTCGGCAGGTGACTCTTGAAGACAAGGCCAAGGGCTTTGCATTCTGCGGCATCCCCCAGCGGGGTGGATGTCGCATGCGGATTAACCACACCGATATCCTCGGGCTTGAGTCCAGCATCGGCGAGCGCGTTAGTCATGGCCATCGCGACAGCCTCGCCGGTCTCCAGAGGTGCGGACATATGGTACGCATCGTTGCTCATTCCATAACCGCGCAGCACGGCGAGGATCTTGGCCCCGCGCGCTTCGGCGTGTTCACGGGACTCGAGGACGAGCGCACCGCCGCCTTCGCCGAGTACGAAGCCATCGCGACCCTTGTCGAAGGGGCGTGAGGCTTGCTGCGGCGCGTCATTGCGGCGCGAAAGGGCCTTCATGTTGGAGAACCCCGCCAGTGATACCTGGCACACGGATTCTTCGGAGCCACCGGCGATCATCACGTCGGCGCGGCCGAGGCGAATCTGATCGGCGGCCGTGGCGATGGCGTGGTTCGCCGTCGTGCAGGCCGAGGTCACGGCCCAGTTGGGGCCACGCCAGCCGAGGCGGATCGAAACCATGCCGCTGCCCATATTGGTGATGGACATGGGCACAAAGAAAGGCGAGACACGCTTGGGCCCCTTGGTTACCAAGGCCTCGGCGTTCTCGGTGAAGACTTCCATACCGCCCATGCCAGAGCCCAAAATCACACCGGCACGGTAAAGATTTTTGGGCGGAGCCACATCCAGTCCCGCCTGCTTAACGGCATCGAGGGATGCGTGCATCAGGTATTGGATATAGCGGCTGGTGCGCTGCGCTTCCTTCGGCTCGAAGTGAAGCGTGGGATCGAAACCGCGTACCTCACCCGCGAAGTTCGTCGCATACGCCGAAGCGTCAAAACGTTCGATGGGCCCGACACCGCTTTTCCCTGCAAGCAAATTGCCGAAGTAAGTGTCAATATCATGCCCCAAAGGGGTGACGACACCCATACCTGTAACGACCACGTCGCGATTCGATGCCATTTGAAATTCCATTCCCCTTTACGGCGTTTTTATGCTCGTCTAATCTAATCTAAGGCCCAAATTTCTACGTTCAGACCAGCGCCCTTCAAATTTAGGAAACACCTCCACTATGCAATATGGGGAAAACCGCGGGGAAAACCGACTCGCCTGGATTGATCTCGAAATGACGGGATTAAACCCCGAAAAAGACGTTATTCTCGAAATTGCGACGCTTCTGACCGATTCTGATCTGAATATTCTTGCGGAAGGGCCGGTATTTGCCCTACAGGCCACGGAAGAGCAGTTGGCGGGCATGGATGAGTGGAATCAAAAGCAGCATAAAAAGTCGGGCTTACTCGATCGCGTGCGCGCATCCACCGAGACCATGGCCACCGCGCAGACTAAAACACTCGAGTTTTTCGCGGAGCATCTGGCGCCGGGGAAGGTGCCGCTCTGCGGCAATTCGGTTTGGCAGGATCGCCGCTTTCTGGTGAAACACATGCCAGAGCTCGATTCTTTTTTCCATTACCGCATCATCGACGTCAGCTCTATCAAGGAAATCGCGAAGCGCTGGTACCCGCAGATTCCTTCGTTCAAAAAAGGTGACCAACATTTGGCCATGGCGGATATTCAGGATTCCGTGAAGGAACTGAAATATTATCGCGAGAAAGTTTTTGTGGCGGCCCCTGTCGAGATTCTAACCCCCGAACCTGGACCGGTCTGATCTCGCATGCCTCAATCCGAGCCGCCCCGGAAAAAACCAGACTCCCTGATCACCCCGCATAAACCCGGGGGACTTCGCTTCGACCCACCTCCCCCGCCTCGTTCGGGTCAAGGCTCGGGAACACCGTTGCAAGTTCCGTCGCACGTCACTTCGGTGCGTTCGCAAAGCCCGGCTCGCATCAAAAGACGGAAGCGTCGTAATCGCCTCATCCTGTTGACCTTGGTTGTTTTGGCAGGCGTGACGGGTTGGTATGCACTGTTCTCAAAGCCCGCATCCAGCGTGGCCGCACCCCCGGTGCCTGTCTACGATATGGACGAGACGACTTCTTTACCCTCGCCGAAGGCCTTTCCCGATCAGGATACCTTCACGACCGAAGATGGTCGGTGGGTGACGCGCTACGCCGCGGACGTGTCCCTTCAGGCGCGTACGGTGCGGTATCTCGATCAGTACCGTCCCGAGGGGGCGGTGATCGCGATCGCGGACCTACGTACGGGCCAGATCCGCGCCCTCGCAGAACGTGACTCCAACCTCACCACCACCCGGCCACGACTGGCCCTGGGCCAAACCTTCCCCGCCGCCTCCTTGGCGAAGATCATCACCGCAGCGGCCGCCCTCGAAGGCGGCGTCTGCCGCCCCGGGGATGACCTCCCCCTCCTCGGCGGGGCCCATACCCTGTATCGTTCCCAGTTGCAGATGCCGCGGGGCCGGTACAACACCGTCACCCTTCGTGAAGCCTTCGCCCGCTCCATCAACCCTTCCTTCGGCATCCTCGGTCAACAAGTCGGCCCCGCCTCCCTGCGCCGCATGGGCGAACGCCTGGGGTTCAATCAACAGGCCACGGCGACCGGCGACCACTTCATCGGCAGTTCCTTTGAAGTACCGGACAGTGGTTTTGCCCTTGCTGAGGTGGCCTGTGGCTACACCACCACCACCACGCTCTCTCCGCTGCACGCCCTTCAAATCGCGCGAGCCATCGGCGACGACGGCCGCGTGCTTCCCACGCGGTTCACCCATGAGCTCGTCTCCCTGGACGGGGAGGAAACACGCAAGTTACCTGCCAGTACGGTTAAACCCTTTACATCAACGGCCACTCTCAACGAACTCCAATCGCTGATGGAAGCCACGGTTTCCGACGGGACGGCTCGCCGGGGATTTCGTCGCAACCTGAATGCACAGGAGTTTGACGCCTTGGAAATGGGGGGCAAAACCGGCTCGCTGAACGGGCATAACCCGCCGGGACGCTACGAATGGTTTATCGGTTATGCCCGTCGCAAAGACCATCCTGATCAAGGGATTGCTGTAGCCGTCATGCTTATTAACCGCACCTACCTCGCGGTACATGCCGCCGAATTGGCCGGACTCGTCATCCGTGACTGGTCCCGTTATTCAGCACCCTACCCGGATGAAGAGGGCAAATATCTCACGAAACGCTAGCCGGGAAATGTTACTTTTGCATGTCCCCGCTGAATTTTTTGGGGAAGGGTGGCCGAGCGGTTTAAGGCTGCAGTCTTGAAAACTGCCGATGGGAAACTATCCGTGAGTTCGAATCTCACCCCTTCCGCCATTAAGCGGATTCAACGTAGGCAACTGCAAAGAAAAGTTACGCAAGACTAGTACGGCTAATAGCCCATGGGTCTTGCCCCGTCACCCTCGTATCTTGATTTCAAGAACGGAGGGTTATCATGGACCTGCTTAAACCCAGAAATTGGACCGCATCGGACATTGGCTTGATCAAAGCCAGTTCTGCGCTGTTAGGAATTGCCGTTGGGCTCTCCCTGCCGAAACGCTGCAAGGGCTATGCCCCGCTGCTTTTGCTCGGTGTGGCTGCGCTTGCGCTGAAGCCAGCCCTGCATTATTTCCAGAAAGCCGCCAGTCAGGATCCAAGCTTCACGCATGATTATGAAGCTGATACCGACTATGATGCCGATGAACGTACACCTGCGGGAGAAAACCTCTAATGGAATCCCGCATCGACTTTCCTACCGTGAAATGGGGGCCCTTGCTCGCCGGCTTCGCAATCGGGCTGTTACTTCCGAAGGGACTTCGTCCCAAGGGTCGGTACATCGCGCTCATTGCCGGAGGCTTCGCCGTCAAAAAGATTCTCGAAAACATGAAGCCGGATCCCGTGATCTGCATGGACCGTCCGGCTCATGAGATGTCGCCTTTGCAGAAAGCAGAAGCGGCAACAAATGGTCGACCTGTTACTGTGACCGAAAATACCGATGAGGATGTGGGCTAAAGCGCGGAAGGTTTAAGGTCTTCGTAAAATTTCGCGATGGTGACGGCCATGTACGGAATGAGCCATAAAAATCCGATGCCTGCGGTTAGGATGCTCAATAGAAACCAACCTGTGAATCGCAATAGCAGGCAGAAAAATTTCCAGCGGTGCCCGAACATCATAGCCTTGCTTTTTTTCAGGGCCTCATCCGCGCCCAAACCGGGTTCATCGGCAAGGAGCCAAAAGGTCATCGAATAGCTTAAGGCCGCTATGACTCCAGGGACGATCAATAACAGTCCCCACAAAAGGATCAATAACATCCGGTACCAATAAGCGATCAAGGCTGTTGAAAAGCGGTTAAACCCGTCGAACGACTCTTGTAAACGCGCTTGAGTGCGCCTCGAAATTTTCAGATAGACGCCCGCGATGCCCAAAGTCATTGGTGCGACAACCACAAACCAAATCAACGTTCCCACCCCGGAAAGGGATTGGAGGACGATCCCCAGCGAGCAATAGAGGAAGGTCAGTGCGACCCCAAGTCTCCAGCTTCCTTGCAAAGAGAGGCGGGCCTCGGCCATCAGGGTTTCATTTTCAGCGGGAATGCCTTGCATGCGGACTCCGTCCTGATCACCAACTTATGATCGTGATTATTGTTTTGAAAACATATACATTCGCGGGCTCAGGAGAAAAATCCGGCAGCCACCTCGAAGTTGGAGTCAGACTTCGGGGACAACCGCTTTTCGACCCATGCCAGCGTCAGGGCATCGACCCGCGTGGCCCCCGCCCGCAAAAGTTCGTCCCGGCAGTGGGACAGGGTACTTCCGGTGGTGCAAACGTCATCGATCAGAAGAATCCTTTTGCCTGCAAGCTGGCGGGCGTCAGCGCAAAATGCGCCGTCCAGGTTTTCTGCGCGGGCCCCGCTCTTGAGCCGCGTCTGCGTGCCCGTGTAACGCACTCGCCGGAGTCCCTTCGCAAGCACGGGAACTTTGCCTGTCCGGCTCAGGTGGATCGCGAGGGCTTCGGCCTGGTTATACCCGCGGTCGCGGCGCCGAGCGGGGTGCAAGGGCACTGGTACGAGCGCGTCGTAGGTGCGCGCGAGGTCTTCGGCCCACAGCCGCCGCCACCGCATCCACGCCGTCAGAAAGGCGATATGGCGCCGCTCATGACGGTATTTGAATCCGTGGATCAAATCATGCAGCGGCGGTGTCAGGCGGAACAACGCGCGGATCCACGGCAGTCCTGTGACCGCCTCGTCCTCCTCGGGCCGCGCGTCACGTAAAATCCGGAGGCACGCGCGGCACAGCGGGAACGAAGCCTGACGGCGCAAACCACAGTGAATACACACCGGCGGCAGAACCCAATCCTCGACCCACAAAATCGCGCGCGGAATGACTCCTCTGAAAACTCGCCGCGCACGAATGAGAAAGGAATGAGCCATGACGTCCTCCGCAAAGTGAATGCGTTAGACGAATTTTCAGCGGTAAGAGGATAGGTGGGCTCGAAAAAAACGGAAAGCGCCTGCGATCGCCCCGCATGCCACCCAGGCGCTACAAATACTCCCCGTGCGCCCGGAGGTTCAAAAGAATCCCCAGCATGATCAGGCACGAGATCAAGAACGAGCCGCCGTATGAAAGAAAGGGCAGCGGCAATCCCGTAACCGGCATCATGCCCATGGTCATCGAAATATTGACGAGGACGTGGAAGGAAAAGACCCCGAGAACGCCTACTGACGCGAGTGCGGTAAAGCGGCTACGCGTATCCGTGGAGATATGCAGAATACGCTGCATGAGAACCAGGAACAGCCCCAAAACCAGCACGCATCCCAAAAAGCCGAATTGTTCACCGATCACCGAGAAGATGAAATCTGTGTGCTCCTCGGGCAGGAAGCTGAGGTTGGTTTGAGTCCCGTTCAGGTAGCCCTTGCCGAACAATCCCCCGGAACCGATGGCCACCTTGCTCTGCAAGACCTGGTAGCCCGCGCCTTGCGGGTCCAACTGCGGGTCGACAAAGGTCATGATGCGCTCGCGTTGATGCGAGTACAGGATTTTGTTCCACACGAAAATGGCGGCGTACCCGGCGGCAATGTTGATCACGATCCACATCAGCATGTTGTACAGCGTTGTGCGCGTCCGCCACATCACAAAGATGAGCACCAGGAACAGCCCGGCCCAGGCGAAGTGATTAAAGGTTAGGATGACGGACAGAACCGGCGTCAGCAAAAAGAACATGTCCTTGGCAGACAGACCCGCGAAAAAGGCCATCATCGCGGCCATACAGACAAAGCTCAGCGCCGTGCTGAGGTTCGGTTGCATGAGCACGAGCACAAACGGCACAATGAATAAAAGGAAAGGAGTCAAGAGGCTGCGAGGGCGACTGAGACTGACCGATTGGAAGGATAGGTATCGGGAGAGTGCGAGGAGCAAGGCGACCTTTGTAAGGTCCGCCGGCTGCAAGTTGAACCCGCCCGGCAAGGCAATCCAGCGTTCGAGAGAATTCCCCTTGAAAATGATGATGTAGATCAGGGGCAATAAAGATAGGCCGTAGAGAGGATAGGCCGCTGCGTAGAAGACTCGGGGCGGGACAATGTAGAGCCCGGCCGTGAACACGAGGCCAATGGCGGCAAACACGACCTGCTTCTGCCAATAGTGCTGTGCCTCCCCTACTGTTGCAGAGTACACGGCGAGAAGCCCAATGAGCATCAAACCGCCCACCGTTCCCAGCAGGACCCAGTCCCACGCGCGTGCCTGTCGTTCTCTACGGAGCATTTTCGAAAAACCTTTTCATGATGGCTCCTGCGATGGGGGCGGCTTTCGAGCCACCGTGACCGACGTTTTCCATGACCACGGAAATCGCGATGCGCGGATTGTCCAGCGGTGCGGTGGCGACGAACAAGGCGTGGGTGAGTTCCCCATGCGGATTTTCGGCAGACCCGGTTTTTCCACCGACCCATACGCCGGGAACGCGCGCACGGCCTCCGGTGCCGTGTGCCCCGTTGACCACTTCGGACATGGCCTTGATCATGCGCTGGTGCGTGTCGTCGGGAGTCCTGAGGTCGTGCAAAACTTCCGCATTCGATTTGAGAATGAGATGCCCTTTGGGATCGCGGACTTCGCGCAAAAAGTGGGGTTTGTAAATCACATGCCCGTTGCCGAGACCCGCGACATAGTTTGCCAGCTGGATCGGGGTCGCAAGCTGTCCCTGCCCGATCGACAGGTTGAGAATCATCCCGCGCGGCCAGCGCCATCCCTTGTTCGCGAAACGCTTCACATAGGTCGCCGAGTCCATTAGCAGCCCGCTGCGTTCCTCATCAATATCAATCCCCGTCTTCGCCCCAAAGCCAAAACGGCGGGCAACGCTATTGATGCGCGGCAGACCGACCATGAGTCCGACCTGATAGTAATAGACGTCACAGGATTGCGTAAAAGCCGAGGTGGCGTCCGTATAGCCATGCCCCTTGAGTTCCCAGCAATGCCATACGCGATTGCCGAACCGATAGCCACCGGTGCAGGCGCGCGGCATGTGACCATCCGGATTGAGACCTCCCTCGATCCCGGCGATGGAAACGATTCCCTTGAAGGTCGAACCGGGCTCATAGCCTCCGCTCACGGCACGGTTGTTCAACGGGCGCGCAGGATCCAGGGCGAGGCGTGCCCATTCCTTGGCCCGCTTCTCACGACTGAGCGAAAACACGTTGCCATCCAGCCGCGGCGAGGAAGCCAGCACCAGCACCTCTCCGTTGCGCGGATCGATCGCGACCACGGCGCCCCGCACAGAATCCGTCAGCAGAGATTCCGCCAACACCTGAAGCTTCATATCAAGCGTGGTGTAAACATTCCTGCCGGCTTCGGGATCACGCTGCGGCATGTCATCGATCACTTCGATTTGCTTCCCGAAGGCGTTGACCTTGACATAGCGCAAGCCATCACGGCCCCGGAACTGGCTTTCATATTGCTTTTCAAGGCCCTTGCGTCCGATCCGGTCTCCGCGCGCATACGGCAAAACCGTGTCGGGCAGAACTCCGGCGCTCAAGTCGGTGACCTCATTTTCCTTGACCTCATCCATGTAGCCTAGCATGTGACCTGCCGCTGCGCCGAACGGGTAAGCACGTCTGGATTCCACAATCGTCACGATCCCGGGAAGATCGCTTTGGTGTTCTTCGATCAGCGACACCACCTCAAAGGGAGCGTCCTCCAGAATCACCAGTGGTTGAAACTTGCGCCACTTTGCGCGATCCAGACTCCACGACACATGCGCCGAGTCAAAAATCACATGGCCGGTACTATCACGAAACCGCAAGAGCTTTTGGAGGATGGGCTCGCCTCTGCGAAGCTCGGTCGGAAGAATGGCGATTTGGTACGAGGGCCGGTTGCGCGCGATGATGATCCCGTGCCGGTCATAAATCAACCCGCGCGGTGCCTTGACCACCTGCAGGCGAATGCTGTTCTGCTCCGAAAGGGACTTATGGTAACTGCCCTGGATGATCTGAAGGTAAAAGAGCCGAAGTATAAGGATCAGCAACGCCGCCAACAAGAAGAAAAGCAGCGAGCGCGCCGCCCCGACCCGGTATTGGGGATCGTCAAGCCGATTGGCGGAGGAAGAGCTCAAGGGACCTAGGTTTCCCGCGGCTTGAAGCCCGCCGCAAAGTAGAAGGCGACCGCGCCCAGTACCAGCGTATATACGGCCGAAGGCAGCGACTGACGCAGCAAGGCATCCCAGAAGAATCCACCTCGATAGCCTGCGGCGATGTAGAAGATCACGTCGTGCACCATCAAACCTGCGGCCAAGAGGAGTACGCGGGTGGCGGCCATCACCTTCATGACCTTTTCTTCAAAGAACCCCATCGCGTAGCCCACCAGGGACTTTGCTAGGACATTGGCGCCCAAAGTGTCCACCACGTAGATGTCCTGCACCAACCCGAGCAGAACACCGGCGTAGAGACCGGCTACGGGACCGTGGCGCAAGGCCACGGCGGTTAGGGCGATCAGGATGAGGTCGGGACGCACCGAGCCGATGGCCAACCAGCGCACAAGGGTTTGCTGAAGAAGCAGGGCCCCGAGCAGAATAATGATATCGAGAAGCCAGCCGTGGCGCGCGTTCATGGCAGGGTGTCTCCCGAATATTGCTGGGTCCAGGAATCTTTTTTGATCAGAACGAAGGCTTCTTCGACCGTGTTGAGGCGCTGAAAGGATTGTACCCGGAAGGAGCGCATGACGTCCTGGTTTTCTTTTTCAAGACGTGTGACTTCTCGGCCCGCGGCGCCGATGCGCAGTCCCTTGGGAAAGACCCCGCCGAGACCCGTGGTCACCAAGGTATCGCCATGCGCAACGTCGGAGCCCGCAGGAAAGCGGGCGACGAGGCGTTCGGGGCCATCAGCCTCGAGAATGCCGCGCGCGCGGCTGCGATCCGATAGCACCGAAACCTTGAACGCCGGGTCGGTGAGAAGTTGAACGAGACTGTGGTCGCTATACACCTTGATGGTTTTACCGACCACGCCGCGGGCGGTGACCACCGGCATATTCACACGAATGGAATCGTTCTCGCCGACATCGATGGTCCACGCGGTTTGAAACCGGCCCGGATCCTGCGCGACGACGCGGGTCGCCTTGAGCCGGAGCGAAACCGATTGCTGGAAGCGGGCCATGCCTTCGAGCCGCGGCGCCTGACGATACACTTGATGCAGCCAGTCGTTCTCCGCGCGCAGCGCCACGTTCTCGCGTGTGAGTCTACGGTTCTCTCCGTAGATGCCCACGGTCCCGTCGAATCGAGAGAGCACGGATTGCACGGGAAATAGCACCGTGCCGACCATCACTTCGTGAAAAACGTGCTTTCCCGTGACGTCCAGCGAAAGCAGAACGCCCGAGAAAATTACCGCGAGCAAAAATGAAAACGCCCCGTTCCAAACCGTGAGCGCTTTGCGCAGCCATTCCAGAATGTTCACCGCGAAGCCGCCCGTAGTTCAGCGCGGTTCAGCGCTGAGAGTCCATGAGGACCTTGTAATACTTGTCCATGTCCTCGAGAATGCGGGCTGTGCCTTTGCAAACACAAACCAGCGGGTCGTCGATCACATTCACGGGCAAACCGGTTTCGCGACGCAGCAATTCGTCGAGGCCGCGCAATTGCGCCCCGCCGCCCGTCATCACGATTCCCTTGTCCATGAGATCGGCCGAAAGTTCCGGCGGAGTCTGCTCGAGCGCGCGGCGCACCGCTTCGACAATGGCGTTCACAGGTTCCGAAAGCGCTTCGCGGATTTCGGCCGAAGTCAGCTTGAGTGTGTGCGGCACGCCTGCGACTAGGTCGCGGCCCTTGACTTCCATCTCGAGCTCGGGCTCGAGCGGGAATGCCGAACCGATCTGCATCTTGATCTTCTCGGCCATGCTCTCGCCGACCAGGAGGTTGTAATTCTTCTTGAGGTAGCTGATGATGGCTTCGTCCATCTCATCGCCGCCCACGCGCACCGAAGCGTCGCATACGATGCCGTAGAGCGCGATGACCGCGATCTCCGAGGTGCCGCCGCCGATGTCGATGATCATGTTGCCGCTGGGATCCTCAACGGGAATGCCCATGCCAATCGCGGCGGCCATCGGCTCGGCCACGAGATGGACTTCGCGCGCGCCCGCTTTGCGGGCCGCATCGAGCACCGCCCGCTTCTCGACCTCGGTGATGCCGGACGGCACACCGACGACGATACGCGGACGCAAAAAGAACAACGGGTATTTTTGCGCCGTTTTGATGAGACGAGTCAGCAGGCTCTCCACCAACTGAAAGTCGGCGATTACACCGTCTTTCATCGGGCGAACCGCGATAATCTCTCCGGGTGTACGACCAAGCATAAGCTTGGCCTCATGGCCGATCGCCACAACCTTGTTGGTACGACGATCCACCGCCACTACGGAAGGCTCGTTTATGACGATTCCGCGACCACCCACGTGAACCAACGTGTTGGCGGTCCCTAAATCAATGCCGATATCGCTGGAAATGTATCCGAACACTGCGGCCCCTTTAAAAAAACTTTGTGAGCCGCATAACCTAGAAAAAGTGACGAATTGTCGCGTAAAGGGGCAAAAAAATAGAGCGGAGGAAAATCGGAGTCAATCAGTCCAAAACCGGTCACAAAAAAAGCGCCCCCGAAAGGGCGCTTCTCGGTGAAGAACCTAAGCACTACCGAATCAACCCGGCGAACTAACCCGGCTTGTCTTCGCTCTTCTTGGAGGACTGGATCTGAATCCGGATGTCCTGCGAGATGCGCTTGATATTCTGAAGAACCTTGCGGGCTCGTGTTCCTGCGGATTTGTTGCCACGCTCAAATTTCTCAAATTCTTCTTTGAGGGAGGCGATTTCGGTTTCCAGGGCCTGGATATGGCTCATAGGTTCTCCTTTGGATGACAAAACGGTTAAAAACGCCGTTTAAGAGTAAATAGCGCCGACATGGGGGCATTGTCAATCGAAATTTGCAAAATTTAAAGCTTACCGCTTTATTTCACGTTTTTGAGGGCCCTTGCCTGCATTTTTATCCAAAAATTCGTCAAACTATCGTCATAACAACCTTCTACCCCCGCCATTCCGGCCCCTGAAAACCGTAATTTGAGAGGAGAGCGAGAAGGGGTATGGGTCAAAACCGTCAGGTTCCCCGAAGACGAATCCAGACTCCCCTTCAGGTGTTGATTCACCTTCATCCCGAATTCACGCTTTAGCCCGGAAGACGCGTACACCCATGCCGTGTCGCCTTGGCAATTTATTTGCACGGCGTAAACCCGTGAATCGATGGGGAGCCCGATAAATTCTCGCGATAAAATGCGTTCGGATCCTTCGACCCGGCCTTGATGCAACAACGAGGTGAAGGCTGCGGGGATCGCGTAGGCAGTCCCAACAGGCACACCGGGCAAGGACAAGGTGCTCACAAGCTCATTTACGCCTCTCCAGGCCTCGATTGGCATCGACCCCACCCATTGACCTCGCCGAAAATACGCGCGCGCCTCGTGAACTGCAAAACCTTCGGTAAAATCCTCCGGATTCGAACGAATGTCCTGAAAGGCCGCGAAGGCCGTCGCGTCATCTCCAAAGTCCAGCAACGTGAGGGTGTCCTTCCCCCCCGCGCCGGATTCGCCTGAAATTGCCTGAAGCAACCGCCGGGGCCCTCCCAAATTCGCAGGCCCCATATTCGTTCCTTCATTTGAGAAACCCACTGCCGCCACTTGTTCGCTTGTGGGCTTGTCCACGCGGGACAGAATATCCATCGGGACGTTATTCCACTCTAAACCCGGCTCACGCGCGCGCTCTGTCTTGCAGGCGGAAAGGAGAAGGCACCCCAGCATTCCAAACATGATGAGGAGAACCCCGCGGGCAAATTTCAGGGGACGCTCCCTGAGATGTGAACAGGGATGAATAAGGGGATTCGGAATGGCCATGTTAAGCTTCAGAAGTTAGGAAAGCCGCGGCTGCGGGACAGCCCGTAGCGAGCGGGCAAGGACGGCATCCACCCTGGACGGTGCGACAACGGTATTGCAACGCACCCCCACGCCGTAAATAGGCATCCAGGGGTGCAAACATTTTCCACGGAGTCTCCGGAAAAACAGTGTGAGCCAATTCCTGAAAGGTCTTCAATCTTTTGGATGCGTCGAAACCGGTGATTCCAGTTGCAGAGCCAGATGACCTCGTGGCCCCGGATTTCTTCCAGGCCGGTTTCATGAAATCCACATAAAACCGCAGATGCCCCTCGCCCACCGGCCACGCAAAATCCCGCGCAGATTCAGGCTTCAGCGTCTCTGCGGCCTGCGCCACTAGCCATAAAAAATACCGCGCCTTGTTTTTCATCAAGGAATGACGGCCCATCCAATAAATCTCGCCGCATAGCTCCATCACGCGCTGCTCCCAATCCGGCGCGTCACCCGTTTTTTCGTTTCCGGGTTTTCCGAACAGCCATGGCCCGAGAGGACCGACACGATAAAAGAAATCGCATACGCTTCTCAGAATGCCAGGCACTCGCGCACGTTCAGCGGGGTCGGCGAACCCACCCAGTTTTTCGACTTCTTCTTTCAGCGATTCGAATGGGGTCCTGTTCAGTTTGAAGATGTCGTTTTTGAAGTGTCGATAAAGACCAACAATCAGGCGGGCTGCCGCCGCTTCCCCACCGGGACGGTAAACGGCGGCGGACAGGAGGAGAATGCCAAGCCCCTTGTCGGATGTGGCTTCGAAGGGAAAGTTCTCAGCAAAAGAATCCAGGATTTCAGGCGGATGATTTTCAAAAGCCGCGGCATATCTCCTGAGGTCCGGTTTCATTGCGCCCAGTCGTTCCCCAATAAAACCTTAAGTGGGTCGCGGCCGGCCAACAGTTCGGGTCGAATCCGCGCGGCTCCGGCGGCGTCGAGGATGAGTACGATGGTCGACCCCATCTCGAAACAGGCGAGGTCGTCGCCCTTCTTCAATCGAAGCTCCGCCGCCGGGACGAAGTCGCGAATGCCGTCAGAATTGTGCTCAACGCGCGTGTTCCCTTTGAGGTCGGAGAAAGCCAAGGTTGTGCGGCCCACATTGGTGGCCCCGACGAGTGCGATCGTCATCCGCCCTGTGCCGCCATCTTCAGGCCGGCCCGTATCCATTTCGACCAGTATCCGGTCGTTTCGCACGAAGAGCGCGGGGATACTGCGGACACTCCAGCGGTTTACCGGCCACAGCGCGCCCGCCACATGGCGCGCGCGCAGCACACGGCAGTCGGCCGGGGCGTGAATACGATGATAATTGTAGGGCGCAAGGTATACGGTTAAAAACGCCCCACCGGTGTACGGCGCGGGATCCCATCCCGCGAGCAAGCCCCTTAGGGAATATCGAAGTCCCTTGATCTGGGTCAGAAATTCCTCGGTATCCAATCCATCCCGTTGCAGACGACCACGTTCAGTCAAGGTTCCATCCACGGGAGAAATGATCGGAGATGCTCCGATCGGCCGCGCGCCAGGACGCAATTTGCGCGTAAAGAAAGCGCTCCAGGTCGGGTAGTGTTTTAGCGGAAACTCCGCCTCCCCAACATCCGGCTTAAATGCGCTGATCATCGCATCGCGAATCCAGGTATCAATCCCAAACGGCCAGCGGCGCTCCATCAGGATGCCGATCATTCGACTCAACCAGTTTTTCGGAACCAAATACAGAAGGTTGTAGAACATAGTGGTAAAGGTAGAAGTTGGAGGTAAGCCCATTAAATAAAACAGCCGCCCCGTATGGGGCGGCTGTTGAATAATGCGGTCGGGCGGACTTGAACCGCCACAGGATTGCTCCCACAAGCACCTCAAGCTTGCGTGTCTACCATTTCACCACGACCGCGAAGTCGTCAAATTTTTGATCCGGAGTTCAGCTTATTGGGCGGCACCCGGGGTTGCGGTTGCCGGAGCTGCACCCGGAACAGACTGGGTCTGTGTCGGGCCGACGGTACCTTCAATCGGAGCACCCTGGATCGCGCCGGAAAGACCCTTGCTGGCTCCCTTGAGCTCAGACTCACCCATGGCGGCTGTATTGGCGCGTGAACCCAAGGCGCTCAGGCCGAGGAGAACGGCGAAGCCGATGGCGGCCACCCACTGGGTCATCTTGGTCAAAATGGTCACGGCCGAACTACCGGTGAAGGCGCTACCGCCGCCACCGCCGAAGGCGCCCGCCAAACCGCCACCCTTGTCGTTCTGCACGGTGACCAAAAGGATCAACAGCAGGCACACAAGGATGTGCACGATAAGCAGTAATGTGAATCCGATACCCATGATTTCTTCTTCCGTTTCGGGAAATTTCGCCCCAAATCTTTATTTAGGAGGCGGTAATTATACCCAGAAAAGTGTCAGCCTTCAAGGCCGCGCCACCAATAAGACCGCCATCCACATCGGGTTGGGCCAACAATTCTGCCGCATTTTCGGCTTTCATGCTGCCGCCGTACTGAATGCGGAGCGCTTCGGCGGTTTCGGAGCCATAAAGCGAGGTCAGTAAGCCACGGATGAATTTATGCACATCCTGGGCCTGTTGCGAGCTGGCAGTGCGTCCGGTTCCGATCGCCCACACCGGTTCATAGGCCACCACGGTGTTCAAAGCCTGTTCCGCCGTGACTCCCGCATAGGCGCTACGGAGCTGGGTTTCGACCACCTTCTCGGTGATGTTTTCTTCGCGCTCTTCCAGAGTTTCACCCACGCAAACAATGGGCTTGAGTCCGTCGGCCAAGGCCTTGTGAACCTTTTTGTTCACCGTCGCATCGGTTTCGTTAAAGTAGGCACGCTGCTCGGAGTGACCGAGAATCACGTAAGTCACCCCGAGAGCCTTCAGGATGTCGCCGGAAATCTTTCCGGTGAATGCGCCCTGTCCTTCCCAGTGCATGTCCTGCGCGCCGACCTGAACCGCAGAACCCTTAAGGGCGGCGATCACGCGGTCCAATGCGATGTAGGTCGGGCAAACCACGACTTCATGCGCAGAGGGTTTGGCTGCGAGCGCTGCAGCGATTTCCTTGGCCAAGGCTGCGGACTCGTCCACAGTCTTGTGCATTTTCCAGTTACCCGCGAGAATCGTTTGACGTGTCATGATAGGCTTTCAGAAAAGGTTTGTGTGGGCGGCGCGCTTATTTATCCGAGAGTGCCGTAACGCCGGGGAGGGCTTTGCCCTCCAGAAATTCCAGCGAGGCGCCGCCGCCTGTGGAGACGTGCGAGACCTTCTTTTCCAGCCCTGCCTGTTCGATCGCGGCGGCAGAGTCTCCCCCGCCGATGATCGTGATCGCGCCCTTGGCGGTCGCATCCACAAGCGCCTGCGCGATGGCGAAGGTTCCCTTCGAGGATTCTTCGATTTCGAACACGCCCATCGGGCCGTTCCAAACCACCGTTTTAGCGCTCAGGATGATGTCCGAAAACAGCTTGATTGATTCCGGCCCAATGTCCACCGACTCCATGTCGGCAGGGATCCCGTTGTCCGGCACGGCCTTCAGAGGCGATCCGATTTTGCGGGCGCCGAAGTCGAGCGAATCGGTGACCTGATAATCAATGGGCAGAACGATTTTGTCGCCAGCTTCGTCGAGAAGTTTCTTCGCCAATTCAACCTTGTCGTTCTCGACCAAGGACTTGCCGATCTCGAGGCCCTTGGCCTTGAGGAAGGTGTAAGCCATGCCGCCGCCGATGATGAGCTTGTCGACCTTGGGCAATAGGGCCATGATGACGTCGATCTTGCCGGAAATCTTGGCGCCGCCGATGATGGAGACGAAGGGGCGCTTCGGCTCGTCGAGCGCACCGCCGAGAAAGTCCAGTTCCTTCTTGAGCAAGTAACCCGAAACACGCTGCAGGTCGACGCCGACTACGGAGCTATGGGCGCGATGGGCGGTGCCAAAAGCGTCGTTGACAAAGATATCGCCGAGCTTCGTCAGAGAAGCGCGGAAGGCTTTGACTTCTTCATCCGAAGCCTTGGTGACGGTGCCGTCCTTGGCCTTGACCTTGCCTTCTTCGGCGAGATGGAAGCGAAGGTTCTCCAGCAGCAGCACTTCCCCGGGCTGGAGCGCGGCGGCCGCCTTCTCTACTTCAGGGCCGACGCAGTCATCGATAAACTTCACAGGGCGGCCGAGGAGTTCCTGCAGACGGGCGGCGATGGGTTTCAAGCTATGCTTTTCGACACGCTTGCCATCGGGACGACCGAGATGGCTCATCAGAACGAGGCTGCCGCCTTGGGCGAGCACGTAGTTCAGCGTAGGCAGGGATTCACGCAGACGCTTGTCGCTCTCGATCACGCCATCTTTGACGGGAACGTTAAAATCGACGCGAACGAGAACACGCTTGCCTTTTAAGGCGACATCTTCGACGAATAATTTGGCCATCTGAATACTCCGGGGGTCTACGCTTTGCCGAGGATGGAAGGTAGAGGGTGGAAGGTCGGGGAAAACACAAAACGAACGACTGCGGGTGAAAAAAAGAAGGGTGGAAGTGAGGACGGGACTTTGAGTTCCCTACCCTCTACCTTCCACCCTCAACCCTCTGGTTACTTACTTGTCAGCCTTCGCCATGTGCTTGACGAGGTCGACGACGCGGTTGGAATAACCCCATTCGTTGTCGTACCACGAAACGATCTTGAAGAAGCGCTTCTCACCCGGCAGGTTGTTCTGCAGCGTGGCGAGCGAGTCATAGATCGACGAGCGATTGTCATGAATGAAATCGGTCGAGACGAGTTCTTCGTCCGTCACACCGAGGTAACCCTTGAGGTACGAATCGGCAGCCTTCTTGAGAAGGGCGTCGATGGCCTGGATCGAGGTGTCGTTCACCGAACGGAACGTGAGATCGACAACGGAAACGTCGGCGGTCGGCACGCGGAAGGACATACCGGTGAGCTTGCCCTTGGTCGAGGGCAACACTTCACCGACAGCCTTGGCGGCGCCGGTGGTGGACGGGATAATGTTGAGCGCCGCGGCGCGGCCACCGCGCCAGTCCTTCTTGGACGGGCCGTCGACGGTTTTCTGCGTGGCGGTGTAAGAGTGAATCGTGGTCATCAAACCGGTTTCGATGCCAACGCCCTCTTTGAGCAGCACGTGAACCAGCGGCGCGAGGCAGTTGGTGGTGCAAGAAGCGTTCGACACGATGTTGTGCTTGGCCGGATCGTATTCGTTTTCGTTTACGCCCATGACCAAGGTTTTCACGTCGCCCTTGGCGGGTGCCGAGATGATGACTTTCTTGGCACCGGCGGTGAGGTGGCCGGTGGCCTTCTCGAATTCGGTGAAGAGACCGGTGGACTCGATCACATAATCGACTCCAAGGGCGCCCCAGGGCAGACCGGAGGGGTCGCGTGTTGCGGCCACGCACTTGATCTTGTGACCGTTGACAATCAGAATGTCGGTTTCGGCATTGGCGGCATCGCTTTTGGCGGTTTCGACCTTGTGCTTGAACTTGCCATGCACGGAGTCATAGCGCATCTGGTAGGCGAAATAGTCCGCATCGGTGGAAACGTCCACGACCGCGACCACGTCGATTTCCTTGCCGAGAAGGCCCTGATCACAAATAGCCTGGAAAACCATGCGTCCAATGCGACCGAATCCGTTAATACCAATCTTGATAGCCACGATCAACCTCTTCCTTGAATGTAAACTTCGTTGTTGCGGGAACCCTAAATATAACAGACCTACAAGTTCTGCTCAACCTCAAAAACCGCATCTTGTAGGCTAAAATCCGCACAAAATTAATTTTCGGACGTAAGCGCTCATGGACCCGGAATTAGATTTTCTCCCATGGATCCCATTACCGCGAAATACAACGCCACAGTCGATAGCATACAACACCTCACGCCCGATTTGTTTGTGCTGAAGGTGCGACCCGATAATCCGGTTCCTGCATTCACTTCGGGTCAGTATGTGCTCCTTGGACTTTCCACAAACATTCCGCGTCGCGAGGGAAGCGAGGCCGAGTTCAAAGAACAAAAGGCCGACAGACTACTTCTTCGCGCCTATAGCATTGCCTCCTCCGGCCATGAGCCGGACATTATCGAGTTTTACATCTCGGTGGTTTCCAACGGTTCACTTACCCCGCGTCTCGTGCAGGTGAAGGCGGGCGATCGCCTGAATATCGGTGAAAAAATTCGCGGGCATTTCACGCTGCACAGCGTGACGCAAAACCCGGAACGTAAATGGGTGGTTTTGGCGGCTACGGGGACGGGTCTTGCGCCGTATATCTCCATGATGCGTGCTGAATATGTGAACCCTTCCCCCTATCATTTCGTGATCCTGCAGGGCGCGCCCGTTGGCGCGGACCATGGCTACACCGAGGAACTCACCAAACACGCGGCCACGTTGCCCAATCTGACCTACATCCCCTCCATCAGCCGCCCTCATCTGGATTCGGAGTGGACGGGCGATACGGGTCGCATCACGCGGTACTTTGACTCCCCCATTTTGACCGAGCGCCTTGGCCTCGAATTCGACCCGCAAAAAACCTCGGTATTCTTGTGCGGAAACCCGGCGATGATCGAGGATGTGAAGAAGGTATTGGAACCGAAGGGCTACACAACCCATACGCCTGCGGCGCCGGGATCCTTGCATATCGAAGAATATTGGTAACACCGGGTTAAACGGAAATGGCTTCCAAAAAACCACGACGCCTGATAGTAGGCGATATCCATGGCTGTGCCGATGAATTAGCGGAACTGTTGTTCCGTTTCAAATTTATGCCAGGCTATGACACACTCTTCACCGTGGGAGATGTCATCGGCAAAGGCCCGAAGGCGCGTGAAGCCCTCGAATTGCTGCGGCAATTTGGGGCCCGCAGTGTGCTCGGGAACCACGAGCAGCATGTTCTCACCGCTGCTGCAACTCCAGTCGCGAAGCGTACCGAACGTCATAAAGAATATCTGGCATCGCTGGGACCTGATCAAAAAATGTGGCTCAGTCAAATCGCCACCTGGCCTCTTTATATCGAAGAGCCTGATCTGATCATTGTGCATGCCGGGTTGGATCCCGCCGCCAAGGAACTTTCGGCGATGCGTCGGGAGATCACCACCACCATCCGCACCTGGGACGGGCAGGGACTATTCCTGAATCGTCCTGCGGAAGACCCGCCGTGGTTCGAATGCGTAAAGCCCACCAAGACCGTGATTTTCGGTCATTGGGCCATGCGCGGCCTCGTCGATTTGCCCCGTTTCAAGGGTTTGGATACAGGCTGCGTTTATGGGCGCGAACTAACCGCCTGGTGCCCCGAAGAGAAAAAATTCCACCATGTTACGGCCCGGCGCGAATATGCCCCCATGCGTCCGGACTGAAGCAAGTATCTTGGCCTCCCATGTCTGATTCTACGCTCGACACCATGCTAGACCCTCTGTCACCCGAATACGACTTTCTCGTGATCGGGGCGGGCCCTGCCGGCCTGTTGGCTTCACTGACACTTGCCCGAAAAGGGCGCAAGAAAGATGGCACCCCCTATCGGATCGCCCTGACGGATAAGCGCGACCCGTGGCGCGAGCCTGTGGCCTGTGCCGAAGCCGTGCATCGCGCCCGACTGGAAGCCCTCGTACCGGCAGTTGAGCCTGAGTGGATCCGCGGGCCCGTCGACGGTGCGATTTTCGTCTCCCCGGACGGCACACCCGTACAGTTCGGTCAGGACGGTACCGGTTATCTCATCGACCGGGCCGTGATGCACCGCCGTCTCGCCGAACAAAGCCGTGAACTCGGCGTCCACTGCAACTTCCGGGCGCGCGTGACAGAAGTTTCGCATCTCGAGAATGGTTTCCGCACAGTGAAACTGGATGGTCCGGGAATGACTGACGGATCCGGAACCCTACGCGCGCACGTAGTGATCGACTGCGGCGGCCCTGGCACCGGGTTCGGTGCGGACGAAAATATCATGCAGGGCAACTTCGATGTGGAGCCTGCGGTGTTCGCCTTGGTCAAGGGGCCGAAGTTCCCGGTCAACTACATCCAGATGTTCTTCGGCAGAAACTACGCGCCGGGCGGTTATGCCTGGTTGTTCCCCCGCGATGAACACGTCGCCAACATCGGCCTCGTGGTGGGCCGTGACTACGCCCACGAGGCCCCCGCCCGGCAGGCCCTGAAGACCTTCCTGGAGAAGACCTATCCCGGTTCCGAAATCCTGACCTTCCAGGGCGGGGCCATCCCCTGCGGCTACCCCGACGCCCCCTTGGCTGTGAACAACCTGTACAAGGCCGGAGACGCCGCCAATATGGTGCATCCCCTAAGCCGCGCAGGTATCCTGGAGGCCATGACAGGCGGCACCTATGCCGCCTTGGCCGGTTTAAAGACCATTCATTTGGATCAAGAGCAAGACCGGCTCCCCCATTACCTCGCCTATAAAGAAAATTGGGACAAGGCTTACGGTAAGGGACATCGCCGGATCGCCCGCATTAAAAAAGCGTTTATGGAAGTTTCAGACCGGACTTTCGATCGCGCTGCCCATGCCTTGAGCAAGCTTCCGGCACACAAACAGACCCTTGGCCGGATTATCCTCACGACACTTTGGCAATCTCCCCTGCTGTTATGGAAAATGAGGAGCCTTTTTCTTTCTAAATAGCAGGCAGATTCACTGAGGGCTGCCAACATGACAACTCGTCCCGAATTTTTGGGACATTTACCGGAACTTCTGGCGAGGATCGCAGCCTTCGGTGCCGTTGCCGTAGGTCTTCTCGTTCTGACCGGTCGTGGGTGGTCTCCAGGAACCATGGAGCACTACTTTCCAATTACCTCTCTGGGGGCGCTCTCCTTTGTGCTGCTAGGTGCGGCACTCTGGATTCACACCCTTGCGCCCCTAACTTCCCTTCAGCGCAACGTCCGCATTGGGCTGGGACTTATCCCCACCCTCATCGGTTTCTTGGTGCTTGCCAAGATTGGCCCTTTCACCGGATCCATGACCTTTGCGACTGCCATGTGCCTGCTTCTGTTGGGAGTGGCGACGGCCTTTCCCGACGTTGAACCCTGGCCGAATCGTAGGCCGTTGCAGTTTCTGCTGTTACCGGTGATATGGGCCGGGTTCCTGAATGTGGTAATGCGGGCTTATGGGGCGTCGGCACCCGGCTTGTTCAGTAGCATGTCCACCATCCCTATTCCTTCCGCCATGGTTTTCCTGATTCTGGCTTTGGGGGTGTTGTGGGCCCGTCCGTCGGCCGGGATCATGGGAGCAGTGTTGAACGAGCATGTGGGCGGCGTGATGGCCCGCAGAATTCTGCCCGTCGTTGTCCTCTTGCCCTTCACTGTTGGCTGGTACCGGTTGCATGGAAACCGCCTTGGGTTCTACGACAGCTATTTCGGGTACGCACTTTTCACCACCACGAACATTTCCGTGTTTGCGATTTTCATTTGGATCAGTGCGCGCATCCTGAACCAAATCGACGAGAAGCGGCGCAAAGCCATGGATACGATTCAGGCCGGAAACCTGGAGTTGACGCGACTCAACGCTTCGCTTGAAGCCCGCATCCGGCAGCATTACGTGGCGGAAGAGGCCCGGAAAAAAGCGGAGATGCAGCTTTTCCAGTCTCAAAAAATGGAGGCTCTGGGGACGCTTGCAAGTGGGATCGCGCACGACTTCAATAACATTCTCACGATCATACTTTTGAATTCAGACTTGGCCGCGGAGGCTCTTCCGGACCCCCACCCCGCCCGGCAAAACCTCACCGAAATCGCCAAGGCCGGCAATCGTGCCGCAGACCTGATCCGCCAGATCATGACCTTCGGTCAACGTAACGAATCGGAATTGAAAACGCTGCGCATCGAAAAGGTGATGACCGAGGCAATCAACATTTTGCAGCGTTCGATTCCCCCCGGGATTCGAATCCTGTCTGATTTCACAGGTACACTCCCCCCGGTGAACGCCAACCACACGCACATTGAACAAGTCATCATCAATCTAGGGACCAATGCCGCGCACGCCATGGGAAAAACGGGCGGCACCTTGGAAATCCGTTTGGAGGCGGTAAACATCACCCTCGAAAAGGCGGCGCTTTCGGCTCAACTGCGTGAGGGAGATTACGTCCGCATCACCGTGAGCGACAGCGGTCATGGCATGGACGCCCATACGCTCAAAAACATTTTCAATCCCTTCTTCACTACCAAGGCACCGGGCGAAGGCACGGGTCTGGGTTTATCAGTCGTTCATGGAATCATGAAATTGCATGGAGGCGCGATCACGGTGTATAGCGAGCCTGGTCGCGGTACCGTTTTCAGTCTGTACTTCCCAGCAGCCAGCGACCTGGTTGTCCGGAAACAGGCCGAGCGTGGAGAAGTTCCGCGCGGTACGGGCCAACACATTCTCTGCGTCGATGACGACGAGGCGCTGGTGGCAGCGGTGTCGACGCTACTTGGATTTCTCGGGTATACGACGACCGTGCATCGCTACCCTCTGGAAGCCCTGGCGGATTTCAAGGCGCACCCTGGGCGCTTCGACCTTGTGCTCACCGACTTTTCAATGCCGGAAATGTCGGGTTTGGCTTTGGCACGCGCGCTCGTGGAAATACATCCCGGTATCCCCCTCGTCATGATGTCAGGTTACCTCCGTCCCGAGGATGCCGAGGAAGCGACGCGCGCGGGGATTCGGGAAGTACTCCTGAAACCGGATGTCCCTGAAAAACTTGGCGAAATTATTCATAGAACGCTGTCCGGGGCAAGTCAAGTACGGAAAAACCCTACTTAACTTCCGGCTGAATTCCATGTAGGTTAATTGTGTGGCGGCACTCCTTGTCGCCCGGTTCGAAAGGAAGAACCATGCTTTATACAATCGCAGTCGTCTTGATCCTACTCTGGTTATTGGGAGTAGTCACGGTTCATACCATGGGATGGTTCATCCATATCCTGCTGGTGATAGCCGTGGTGCTTATCCTTGTACGTATCATTCAGGGGAGGAAGCCACTTTAACTCACGTTAAAGCGGATACTTTTTGCGTTAAAAAAAGGCCCGGGATTTCCCGGGCCTTTTCATTTTGTTATCAAAGGTGTCTTGCTGAATCAGCAGACATTGTCCCACTTCGAGAAGTCGAGCCAGCGATCGCCGCTGAGCAAAACTTCGTCCGCCACCTTGGGATCGCTGGATCCGGCCGGGTAGTTCGGGAAAGCCTTCCCCGCCGGATGTCCTTCCCAGTGAGCGAGAAGCGGGTCCAGAAACTTCCATGATAATTCGGTTTCATCCGAACGCACGAACAACGTGGGATCCCCCAAAACGGCGTCCAGCAAAAGACGCTCGTAACCGTCAGCGGACGTATCGAAGTGATCGCTGTAGCAGAAATTCATGGATGTATCCGAGAGATCGAAGCTCTGACCCGGATTCTTGCTGGTCACCTCAAGGACGATTGCTTCTTGCGGCTGAATCTTGAAGACAATGCGGTTTGGCTCAGCGCGCTGTTCGCCCGCGTTAAACAAAATGTGCGGGAGCGGCTTGAAGGTGACCGCGATCTCGGTTCCCTTGCGCCCCATACGTTTCCCGGAGCGGACATACACGGGGACACCAGCCCAGCGGGCATTGTCTACGTGAAGACGCAGGGCCACAAAGGTGTCCGTGCTGCTGTCCTTGGCGACACCCGCTTCCTGACGATAACCTGGAACCGACTGACCCTTGATATCGCCGGGGCCATATTGGCCGCGTACGGCCATGGGCGGGACGGTGACCGGGCTCATCGGACGCAGCGCCCGCAGGACCTTTACCTTTTCGTCACGAATGGCTTCGGCAGACAGGTTTACCGGCGGCTCCATCATCACGAGACAGAGCAGTTGCATGAGATGGTTCTGCACCATGTCGCGCAAGCTACCGCTTTTGTCGAAATAGTCGGCGCGATCTTCCACGCCCAGCATCTCGGCGCCGCTGATCTGGATGTTTTCGACGTAATGATTGTTCCAGATCGGTTCGAACACGGAGTTCGCAAACCGGAATACCAACAGGTTCTGGACGGTTTCTTTGCCGAGGTAATGGTCGATGCGGTAAATCTGCTTTTCGGCAAAACCGGACAAAAGGCTTTCATCGAGTTCAATGGCACTTGCAAGGTCTCGGCCATACGGCTTTTCAACGACCAAACGGCTCCAGTTTTCGCCCTTCGGGGGGTGAACCAGGCCGCCATCGCTCAATGCCTTGGCGAGGCTCGCGTAGCCTTCGGGAGGGACAGCGAGATAATGCAGGTAATTCGGCGCAATCCCGGTTTCCGCGCAAATATCATCGCAGGTTTTCTTCAATTTCGCGATTCCCTCGGGGGAATAGTCCGTTTGCACATAAACGAAGTTTTTGCGAAACTCGTCGTTGTATTTACCCATCGAAAGCAGATCTTCCGTGCTCATGGCCTTGCGGCCAACCGCGAGGATGCGGAAGCGCTTTGGCATCTGCTTTTTCATGAAAAGATTGGAAAGCGACGGGAACAGTTTACGTTTGGCCAGGTCGCCGGATCCGCCAAAAATGATGAGAAGGCATTCTTCGGCTTCGCGGCGACCGCCAAAGAAATTCGAAGAACTGCGAGTCTTGTCGTCCAAACTAAAAGACATAATTCACCTTTGAAATTCGTAAGAGCGAAAAAGTTAAAATTTTATACCAGACCCCCATCCATGATAAACGCCGAAATCCTTCAAATAGCGCTTTCCAACGCCTGGAAGAAAAAAGAGCCTCTCCTTGAGGTTACCAAGGCGTTACGCCTCCTGAACGGCGAAGTATCAGGCACTCCGCGTCTTGTTTTAGAACTGTACGGGAAACATGCGGTGTTCTACGACTATGGTGCGGGTATCGAAACAGTTCTGATAAAACTTGCGCCGGCTTGGCTGCAGGTATTCGGTTGGGATTCCGTGTCCTGCATCGATCGCGGAGTTTCGGGGGACGATGGCCGTGCGGGAAATACACTACTAACGGGTACGATTCCCGAGAAAGTGATTATCAGGGAAGGAACTTTGCGGTTCTCCTTGGAACCTTTGCACCCCCGAAATGTCGGACTGTTTTTGGACACCCGTGAGTTGCGCAAGGATTTGTGGGGCCGCGCGCGCGGGGCCTCCGTGCTCAACCTCTTCGCCTACACGGGTTCTCTTGGTCTGGCGGCGCTCGCGGGAGGCGCGCGCGAAGTCGTTCAAGTAGACATCTCGGCGCGCTACCTCGATTGGGCTCGCACAAACCTTGTTCTGAATAAGCTGCCGGAAGAGTCCTGCCGCTTCAAATGCATGGATAGCGAGCGCTACCTGGATTGGGCGACGAAGAAAAAACTCACCTTCGATCACATCATTCTGGACCCACCGGTGTTCTCACGCTTTGAGGGCAAGGTATTTCGTTGGTCGGAGGACTACTTCCGGTTGGCGGAGAAATGTTTTGCTTTGCTCTCTCCCGGAGGGATTTTACATGCCGTCACGAATTACTCGGGTATCACCGCACCGGAATTCTCTGCGGGTTTGAGGGATGCCGCCACACGTGCGGGGCGCACGTCCTCCTCCCCGTATCGACTCGCGCTCCCCCCTGATTTCGACCTATCACCCGATGCGGTGAAACTGCCCGAAGGCAACGCCTTGATTTACCAGGTAACGATCGAATAGGAAGCAAAAAAAAGACCCCGGACTTTCGCCCGGGGTCTTCTAATAGAGAGCGAAGGAAACTTAGACCAGCGCCGCAATCTTCTTGACGTTGGCCTTGTATTCGGCGAGGTAGGCTTCGGCTTCCTTAACCACGTTCTCGGCCGTGTAGCCGAACTTCTGGTCGAGCACCTGGAACGGAGCCGACGCACCGAAGCGGGACATGCCGTACACCTTGCCCATGGGGCCGACTAGGTTCCGCAGCGTCGAAGGCTCACCGGCGGTCCATCCGAGCACCGGCGCACCATATGAAACCACCGACTCACGGTAGGCTTCAGTTTGGTCGCGGAACAAGCCTTCGGATGGCGCAGAAACCACGCGAATCTTGAGACCCTTTTCGGTCAGCTTCTTGCCGCCTTCAACAAGCAGCGAAGCTTCGGAGCCGTTGGCGAGCAAAATGAGGTCGGGCTTGCCTTCGCAATCGACGACGACGTAGGCGCCATTCGGCATGCCCTTCTCGGTGTCCTGGAAACGATTGCCGGAGGTCGGGGGCAGTTCGCCAACGGGCTGACGGGTCAGCACGATGGACGAGGGTCCGTGGGCTTCGAGCGCCAGCTTCCAGGCGATCGTCGTTTCCGACGCGTCACCGGGGCGCAAAGCGAGGAACGAGCGCTTGCCTTCGAGGTTGTTCAAACGTTCGAGCAGGCGCAGCTGGGCTTCCTGTTCGATCGGCTGGTGCGTCGGGCCGTCTTCACCGACGCGGAACGCATCATGCGACCACAGGAAGATGACCTTGGTTTCTTGCAGGGCGGCCAAGCGAAGGGCCGGCTTTTGGAAGTCACTGAACACGAAGAACGTGCCGCCCACGGGGATGAGTCCGCCATGGAGTGCAATACCGTTCATGATGCCGGCCATGGTGAGCTCGGCAACGCCGGCCTGGAAGAACGAACCGGAGAAGTCGCCCTTCTTGAAGATCGTGGTCTTCTTGAGGAAGCCTTCGGTGTAGTCGGAATCGGCCAAGTCGGCGGACATGACCACCATGTTCTCGACCTTGCCGTGCAAGAACTCAAGGACATTCTTCGACGCGGCGCGGGTGGCTTCTCCACCCTTTTGCGGGACCGTAGACCAATCGATCTTGGGCAGTTCACCCTTGAGCCACGACTTGAGCTTCGCAGCCTTCTCGGGGTTCTTGGAGGCCCATTCTGCTTCGGCTTTTTTCGCCTTCGCCGCGGTAGCGATCTTCTCGGCAATAACCTTGTCCATTGTGGCCTTGACATCGTCGAAGATCGCAAAGGGCGAACCGCAATCGGCGCAGCCCAGCAGCTTCAAGGTCGCCTCGTAGTTGGCTTCGCTCTTGGAGATCGGGTTACCGTGCAGCTTCGGGCTGCCTTCATACTTCGTTCCGTCGGCCTTGATCGCGCCGCGGCCCATGATGGTCTTGCCGACGATGAAGGTCGGCTTGTCGGTGCGTGCCCAAGCACGCTTCAGCGTCGCGCGCATCGCGTCGAAGTCGTGACCGTCGACGGTTTCAACCGCCCAACCCCATGCCTCATACTTCATCGCGGTGTTTTCGGTCATGGTGTCCGTCACCATGTGCGAAAGCTGAACGTTGTTCGAGTCGTAGAACATGATGAGGTTCGAGAGGCCGAGGTGGCCGGCGATGCGGCCCACACCCTGTGAGGCTTCTTCTTCGACGCCGCCGTCCGTGATATACATCACGGTTTTGTGATCCGTCCAAGTGCCGAAGCGATCCGACAACACGCGCTCGGCAATGGCTGCACCCGCACCCATCACATGGCCCTGGCCCAGCGGACCGGAGGTGTTCTCAAGCCCGCGTTGCACGTCGCGCTCAGGGTGGCCCGGAGTCGGGCTATCCCACTGGCGGAACTGCGACAATTCGTTCATCGTGTACTTGCCGAAGAGCGAAAGCGTGGCGTACATCATCGAAGACAAGTGACCGGCATCCTGGAAGAAACGGTCGCGATGTGCCCAGGCCATGTCGGAGGGGTCGAAGTTCAGGAATTCCGTGTAAACAAGCGCCATAAAGTCTGCGCCGCCCATCGCTCCACCGGGGTGCCCGGATTTGGCGGTTTCGGGCATGGCGACGGAAAGTACGCGGATATTGTCCGCAATGCGCTTAAGAAGGGCGTTATCCAGAGTGGCCAAGTTTTTCTCCTTTGAAACCGGGGGCTTGGATGCCCGCAAACCGGCTTTTTGCTTGATTGATTTGAGGTTCGAAAACGTAGTAAAGAGCGAATTATTACGACAGATTTTACCAATTGCTCAAAACCGCTTTTTTAGGCAAACCTGCTAACTTTGCCAAATGCCTCGCTCAACTCCCTATGTCATTTCCGCGCCGTCCGGTGCGGGCAAAACATCTTTGATTTCAAAGTTGTTGCAACGATTTCCAGGTCTGGTCTACTCCATTTCCGCCACAACACGGCTTCCGCGCGGGGAGGAAAAGGATGGAATCCACTACTACTTCAAGACGAAAGAGGAATTCGAGGCCATGATCCGGGCCGGTGAGCTTGCGGAGTGGAACGAAGTGCATGGTAACTTCTACGGTACCCCGCGCGGGCCCGTGGATGCGGTCCTAAGTTTCGGCGGCACAGTGGTGTTGGATCTCGATGTTTTCGGCAAGGTAAACTTCGACAAAGCATACCCCGATGCGGTCGGAATCCTGATCGTGCCGCCGAGTCTCGAAGAATTAGAAGGAAGACTCCGCGGTCGCGGCACCGATCCCGAAGAGGTGATCCAGGTTCGTCTCAAGAATGCGATTGCCGAGCTGGATTTTGCCAAGAAGAACGGGAAGTACGAACATGTCGTTGTGAACGACAACTTCGATCAGGCGCTTCAGGAACTCGTCGAGATCGTCGGAAAGCCCTAAAACTTCCCAACCACACGATTTCAAAAATCTTCGAGCTTTTTTCCGCGCGAGCGAAGGCGGTTAAGGCCTGCCAACAAAAGCGGTGGAATCATATCCCGTATGATATGCTTTGTCTTGGTTACAGCAGTCTCATTCCATTCGCCCTCATGGCGCTTAAGGAACAGAGTGCCGTGCTCCTTGGTGAGTTCGCTCGCGGGACGAGTCGCCGAGTAATAATAAAGGGCGATTGACTTGCGCGTCCTGTCCTCAGGACAGGCCAGGGGATCCGGGTGGCCGTGGTAGGCGAAATCCGTAGTGTTGAAGACGACGGAACGGCCAAACAAGGGTGCGATTTTCTTTCGCAAACCGCCCGCCTCCCGGCCGTCCCACAACTCGAGATGCCCCCCAAAGGAGTCTTCCCAATCCTTGTTCAAGTAGATCAGTAAATTGATGCGACGATGAACCTTCATGGCCTCGTGCCAGTTAAAGTCGGCGTGAATCTTTAAAAATCCGCCGCGCTCGATTTGGTGCAAACCACCGCCGAGAAAATAGGGATCAGGAATCAATCCCTCAATTCCCGTGAGGGATTCCAGATACTTCAGGACGGGAGGCGAGTTTAAGTAATGCAGGAATTGCTGAGATTTATCCCCGATTTTATTGCCCACCCGCATACCGAGCTTCTTCTCGGTGGCGCTGTCATAGGACCGCCAGTCCATCTCGCGGGGCTTGGGAAACTCGGTCAGAACTTCTTCAAGAATCTCTTTCGGAAAGACCCCGTCGAGAACGATGTGGGGAAAGGGATCCCCTTTGCGATAGGCTTCTTGCTGCTCGGGTGTTGCCGTGAGTTCCATAAAATTGAAGATAGTATGCGGGACAGTTTCTTTTCAATAGAATCAAGAACGTGTGCTAATCCAGCCCCTTCTTGCCCTCACGCCAGTATACTTTCGCCTTGATTTTTGCTTCTGGAAGTTTATCCTGTAGTTTGGACTTGAGAGCCTTTACGGATTCCTGATTCCCGACGAGGAAAATCATCGCGGAATCGTTCTCCCCTACCCACTCTTGAATCTGCTTGCGAATGGTTTTGAGGTGACTTTCATCCGGTGTCTTTGCGACCGACACGGCATCGGTCAAACCCACGGCCGCAAGCGCCGCCGCGGAGGCTTGAGGATTGGTCATCTCGAAGATGAAATGGACGTTTGAATCCTTGGGTCGCAAACCCCGCAGAGCCGCAGCGGCACCGACGGCAGTTTCGTCGCCGAAGAAAACAACCAACCCTTCATCTGCCTTGGAAAGTTTTAGCGAATCCTTCGGGCCCTTGAAAAAAAAGGACTCCCCTACCTTGACGTTCAAAGCCCATTCGGAACCGGGCCCATGTCCTGGCAGAAATGCCAGAAGTCGCGTAACGCCTTTTGCGTCGTCCCAGGTAATCGGAGTATAAGTCCGCAGTTCCAGATCGCCGGTCTTAACGCGTATCTTGTCGCCGGGAGACCAGTCACTTTTTTTGAGACCCTCGCCGCGTAATTCGATCAAGCGGAAGGGGCCCAGAGTCTTGACAGCCGAAACGTTGGCCGGAGCGAGAAAGATTTTTTGCAGGACTGAACTTAGGGCTTTGGCGGGGAGTGACATCCAAGGAAGATACGTAGTTGAAGGGTACAAATCCCTCCGTATTAACCCTCACTTATTCGGTCTAGTAGTTCCTCCAGCAACCTCCAACCAAAGTTTTCGCAGAGTCCAGCTTGCTTGCATACTGCGCGGGAATGGGACGTTGACCCGGAGTCAACCGGATCGCGAGGGAGTCTGCCTGAAGAGAAACGCGGTAGCCCATCTGAGCGCCATCTTTATGCGCAGCTGGCATAATCCAAGTGGTATTTTGTTCCTGGATATTCATTTCGTTTTGAGTTTGAAGGTACATCGCGACGAAGGTCAGGATGTAATTACGCGAATTCGTCGGGATCAGGCTGCCTACTTTGTTTTCCTGGGCATCATCTGTGAGGCCGTTCCTGTCATTGTTCACTTGGTCTCCGGGATTGTTCACGGCCCCCGTTCCGTTAATGAGACGTGCGTCCTCATCCACAAAGCCATCGAGATCATTGTCCAAAGAGTCGACGAATTCCTCATCAATACAACCATCCCCGTCATTATCCTTGCGATCCCCGAATTGGTAGAACGTCACAGCCGGGCCCAGATTCGTAACGACTGTATCGAGGGTGTTGTTCGCATCGTTTTCCGCTCCGGAATCCGGATTCGTAGAATAGTATGCGAGTAACTGGGAAAGGTCCCCCAATCCGCTTTGTAATTCCAGAATTTTTGAATTTACGTTGCCTTGCAAAAGAGTATCCGTTTCCATTAGGTCACTTAAACCAGACGATCCCAGGTCTCCATTTGTTGAAAGAAAATTCATCAGGATACGATCATGAGAATCATATACGCCCTTGGGGGTTAAATCATAAAGGTCCATAAGAGTCTTCATCATCAGGAACACCCCAAAATCAGTAACAAAGCTTTGGTAAGTGACCTTTCGATCCGAAAGCGGGAAGCGCTCACGGGCACGATACCCCGGTGTAAGCAAATCCCCCTTGTTCAGGTACGCCGTCATAAAGACTTTGCGCGAATTCACCAAAGGATCCGCACTGGAAACGCTATCCAGATATTTAAAGTTCCGTGTGAGAGTATCACGGTCGGCAAGAATCCCGAGTATGTGGACGATCTTGGTGGAGGCTTGAATGCGGGCTGTAAGGCTATCGTCTGAATGCTTTAGAATGATGGAGAGGTCTGCTCCCGCTGAGACATCTTGAAGCTCAGCAATGAAGCTGGCACCGCTTACTCCGTAGTAGAAGGACGTCGCTCTGGCATAACCCAGATAGGCCTTGGATAAAGTGCTGTCAAGAGCAATGGCCTGCTCGTAGGTCACCATCGCATTCGCAAATTGTTTCGCCTGAAGTAAAGAGTCTGCTTTGGCCAGCTTCGCTTCCGCAGGGGTCAAGGCCGGGGCTGGAGGTACGCCGGTGGGATCGTTTCCCATGCAACCAGCGATCAGTGAGGCGGTAACCAGCAAGGACAGAAGGGTAATCGCAGAACGAGTGGCATTTCTCATGCCCAAAAGATACGGTATTTTCTGTTCGTTTTATTCGAACGGTCACGAATCCGTTTATTTGCGGCTTTCTTTACGAATCACAAGTTTTAACCCGGACCAAGTCTCATCTACGGCGCAGACTTTGACATCCACCAGGCCCAACGGGAGGGCATACGCCCGAATCGCGTCCTCTGTCACAGCGGTCGCAGGATTGATGCGGAGAACGTTCCAGGCGGCCTTTTTGGGCCACGAGATCCACAGTTGCCCTTCGTCTTCAAGCGCCCGGCGCAAGGCGGGAAGCATACGCTTTAGCTCGGCATCGAGGGAACAAAAACACCATAGAAACAACGAAGGCCGGAGTTGATAAACTCCGGCCAACGGTTTGTATTCGACTTTCGCTTCTGGACATTCCGCGCGCACCGTTTCCAGTACTTCGCGCGGGGCTGCCAGCGCGGTACCCGACATGCCCTCTTTGAGGCCAAGCTTGGCCGCAAGGGACTTGTCGGAGTAACCTGCCGTCATAACGTCACACGCGTCTCGAAAGGATTAAAATGCACCCTTCTTCCACTTTGCCTTCGAACCCAGCTCTTCTTCGATGCGAAGGAGTTGGTTGTACTTGGCAACGCGGTCGGTACGCGACAGCGAACCAGTCTTGATCTGGCCGGCGGAAGTACCCACGGCGAGATCGGCGATAAACGTGTCTTCGGTCTCACCGGAACGGTGGGAGGAAACCACGCCGAACTTGGCCTTCTTTGCCATGGCGATGGCTTCGAGCGTTTCGGTTACGGTACCGATCTGGTTGACCTTGATCAGAATCGCGTTGCCGATTTTTTCGGTCACGCCACGCTTGAGGATTGCCGGGTTCGTGACAAACAAATCATCCCCCACCAACTGAACCTTCTTGCCCAAAGCCTGCGTCAATTCCTTCCAACCTTCCCAGTCGTTCTGGTCAAGGCCGTCTTCGATGGAGTAAATCGGGTACTTGGCGCACAGATCGGCGTACAAGCGGACCATCTGAGAAGAGCTGTAGGACTTACCACCGCTCTTGTGGAAGGTGTATTTCTTCTTGCCGGATTCGTAGAACTCCGAGGAGGCCACGTCGAGGGCGATCTTGAAATCAACGCCGGGCTTATAGCCCGCGTTCGAGATGGCCTTCATCAGGCTGTCGAGCGCGTCGTTGGTGCCCTTGAGCGAAGGGGCGAAACCGCCTTCGTCACCCACGGCGGTCGAGAGGCCGCGCTTGTGGAGGAGGGATTTCAAGGCGTGGAACACTTCTGCAGAAGCGCGGATGCCTTCGGAAAAGCTCTTGAGGCCGACGGGGGCGATCATGAATTCCTGGAAGTCGATCGGGGCGTCGCTATGCGCGCCACCGTTGATGACATTGCACATCGGCACCGGCATCAAGTAGTTCTTGTTGCCCGAGATTTCGGCGATGTAGGCATATAGCGGCATTTTCTTTTCGATTGCCGCAGCGCGCGCGATTGCCATCGAGCAGCCCAGAATAGCGTTCGCGCCCAAAGCACCCTTGTTGGGGGTTCCGTCGGCTTCGATCATCAGCTTGTCGAGCTCAGCCTGGCAGAAGGGATCCTTGCCGCGCAGGCTCTTGGCCAAAACGGTTTTGACGCTCTTCACGGCCTTCAATACACCCTTGCCGCCGTACTTCGACTTGTCACCGTCGCGCAGCTCTACGGCCTCGCGCTCGCCCGTGGAGGCGCCGGAGGGAACTGCAGCACGGCCCAAGACCCCGCTCTCCAAAATGACGTCCACTTCCACGGTGGGATTTCCACGGGAATCAATGATTTGACGGGCGGTAACGGACTTGATCGAGCTCATGGGCTTTCCCTTTTTTGAACAAACAATTAAACGGACGAAAAATACCAGCGAAAGGTCGTAAAGATAGTAAGGGCGCCCCTTTTTGCACGGCCGCCGTGTCACAGGCGCTCCTTCGTACATTTTGCCCGATGCGTTTCGTGCTCTCCCCACTATTCTGGATCCTGCGCTGGGCATGCGCGCTGGCGTTGCTCTGCTTCGCGGTCGCGGCCGTGCGGGTCTTCGTGTGGCCTCTCAAATACTCCGTCGGCTGGAATTCCCTTCTTCGCTCCCCCATCCCCTGGATGGTTCTGGGCGGCTTCGCCGCCCGTCGCTTGCTTTCCCTGTGGCGGCGTGGGGATCCCCTGGAACTGGTCGATACGCTGGAGCATGAGTTGACGCACGCGGTAGTCGGGACCCTCACCTTCGCGCCACCCGTGTCCCTCACCGCCACGTTGCGCGGCGGCGGCGAAGTGGAACTTCGCCGGTCCAACCCGCTCGCCGCCCTCGCCCCCTATACCCTACCCTTATATGCCTTGCTGCTGGCCCTGCTTACGCTGGTTCTGAAAACGGAATGGCTTGGCTTCGGGCGGCTCGCCGTGGCGTTTTTATTGGGGAGTTTCGCGCACCGCCTGCTCCGGGAATTTCATTTTGGGCAAACGGATTTTCGGGAATTCGGCTTCGTCTTTTCGATGGTGTTCATCGCGGCGGCGCTACCGCTCTGTCTTATCGGTGTGATTGACATCGCGCGGATGACGGATATCCATTGGACTCAATCCGCTCACCTCTTTGTCGAACAGACGCAGGGTTTATGGAGATGGGCGAGCCATCTCCGAGCGCATTAGAGAGAACCGGTCCCTAGTCCTTTTGACTTGGGCGTTTCGCTGTCGCCTGTTTCACCCATTAACCGGCGAATGACCTCTTTAATCGAAACCGTATCCCGCACAACAATTGTGTCCGAAGACTTAATTTCCAACCTCTCCAAAATTATCCGGATAGGATCCCGAATGGTCAAGCTATCTACTGTGATGGATGAGTCAGACTTTTGGAATTGACTCGCCTTGGTTTTAAACCCGTCTTTCGGGGTGTCCTTGGCAGATGACTTTGATGCATCCGTGGCAGAGGCCTTTGACAACACTGTGGGGACGTAACGAATACTTGTGGGGCCGCATGTATTTGCCCCGTTCACGCCCCGGCATTGAGTAACGGGCTCATCCGCCTTTAAAGGAGATACTACTCCAAACACAAGGATGACCATGAAGGACATCCATATCAGTTTGTACATACGCGTGATATTTTCGAAAAACATGGGGCAAATCTAACCTGCGGAAGCCAATGAAAGGGACTTCGGGGAGCCCTTCTTTTGGTCTCTCCCCTGTTCTCGCAGAATTTTACCCTTTACAGATCTGCGACCTTTGGGGCATTATACGAAGCGGCCGATAGCCGTTCAGGCTGCGGACGTGTAGCGCGGAAACTTCCGGTAATCGTCACGTCATCGGCGACATCTCCGGAATTCGTCAGTGTGGCGGTGTAATGACCTTCCATGATCTGGCCATCCAAACGCGTCACCGTCACTTTACAGGTGCTAGAGTTCAGGCCCGAACGGTAGGTATTCTCGACATCCACACGCAATTCGACATAGGCGGCTTCACCCGCCGTTGCATTCTGATCGGGATTGGCGCAAGCGAAGGTTCCCGAGCGGTTCAACCCTGCCAGGCGAAGATCAACCGTAGCGCCCCCATCGGAACCCCGGAAGTTGGCAAAATATTCGGCCTCTCCCCCCTTCATGGAGTTCGAGCCGCTATACCATTCTGCGATCTGGATTTCTTCGCCGGTGGACAACCACCCACTGCCTTCAGTAACCTGAATCGTTGCAGCCTTTTCTCCGGAGCGTAGCACCGAAGAAGCAGTCTTGCCTTCTGAATCGCGACCACCGCTTCCCGAAATCTGGAAGGCCACCGCAACCAGGCCAATGGACAACACCGCTACTGCGGCGATTGTCCGGACCCAAAATGTTCCATCTGTTCCATTACTGGATTTACCCGGTTTCTTTTTCATGATTCCTCCTTGGGTTCTGCGGTCCGCCTTTATGGCGGTCCCTGAAACCCGGACAGGCAGGCCAGATGCCCGCGCTCAGGTTGTGAGAACCTGAACAAAGACATCTGGTCGCCAAATCATTCGGCGGTGCGGAGCGCCGGACGCTCCACTCCACATCTCTCACACAATCAGCTTTAGTCCCAGCTCAGCGCCCCGCCGACCTGGTATTCAGTCACGCGCGTTTCGAAGAAGTTCTTCTCCTTGCGCAGATCAAGTACTTCGCTCATCCACGGGAACGGGTTTTCCGAACCGTAGATCTTGGTCAGACCGATTTTCTCGAGACGACGATCGGCCACATATTGCACGTAGTCCTCGAACATACCGGCGTTGATGCCGAGAATGCCGCGGGGCATGGTGTCCTTGGCGTAGGCAACTTCGAGCTGGACAGCCTGGCGAACCAGATCCGTCGAGCGCTCGCGCACTTCCTTGGTCCACAAATCGGGGTTCTCGGCCTTGATCTGGTTGATCACGTCGATCCCGAAGTTCATGTGCATGGTCTCGTCGCGCAAGATATATTCGAACTGTTCGCCGGAGCCGGGCAGGCGATTCTGGCGCTTGAAGTTCAGCATCATCACGAAGCCGCTGTAGAAGAAAATGCCTTCCATGATCACGTAGTAACCGATCAGGTTTTCAAGGAAGGTCTGAGCGCCCTTGAAGCTTTCGGTTTCGAAATCGGGACGCAGCATTTCGCGCGTCAGGTTGATCTCGAAGGCGTCTTTGCCATGGATCGAGTTGACCTCGTGGTACATGTTGAACACTTCGCCCTCATCGAGGCCAAGCGATTCGATGATGTACTGATACGCATGCGTGTGCACAGCTTCCTCGAAAGCCTGGCGCAGCATGTACTGGCGGCATTCGGGGTTGGTGATGTGACGGTAGGCCGCCAGCACGATATTATTGGCCACGAGCGAGTCGGCAGTCGAGAAGAAGCCCATGTTGCGCTTCACCACACGGCGCTCGTCCTCTGTCATCTGGTTGCTCTTCCACAACTCGATGTCGCGCGACATGTTGATTTCCTGCGGCATCCAGTGGTTGGCGCAAGCGTCCAGATACTTCTGCCAGGCCCACTGGTACTTGATCGGCACCAGTTGATTCAGGTCGGCGCGGCAGTTGATGATTTTTTTCTCATCGACTTTAACGCGCGCGGTGGACTCACCGAACAGCGACTCGAGCTTTTCGGGCTCGGGCGCAGGGGTTGCTGCAGCCTTGGGGGCTGCGGGAATGGTTGCGGTCTCTTCGTCCCAGATTATTGACATGCTTCGCAGTCCTCTCCGTTTAGGATGGAGCAGGCCAGCGCCGCCGCATCCGGTGTTTCAGTCTTTGTGTTTTCTTCGCGGATCCGTTGGATGGCGGCCTCGGCTTCCGCCTCGGACACCGCCGTCGCCGCAGCCGTGGCCGTAGTCACGGCATTGGTACCGCGGGTGCGATCCAAGGTGGATTTCTCGGCCTGGGTCGCGCCCAGCGCGCGCAAGTAGTACGTGGTCTTGAGACCCGACGTCCACGCCAGCTTGTACATCACGTCCAGCTTCTTACCGCTGGGCTGCGCCATGTACAGGTTCAGCGACTGACCCATGTCGATCCACTTCTGACGCTTCATGGCGCAGGCGATCAACCACTTCGGGTCAATGTCGAAAGCCGTGAGGAAGCGCTGCTTGATTTCGTCCGGAACGCGGCTGATCTCCGCGAGCTCACCGTCGAAATACTTCAGGTCTTCGACCATCGGCTTGTCCCACAGACCCTTGTCCTTGAGGGCGTCCACCAGATACGTGTTGATCACGGTGAATTCGCCAGAAAGATTGCTCTTTACGTACAGGTTCTTATAGGTCGGCTCGATCGACTGGCTTACGCCAATGATGTTCGAGATCGTCGCGGTCGGAGCAATCGCCATGCAATTGCTGTTGCGCATGCCGTACTGCTTGATGTGCTCGCGAACGGGCGCCCAGTCCTTGCGGGCCGTGGTGTCCATCGACACCGGAACCCCGCGCTCTTCTTCCATGATCTTCACGGTGTCGATGGGCAGGAGGCCCTTCGACCAGGACGACCCCTGGTAGCTCGGGTAGCTTCCGCGTTCCTTGGCCAGCTTCGAGGAAGCCAGAATCGCGTAGTACGAGATGTATTCCATGCTCGTGTCGGCGAACTCGACCGCACCCTCGGAGGCGTATGAAACGCCGGTCGCGTAAAGCGCATCCTGGAAACCCATGATGCCCATGCCCACGGGGCGGTGCTTCAAGTTGGAATTGCGCGCCTGCGGCACGGGGTAGTAGTTGAGATCGATCACGTTGTCGAGCATGCGCATGGCCGTGATGACCGTGCTCTCGATGAGGCCTTCGTTGAGCTTGCGATCCTTGACGTGCGCCACGAGGTTGATCGAACCGAGGTTGCAAACCGCGATCTCGTCCTTGTTCGTGTTGAGCAGAATCTCGGTGCAGAGATTCGAGCTGTGCACAACGCCGGTGTGGCGCTGGGGAGAACGCAGGTTGGAAGGATCCTTGAAGGTGATCCACGGATGCCCGGTCTCATACAACATCGAGAGCATCTTGCGCCATAGATCATTGGCACGGATGGTCTTAAAGGTACGAATCCGGCCTTGACGGGTCTCTTCTTCGTAGAACTTGTAGCGCTCTTCGAAGGCCTTGCCGTACAAGTCGTGCAGGTCGGGCGTTTCATTGGGGCTGAACAACGTCCAGGGGCCGTCTTCGAGCACGCGCTTCATGAACAAGTCCGGAATCCAGTTCGCGGAGTTCATGTCGTGCGTGCGACGACGGTCGTCGCCCGTGTTCTTGCGGAGTTCGAGGAACTCCTCGATATCCATGTGCCAGGTCTCGAGGTAGGCGCACATCGCGCCCTTGCGACGGCCGCCCTGATTCACCGCAACCGCGGTGTCGTTCGCCACCTTCAGGAACGGGATGATGCCTTGGCTCTTGCCGTTAGTGCCCTTTATATGCGAACCGAGGGCGCGCACAGGGGTCCAGTCATTGCCGAGACCGCCGGCGAACTTCGAGAGCATCGCATCGTCCTGGATCGCGCCGAAGATTCCGTGCAAGTCATCCGGTACCGTCGTGAGGTAGCAGGAAGACATTTGCGAATGCTGCGTGCCCGAATTGAACAAAGTCGGCGTGGAGCTGACAAAGCGGAAACTGGAAAGCACTTCGTAGAACTCGATGGCGCGGGCCTCGCGGTCCACCTCATTGAGTGAAAGGCCCATCGCCACGCGCATCCAGAAGGCCTGGAGCAATTCGATGTGGCGGCCTTCGGGAAGGTGCACGAAGTATCGATCGTGCAGCGTGCGCAAGCCGAGGTATGTGACATCGAGGTCGCGTGAGGGCTTGAGAGCCTTACCCAAACGGTCAAGATCGAAGTCGAGCAAACGCTTGTCGAGCAAATCATGCGACGAAGCGAGCTTGACATATTCCTTGAAGTACGAAGGGTAGCGTTCGGCCATTTCGCTGGCGGTCAGGCGGTTGCCCAGCGCCTCTTCGCGAATATCATCCATCAAAAGACGGGCGGTGACATACGTCCAAGCCGGATCTTCCTCGATATGCGAGCAAGAAACCATAACCAGCGCCTTCGACACGTCACCTGCAGGAATACCGGGGAACAGGTTGGTCAACGTCTCTTTAAGGACGCGGGCCGGCGGGGCCTCTTTCTCGTAACCAAAGCAGGCTTCCGAAATGATGGCCTTGAGGCGTTTCTCGTCCAAGGGAACGATTTGCCCGGCGAGATTGGTCACCGTATAGGTAGCGGCGGAGGGCGCGGCCGGAGCCAGAGCTTCGGCATGCTGCGCTTCACGCTGTTTGGCGCGTTCCTGACGGTATAACACATAGGCTTTGGCCACCTCGGGACGGCCAACGCGCATCAAAGCGAGCTCAACCTGATCCTGAATGTCCTCAATGTGCCAGGTTCCGCCGTTCGGGCGGCGGCGCAGCAGCGAAGTGAACACCGTCTCCGAGATCTGGTTGACCTCTTCGAGAATACGCTCGGTCGGTTCGGTCAGGTTTTCCTGCGCCAGAAACGCCTTCGTAATGGCACGGATGATTTTCTCACCCTTGAATTTGACCTGAGAGCCATCACGGCGCTCGATCTGATAACGGGCGGGATCGAGTCCGGTCACGGCCATTCCAACGTCTGCGTTGGCAAGTATCTCTTTTACGTCCTCGGTTAGCGTCGTCATACCCGAACGCCTCCTCTTTTTTTGATTATTATGTCTTCGTAGTTCTAAAAAGAGACCGGAAGACGTTTGAATGTCTGTTTGTCAAAATGCGACTCAAAAGGCCTCACTGTAACTCTGTTCTTTTTTCACTTCTCGTCTTTTTAGCTCGAGATGTTTTACGATTCAGTCTCGTCCAGGACAGAGAAGTTAAATCAAACATATTAAAAACACGTGTGGATC